>CM044443.1:60077748-60107377 GCA_024363595.1 Xenopus borealis | reverse complement strand
TCCTCCCGGGCCCCCCCGCAGCTGCGGGGTCTGCTTCCTCCCTAGTTACGCCACTGCCGGGTAGCTAAACAACCTAAATCCATCACTACACTCTACAAATTCAGTTGGTTACTGTTTGGAATAAAGGCTTCTACCAAGGTGTTTCAGCAAAAAAATGCAGAAACCTTTGGAGACATTGAAGGCATCTACAAAATAGCAGATGAAATGATTATAACTGCTTTTACTAAATAGTGTGAATGGTGCTGAACAAAGTCATAGAGAGAACCCCAAAGCTTAATTTCAAGTTCAACTAGGATAAAATACATTACTCTGTGAAATAAAGTAAGTAAATGGACCAATGGTCCACTGGTAGGTCCCAATCTACCTTTTGGGCACCCTTGGTTTAGAAGTACTTTCCCTGAAACAACTGAGATCCTTTGATCCCTGAGAAAGCTCACAAAATATTATTGAAGCTACAACAGCATGAACCAGAAGGACCACCTGAAGGAACAGCAGGACCACCTTGAGCAATGGCAAGAACCAGAGGACCACCTCAAACAGTGACAGGAACCAGAAGCAGGAGAGTGGCCAAAGTCAGAAACCAGACCAGAAGAGTTTCCAGAGTCAGCAGCCAGACCAGGAGAATAACCAGAGTCCCCAGTCAGACCAGGAGAACCACCTAAGACACCCACTACAGGTGGAGGACCATTACAGGCACCCACAACAGGTGGAACACCATCCAAATCTCCAGCAGCAACACGAATAGGGATTCCCAGTACAACAGGAAGATCACCACACACGGCAACAAGACTGGTAGGGTCTGGAGCAACAGACCTACTAAATATGATATTTGGAAAGGCAGGTCTAAAGACAGTTTTGTCCTCAGTCCCGAAGCTCGTGCTGGCACGGAGGCAGAAACTGAAGATTGGAATGCTGGCACAGAGGCGGGAACTGAAGACTATAGTTCTGGCATGGAGAAAGGAACTGAAGACTGGAGTGCTGACATGGATGCAGGAAATGAAGCAGTGCTTGCACAGACATGATAACTGAAGACTGGCGTTTTGACATGGAGACGGGAACTGAATACTTGAGTGCTGGCACAGAGTCTGGAACTTAAGACTGGAGTGCTGGCATGGAGATGGGAACTGAAGACTAGAGTGCAGGCATGGAGGTGGGAAATGAGGACTGCAGTACAGGCTCGGAGCCAGGAACTCAGCAATTGCCCACAGCTGGACTGTTGGCGTGGATCAAGGAGTACTGACAGGGAGAAAAGTCAGACATTCCATCAGGGTCAGACTGATGCCACACTGCCTCCTGTTGTTCAAGCAGGAGCAATGGCCAATATAAAACAGGTCCTTGGTTCGAAACCAGGATTTTCTTTTGTTTCTACCTGTATGTATGACAGTTCAACAAATAGTCGCAGGAAAGCTCATAAGTGTTACATCTATAGCCCCCTCAACTCTTTTTAAATAGAAGCTACAGAACAGTTCCTGCGCATAAACATGGACTGTCCCACTGATATGCCCAATATACTAGAAGTGGAGTGACAATTATCAGCACTCAATATTCTGTCAATGGCAGTGCCTTTGTTACATAGTTACATAGTTAAATCGGGTTGAAAAAAGACAAAGTCCATAAAGTTCAACCCCTCCAAATGAAACCCCAGCATCCGTACACACACCCCTCCATACATTCACATAAATCATATATACCCATATGTATACTGACTATAGAGTTTAGTATCACAATAGCTTTTGATATTATGTCTGTCAAAAAAATCATCCAAGCTACTCTTAAAGCATTAACATCACACTGCTTTCCACAACTTCACTATCCTCAATGTGAAGAACCAATTACGTTGCTTCAAATGTTTTTTTCTTCGAGTCAGAAGGGGTGGCCTCTGGTACGGTGATCCTCTTTATGGGTAAAAATGTCTCCTGCTATATGTCTATAATGTCCTCTAATGTACTTGTAAAGTGTAATCGGTATGTCTCTGCACTCTCTCCACCCAAAGGCGGAGGGTGATTTTTTTGTTTGGGTAGGCTAAGTCTAATGTTACTTCAACAGTTTTTTCAACAGTGAGTTTCTGCTATTGGCATTGGCAACAGTTGTAATTCATATGTCTGAGCACCAGGGGTCTATCTGGGGCTGCTGCAGCCTGAGGCAGCAGCCCCGAAGCTGCCCCCCCTCCCGATCCGCGCTTTAAACTTATAAAAGGCTTCATCGCTAGTGCAGCAATCAATATTGCGCTCGCTGCGATAGAAGAGCTGAATTTCCATTTAAAAAAATGGAAATTCGTCTCTTAAAGTTACCAGAGGCGGCTTTTTGCCGCCCCTGGCAACTGGCCGCTCTGTGCCGCCTGAGGCAAGATGATCACCTTGCCTCATGGCTGGAGCGGCCCTGCTGAGCACACAGGCATTTTTGTCTAAAAATGCACTACATTCTGAAATCTGTCCCATACATGGTCTGACTTACATGCTGCATATGAAGCCAGACTATTTTGAAAATAATATGCATAGCACTCTCTTATTATCAAAATTATAGAAAAAGTTCAGTTCATCCACATTACTGGAAATCAGGGCTAATGATTGGGTTGCTTAACATTAAAGCATGTTTATTGGTCTACTTTCACATAAAACAAAAGGGATATGCTAATTGTCATTTATGGGAGATTGTATACATACACAGTATAATGTAGATGTATTTTGGTCCCCTCACAAAAAACAGTAGCTGCCCTTTTACTGCAGTTTCAAAGTAATACAATATAATAGTAGATGAGGTTGAGATAAAACTTGCATGCAACCATCAACACAAAATTTGTGTGTAAGTGAAAGTAGCTAAACTGATCTGTTAGCTGATCCAGAGAAAAGTGAATTGAATCGATACAATAGTTGCTAATATTCCTCATATACTGCTAATAAACATTTTAACTAATTGTATCAAATAATTGTAGCAAATTGTTGCAGTTCAGATGCTGATGGATCACTGAGCTGCCAGACTGAAACCCCACATACAGGAACATTACATTTTAAACTTCAATTTTGGAAAAACAGTAAAAAGTAAAAGAAGGAAAGCAATTGAAAAAAAGTATTGATTTCTGTTTAACATTCTGTTAAACATTCTGTTAAACAACTCCTTTAAGGAAACAGTCACCGATATCCAATCAAAATTGTTCCATTGAACTATTCAAATAGGTGTTGGATAAAATTCACAGAAGTGTGAAAGTGAGATCAGGTCACAGTGGTAATATAATTGCTACATCACACCTTCATACCTTTTCCAGTTTCAGATAACACTTACCTGAATATATCAATAGAACTAACATTGACCATTCATGGTATTTATTTATTTTTGTAATATAAGTATGAAACACTCCCCACATACCAAACAAGCAGATGGAGGATTAACAGCTGCTTTGACTCTTGCCCCTCCCCCAGACAAACTCAAATAGACACATTGGTCAGTCAGAGGATTTTAATTTTTTTTCTTTTCATTTTTCTTAAAAATGTGTATGCAAACAGTTTTTGGAAGGCTTAGCCTCCCCAAGCCTTAATGAAAATCCGCCTATGTCTCCACCTCATTTATATTCCTCTTAAAGACCGGAGTCCAAAACTGCACTGCATACTCCCGGTGAGGCCTTACCAGGGACCTATAAAGAGGCATAATTATGTTTTCATCCCTTGAGTTAATGCCCTTATTCCAGACAGATGCAAGACAGAACTTTATTTGCTTTAGTAGCCACAGAATGACACTGCCCAGAACTAGACAACTTGTTAACTAGAAAAAACCCTAGATCCTTCTAATTTAAGGAAACTCCCAACACACTGCCATTAAAGGGCAGATTTATCAAGGGTCAAATTTCAAATAGCAAAAACTTCGAAAGTCAAATTCAAAAAGACTAACTGAAATTAATAATATTTTTTTCCACCAATTGACTCCAAATGGGTTCTAGGAGGTCCCCCCGTGGGCTAAAATAGCAATGAGGCAGGTTTTGGATGGCAAATGGTCGAAGTTGAATTTTTAAAGAGACAGTATATAAAAAAATTTGAAATTCGAATTTTCACATATTTTGCAAATTCAAAGTACACAAAAATAGCTTGAAATTGTTTACTTTTGACCCTTAATAAATCTGCCCCTTAGTGTATAACTTGCATTTATATTATTTATGCCAAAGTTCATTACATTGCATTTATCAACACTGAACCTCATCTTCCAGTTTGCTTCCCAGTTCCCAACTTAGAAAACCCACTCTGCAGAGTGGCAGCATCCTGCATGGAACCTATAGTTCTGCACAATTTAGTATCATCTGAAAAAATAGGAACAATACTTTCAATGCCTACCTCCAGGTCATTAATAAACAAGTGGAAAAACAAGGGAGCCAGTACAGAGACCTGCTGTAACCCACTAATAACATTGGTCCAATTAGAAAATGTTCCATTTACCACCAGTCTTTGTAGTCTATCTTTTAGCCATTTCTCTACCCAGGTACAAATACTATGTTCCAGGCCAACAGTCCTTAATTTAAACCAGTAACCTTCTGTGTGGCACTGTATCAGATGCTTTAGCAAAGTCTAAGTAAGTCACATCCACTGCCATCCCAGAATCAAGACCCCTGCTCACCTTCTCATAAAAATAAATTAAGTTAGTCTGGCAAGATCTATTAAAACCATGCAATATCTATTAAAACCATAATACTGCAAAATCATGCAGTATTATGATTTGTTATGAATTTCCCTGCACTACACTGATGAGCCTCAAGAAAGTTGAAACTGGTCTATAGTTGGGAATCAGATCAGCTATTATACTGGCTTTTGCTTGAAAACCCAGTGGGTGAGCTTTAGCCTATAGGATAAACCCATATACATGGCATTCTCTTGGAGCTTGTTTGGAATTCATTCCCAGGATTCCTTTTGTTTATTTATTTAAGTCTGTATGAGACAGTCTTCTCAACCTTTGTCACTTGTATGGATAACTGAAGTCACCCATAGTAATAACTTGATCTATTTTGCTTCATACTCATCATTTATACGAGGTGGTTTATAGCATACACCAATGAGGTATTCGTACCCTCAACAGTGCCATTATTTATTTCTTTAGTGCATGGCTTTAATCCAGGCTTTATATACAAGCATACTCATATACACCCTTTTTCTTCTCCTCCTCTCTGCCCCTCCTAAAAAGGGTGTAACCATTTACATTCATAGTTCAGTCACATGCTTCATCCCACCAGGTCTCAGTACCAATTTTAGCATAATATTTAGAAGATGCAATTAATTCTAGGTTTCCAATTTACCTGACAAACTCGTGCATTTGGAGAATGATATGTTAAGTTAGTATTAGTCTGTTTTCCTTGTAACAGAGGCACCTCCCTAGCTTGTAAACTGTATGCCCCCTCAATCCTCCCCCATGACCCCTTACTAATCCCACTGCCCTGTCTACCCTAGCTTCCCCATAATTTTTTTATCTCACCCACCACCCCCTTGCCTAGTTTTAACACTCCTCCAACCTCTTAGCCATTCTTTCCCTTAACACAGTGGACCCCCTTCTATTGAGGTGCAATCCGTCAGGACTGTATAGGTTGTACCTGAAGGAAAAATCTGCACAGTTCTCTAGGAACCCAAACCCCTCCTTCCTACAACAAGACTTGAGCCACACATTTAGCTCCCTAAGCTTCCACTGTCTTCCTAAACTTGCATGTGGTGGAAGCAAAATTTCAGAAAAAATTGGGAGACCTTACCATAATCTTAGAGCCTAGATCCCTGAACTTACTCTTTAAGGTCTTCCATTTATTTTGTCATTAGTGCCAATATGTACTAAGACAGTTTGGTCATGCCCAGTCCCACCCTATAATTTGTCTACCCGATCAACCACATGCTGAACCCTGGAAGAAAGCAAACTGTTTCCTAATAATTGAATTCCCTACAACCACAATCTTCTGCTCTGCTCTCCTCCTCACCACTACTATAGAAAGTGGTCTCCTGGCTATTAGAGAAATCAGCCCCATCTTGAATTGCTAAACCAAAGTTCACACTCTCATCTTCTTCACACAATTTTCCTTTTGCCCACCTTAGACTGTCACCCAGCTAGCTGCTAGTTCCTCAACATCCTGCAAGGTCCTGCTCAGAGAGCAAGAGATTCCTTTCAAGATTTTTTATCGACCAAAGAGTTGCAATTTGTTGCTTTTGTGCTCTAACTTAAACCTCCAAAGTGGCAATTTGCTCACAACCACCACAAAGGTAAGCAATTTGGATCTTCAAATCTGCATACAGATGGCAGACTATGCACTGGGTTAGACCTTCAGTCTTCCTAGCACTCATTATCCCAGTTACAGATCAAAACAGGAATAAAAAAATAGGTGTTAGAACAAACTTTTGACCTAGTTTGAACCTCCTTTAGTTTGAACCTACTGTGTTTGTAACTCCACATTCACAGCACCTACTTAAAGAGCAGACACTTAAGAGTAGCTAAAAACTAGACCAAGCTCCACTGGAACCCCAGGGGTTCTATTTATACAGTTTGTTCAGGTGCAACTAATCAAACTCCACCCTCTCCAATTGAGGTGCCATGATGGAACAATAAGTTCCAGCATAGAAAGGGTTAGGGTTTCCACTATCTCCAAATTCAATAAGCCCTCTAGAATCCACATTCTGAGGAAACCTCATGTTAGGGGGTCATTCACAAATACCCACTAAATGACACAAGGACAGACTGTCTGGCGAGGGGAATAAAGCACAATTATCATACCTGTACTATAGTGGAGTGGTCTGTCTCAGGGAAGATTTAGAGGTAATATTGTTTTATGATCCAAACTCAAATACCCTCTAAATATAGACAGGAAGCCATTAGTTACATTATAGCTAGGACTTCTCAAGGAGTCCAAACACTCCCACATTATGATGATCCCTGTCAGTGTTACCAGATATTCTGATAAGGACTGAATAATGTATGTTAGTCCTGGGATGTTTGGTCTCTATGGGTAGAGAATTAAATTTCCTATCTGATATTTATCATTTCATGATGTTGCTATATACCCCCAAATAGTTTAGGCTGATTGGAAATCTATGTCTCCAGAACAGCCTGTTGTAAATTGCTGACCCGCCCTCACCTTTCTCATTGGATGGGGGCGTGACCTATCCCTTCCCAATCTGGATATCAAGGGTCCAGGTAACTGGGAATATATATGCCTTTGGGGACCAAGCTGCTTGGAAGGTATATATTGTTATTTTCTCCGTTCCCTTGGAACAGGACTCATATAAGATCCTTCTTTAGGTGATGTATGTAGGTTTCTGAATTTTCATCCCTTTTTATTTTATAACTGTTTGCTGCTGTGTATGTTATTTGTAACTGTATTTTTCTATATATTTTATGCACTGTACCCTTTGGACCATTAAATCTGCAATTTAATAAGTTTGTCTTTGTTGCTCTAAAACAAACCTTTTACCTGAGGAGAAGTGTGTATGTTAAATGTATGCTAACCCCTCTTGCTAGTTAGAAGGAAAGTTGTGCATGTTTGAAACTTTGTCTGCTGGTGTGGGAATTTTGTGTTGTCTGTTAATTGCCTTGACCTGTCTGCTAGAGTGAATGTCATAGTGCTTAGCTAGAAAGCATAGTGCGATAAGTCTCTAGTGTCAGAGTGTCAGGAGCTGGGTGCTTGCGGCCCATAAACGTGATGGTGGCAGTGTGTAAGTTTTGGCATGTTGGGACTGTTTGGGTGTGACTGCATGTGAGTTCTGCACAGGTTAGTAAGGACCTGCGTAGGTCCTTACAGTTGCATGCTTTGTCACGTGAGCTTGTGAGTGGCGTGTGTGACAATTGGTGCAAAAAGCGGTATTTAGTGCTTGGATTATCTAATTAATCCTTGCACTAAAGGACTGCATCCTAACCAGCCCTTAAAGATAAAACTCAGTGCATATTTTTATTTTGAAAAACATACAAGCAAACAGTTCTCCCCTTCCCTGGTTTTCTTTTCTATATTTTATTTTGGCTATTGTTGAGAAATATGGCAACCTTCTACAAAAGACAGAGCACTGAAGCTCTTATCAACCTCTGTGAGCAGAGAGGTATTGATACCTTGGCTAAATCTAAAGAAATGCTAATTTGTGCATTGCTGGAGGATTGTCAGTAACAGCAGAACCACACACCTGAGTTGGGGAACTCTATGGCTCAAGCTACACCAGTGATGAGCTCTGTCCCTGAATCCTTCCTGGGTGAGGATACCCACAGCAAAGCAGTACAGGGAGACAGGAATTCTGCCCTGCAATGAGTTCTAGAATTATTGGGCTCAGATAATTCCCAACAGCTGATCCTCCAATACCAGCAGGCGGAAGCAGCAGAGAGAGGGAAGCAGTGAGGGAAGCAGAGAGGGAAGCAGCAGAGAGAACAGCAGCAGAGATGGAAGCAGCAGAGAGGGAAGCAGCAGAGAGGGAAGCAGCAGAGAGAGCATCAGAGAGGCAACTCCAACTGGAATTAGCTAAGCTCCAACAGCAGACCCTTTTCCCGCAGTCCAGTGAGCCCAGGGAAGTTCCTTTTGCTTTACAACCCTCTGCCAAGTTCCCTGCCATGGATAGGGACAGTGACTTGGATACCTTTTTGCAAAGTTTTTAAAAGACTTGTAGGCAATATCAATTGCCAAGGGAGCAATGGGCCAGACAGTTAACACCTGCATTAAAAGGCAAAGCTCTAGCTGCCTTTGTAGAACATGCACCTGAGCTAGATGGAAGCTATGATGAACTGAAAAAGGCTCTCATTTAAAAATATAATCTCACACCAGAGATATACCATTGGAAGTTTAGGGCATTGCATAAAGAGCACATGGACAGTTACTCTGATGTAGTCAGCAACCTCAGAACTACCTTTCGTCAGTGGATTAAGGGGTTTTCCATCAAAACCTTTGCTGATCTAGAAGATTTGATGGTGAAGGACCAGTTCCTACACATTTGCCCAGCAGAGGTGCGGCAATTTGTGGTAGATCAAAAGCCTAAAACAGCAGAGAAGGCTGCAGAGATTGCTGATACCTATGCTGCTAGCCGGGTATCCGACATCAGGAAGGCTTCCACCCACAGCTGAAGGACCGGGAATGCAACTGGTAACCCCTCCTTTCCTGCCAGGTGTGTACTACCAGCAACTATTCCCAGACTGCCTGGAAACCCTATGGTACTCAGAAGTGTTTCATCTGCAACAAAGTGGGCCATGTCAGTGTCACCTGACCTGAGAAAAAGAAGACCACCCCACCAGCCCAATCAACCAACTCACAGCCTGCTGTTTTGGTCACTGGAGGGAAAGTAGAACATGTGTTGATAACCTACAGCCAGTTACTGTGGGTAACAAAGTTACAGTGGGACTCAGAGACACGGGAGCTGATGTTACTTTGGTTCATCCTGAATTGGTAAACTCAGGCGATATAATCCCAGGAAAAACTATGGCTGTCACCGGGGTTGGAGGAATCAACCCTGCAGTGCCAATGGCTCATGTCTACCTAGATTGGGGTGCTGGGAGTGGAATGAGATAAGTGGGGGTGACCGACAACATCCCTACTAACGTATTACTAGGAACTGACCTGGGAAGGGTAGTGTCTCAGTATGTGCCTGCTACAATTCTCGAGGAGGACACACCGACCCCCCGGACTCCCGAACGCCTGTGTAATGCCTGCCGTTGAGCGCATATACTGGTGCATGTCAAGCCAGACACCCATGCCAGAATGGATGTCCTGTGGCCACATCACCTTGAAAATGTCTGATCTTGGAAGCTAAGCAGGGTCAGGCCTGGTTAGTACCTGGATGGGAGACTGTGTGGGAATACCAGGTGTTGTAGGTTTTTTTTATGCCAGTATACTTAGGTTTTATGACATCTAATTTGGGCGCCTAGCTTCCTATTGGTTCCTGATGTGTCTGCTCCTTATTGGTTCCTGGTCCCTTAAATACCTTCCTCTTCCTCCTCACATTGCTCAAGCTGGCTTCTGTGTTCACAGTTCCTGCTCAAGCCTTGACATCTGATTCTTGATTTTTGACTCCTGGCCTGTTTATTGACTTCCAAACCTCTGCTGCCCGAACTGACCTCTGCTTGTTCCTGACACTCTTTTGCCTGTTTTGACTTCGCTTTTGTTTCAATCCTTGATAGTACCTCGATCTCGGCTATTCCCTGCTCCTTTGCCTTCTCTGCCGCAGAAAGTCCGGGGCCCCAAAAGGGCGTCGGTGCAGACCGGAGCCGTAAAGGAGTATC
Source organism: Xenopus borealis (assembly GCA_024363595.1). Classification (NCBI taxonomy): domain Eukaryota; kingdom Metazoa; phylum Chordata; class Amphibia; order Anura; family Pipidae; genus Xenopus; species Xenopus borealis. The sequence goes on along the minus strand of CM044443.1, from coordinate 60,097,180 downwards.
CGTGTCCACCAGTCTTCCTTGCACCAGTGGCTCTCCTTCGGGATCCAAGCTATCCATAGGATTCAAGGTAACAGATTGTTATAGCCTGAAGGTACTGTGTCAGAACCCTATGCCTGCTAATATCTTGGAGGAGGGACAGAAAATTGATGACTATACCCAGGGCCTTTGCCCAGTTAACTCACTTCTAGAACAGGGTTGTAGGGAAACAGTCCCATACCCTTCATCTTCTAATATGGGGGCAAATGTAGCAAATATATGTGTATTGAGGGGCGATCAGAAGGCTGGTACTGACCCCCCATCAGTCACTGTGGTGACAAGTAGTGCCCAAAAATCCATGTCTAGCCTGCCCCCATGTGTCAATAAGGGGGGGTTGTCAATAAGTGGTGTGGATCTGAATCAGTCAGACCCACCTTATTCTGAAACAGGCCCAGAAGATGCAGAGCCCCTACCCTTAGTGGTATTTTCAGTTCCTACAGCTGACAGCTCTGAGTTGTAAAATCTGATGCCAGCCTAGAAGAGCTCAGGCGTCTGGCAAAGGGGAACCCTGCAGAGGGGGACAAAATAAAGGTATACAGGGAGGAGGTTGAATTGTATAGGGAGATAGCTTTCTCTGATCCATCCAACCCAGGGTTGATAGAGAAACAGTTAATTGTACCAAGTAAATTCAGTGAACAATTAATGAGGGCGGCTCATGAGATTCTTGTTTAGCCCATAACTTTTATTGGCCCAATATGGGTACTAACATTGCCAATTACTGTCATTTCTCTGTCACCTGTTAGCGAGTGGGTTAATCAGGTGACACTAGCAAGGCCCCCCTAATTCCCCTCCCAATAATTGATGAACCTTTCCAAAGGGTGGCTGTGGATATCATAGGGCCCTTAGCCATACCAAGTAGTTCGGGGAATAGGTTAATCCTAACGTTAGTGGACTATGCTACTAGGTATCCTGAGGCAGTGGCGTTGTCTTCCATTCGTGTTGACAAAGTTGCTGATGCTCTGTTGAACATTTTCTCACATGTTGTTTGTGGGTGGTAGGGACTGGCAACGATATGATCCATTTGTATCTTTTTACACAGACATTGCATTAGATTAGACATAAATTGTGTGATGTTAACATACCATGGCACACAATTTATGTCTAATCTAATGCAATGTCTGTGTAAAAAGATACAAATGGATCATATCGTTGCCAGTCCCTACCACCAACAAACAAATGGCGTATGTGAGATTTAATGGTACCTTGAAACAAATGCTTAAGATATTTTTGGAATCACAAGGAAGGTATTGGGAGTGCTATCTTCCATACCTGCTATTTGCCTACCGGGAAGTACCCCAAGCCTCAACTGGCTTCTCCCCCTTTGAGCTGCTATATGGGAGGAGGGTGTGTGGGCCCCTAGATCTCATACGAGAAGACTGGGAAGGAAAGGGTGTAGGGTCAGAGGTCTTTATTATTGACTGTTATACATTTTCTGGAAAAAATGCAGGTCATGATGAGCCTAGTGCATGAGAATCTGACACAAGCTCAAGCTACTCAAAAAAAATGGTATGTTAGAAATGCCAGGGAGAGAGCATATGAGATTGGCCAGAAAGTATGGGTTTTAAAGGAAACCTGTCATGATTGAGTTAACATTAGGAAGGAAATAAAACTTTTAAAACAAACCACATACCCCTATTTATTATGCTCAAATCTCACTAATTCTCAATTTATAACTATTTTTCAAATGTCCATGAGACACTAACTGAAGCCCTGACTTTCCAGAAAGTCAGGAGAGCAAAGCATCATGGATAGAATCAGTACTGCAGACCTCTCACGATATCACCAGTTTGTGCAGTTGTTAGTGGCTGGAGTAGCCCACACAATCTGAATAGAACAACAGAAGGTGTATCAAATAATTCCCATAGAATATCAAGTCCTGGTGTGACATGAGTTATACAGAGCTTGTCTATCATAGAGTATACTCTGACTAAGCATGAATGAGATTTGGCAGTTTGGCACAGCCCACACACGGAAAACAAAGGGGTGTTTAAACATGGCAGCGCCTATGAAGCCCTTTTTACATGAAGGATATTTTCTAATCCGTTTCAGATATAGACAAAAACAGCTGACTAAAGGGTTTAACTAAGGATGGAAAAGAAATATTTTACTCATGTCTCAAGGTGACAGGTCCTCTTTAATACCAATGAGAAAAAAACAAACTTCAAGCTGCTTGGGAAGGGCCTTATACTGTACACAAGTGCCTCAGTGATGTAAATTATGTGGTGTCCCTGGATGAGACAGGCAAAGGACTGAAGGTTTATCATGTCAATATGTTGAAAGCATTCCATGACAGATCTGCCTGTGCACTACCAGTTTGTAGTATGCTGACAGAGGAGGAAGTGGACCCCTTGCTTGATTTATTGGCAGCTGCAAAGGAATCTGGGTCTACCAATGTATTGCAAATTAACCCTCAGCTATCTTAAAAGCAACATACTGAACTTTCCAAGGTGCTCAGATCATATCAAAATACTTTCACCGCCCAACCAGGGAGAACCCACCTGACTAACCACCATGTTGACACTGGAAGCCACCCGCCAATTAGGCAGACAGCCTATAGAGTTTCCATAGAGGTACAAGCTAACATTAAACAGGAAATTGAGGAGATGTTGGCACTAGGGGTAATTGGGAAATCCCATAGTGCATGGGCATCACCTGTAGTTTTAGTACCAAAATTGCAAAGTAAAGCAGGTTTTGACAAACTTGCTGTAAGCACAACAGCACACTAAACTTTGCTATTTCCTGACTGACCCATGGAGATGGAAGTACCCATTCCAGAAAAGCTTTTCCTGCCACTCCCCCTCCCACAAAACCTTCTCAAGAATAGACCTAGCCCTTATATCCTAGGACCTCCTACATCTAGTGGACCAGACCCACTACCTACCCCAATCCCTCTCTGACCATTCCCCGCTCCAACTTACCATTCATTGGCACCCAGAGGCCCCGGACAAATTATGGCGCCTTAACCCTCTCTGGCTCAAAAATGAGACCGTAGCAGAAGCGAATACACAGGCTTATACAGAGTACTGGGCCCAAACCGCCCCCAAACCCAATTTGTGGGACTCCTCCAAAGCAGTCATGAGAGGAGTCCCTGATAGGAGCAATTTCAACAGCTAGGAAAGACACTATAGAATAGGTTAAAATGGCAGAGAATGAGCTTAATAATGGCCTAAAAGCCCACACCATAAATCCGACTCCAACCAAGTACAGCAACCTTTTAAATGTGCAAAACTCACTCTCCAGAGCCTCGATATCTCTAACCAAGTAGGCCCTGCTATACCAGAACCAACGCATTTTCAACCAAGGTGATAAAAATAGCAAGCTCCTGGTGTTCCACAGCATCATCTGCAATCCCACTCCTCACACTGAATGATGGCTCCACAATTACAGATCCTAGACATATAACACAAGAATTCGCAGCTTTTTACCAAAAATTATATGAGGCAACAACCGCGTACTCTTAACCCCAACTTATGCAATTTCTTGACTCCATCCCGATACCGACTGTTTCTCCCAATGACCGAGCATTCTTGGATGCTCCCATTACAACCCAAGAGGTTGCTGAGGCAATTGCCTCTCTACCTGCAAACAAGACACCAGGACCAAACGGCCTCGATCCAGATTGGTACAAAACTCTCTCAGAGCTAATTGTCCCAGAGTACCTAGAAACTGTATAAGCTGCATTTACCAACAATGCCCTTCATTCTCAGAAGCACTCATAGTGGTCATCCCCAAGCCAGGTAAGGATGCAACCCATTGTTCTTCCTATCGGCCTATATCACTCCTCAACAAAGATGCAAAAATCCTGGCCAAGATCCACACCTCCCGCCTTCAGCGGGTGGTCCCAGATCTCATACACCCTGACCAGTCGGGCTTTATGCCCGGACGCTCCACAGATATTAATCTTCGCAGACTCTTCACCAGCTTGAAAACAAAACATTAGGAAATGGGCTCTAGAGTAGTGGCCTCCTTAGACTCCACAAAGGCCTTCGACTCAGTGGAGTGGGAATACCTGTGGGAAGTCCTAGCCCGGTTTGGATTCGGACCCAAATGTATAACATGGATTAGACTGCTATATATATAAAACCCCACAGTACGTGTTAGAGTCAATGGCTTAATATCTCATCCATTCCCTCTGAATAGGGGAACGGTACAGGGATGTCCTCTCTCCCCAGTCCTGTTCACCCTAGCTATCTAACCTCTAGCAATACTAATCAGGCAGTCCCCTCAAATTAAAGGCCTAATCTACAGCACCATACAGGAAAAAATCTCTCTCTTTGCTGATGATCTCCTTATATACCTAGCTGACCCTAACAAATCCCTTACAGCCCTCTTAGACCTAGTAAACCACTTCGGCTCATACTCTGGCCCAGGGCTGGACTGGGAGGAAAAAGCAGCCCTGGCAAAAGTATCAAAGCAGCCCATGTATTCCATTACCATATAATCCCCAGCAATATTATACAACCTATGTGCTGGAACTGGTCCTTGCAATAAATATCTCACCCTAGTTTCTATTACAACTATTCATAATATAATATAATCAGATGGATTAGTGACCCTATACTTACAGTATATTCTAAATTTTTCTTTGTGTGCCCCAGCTAGAGAAGAGACTAGTCTGTCTCATGCAATTAATGCTACATATCACAGTGTTCCATATACAGGCTGAAGTGATTGTTCTGAGCATGGATCCTCCTGTTGCCAACATACCTATTATAAGCATAAAGTATTGGGTATATAGCAAGCAACTCTAATATTACTAACTGAAGTTGGTGAGAATTCCTGGTTCCACCCATATACCAGTACTGGCATAAGCACAAACAAATACAGGCATCAGCTTAGCTGTGGCTGGCTATTATGGACAGCTCATTTACATTTCTAAAGTGATTAGCTCATTTACATATCAAAGACAGACCTAATTTGCATTTTTAGGTGAACAGCCAACTTACATTATAAACCTAGCGGCCCATCGGGCATTTGCCCGAGACCACAGATTGCCAGTCTGGGCTTGCTCTGGCCTACATGTCCACTGGGAGAAATCCGTCCTATTCCCCATAGATCCTAACCAACCCCGGTGTTTACCAACAGCAACTCCTTTGGAATAGACAGATCAGTTTAAGTACTTGGGAATAGTGATCCACCACAATGTCAACAAATACACAACTCTAAACTTAGATCCAATCCTTACCAAACTGTCCACCACACTGAACAGAAGTACTAGACTCCCTCTCTCCCAATGGGGTAGGGTGAACATCATCAAAATGATCTACCTCCCCAAAATTCTTTACCTTCTTCACAATGTTGTTAGATAGAATAGAAAAGAATTCCCCTCTTATACCTGTGATAACAATAATTAATTTAAATTCGTGAATTTATATTCCACTGTACCCTGTCAATTGATAAGTGTTTGTGCTAATTAATTTCTATCTCCTAAAATTACACCAAGGTTTAATTCATTATTGATAAAATTCCTTCATAAGTGCTGAGTGCTAATAATTTACTTAATTAAATATATATTAGTTAATTGTGATAAAATTATTTATACAATACATCAATTGTCCAACAATTAATTGGTGAATTAAAATTGATTGCAAAAATAAATAATTAATTTGTGAATGCCGTGATTCAATGAAATTACTTAAAAATTGTAATCTTAGATTACACCTGGATTGCAGTATATAAAAAGGAAATGGTAGAGGGGTGGAGAAGACTAAATCAAATCCTCATCCCCTTCCTTTGGAACAACAAAGCACCAAGAATTTCTTGGACCAAACTGTGTGCACCATGTGATGAGGGTGAACTATCTCCCACAAGGGCTGAATAGGGAATATGATCTCCAAGCCATATTTCGTTAATTTGGTTTTAATGGTTTTTAATATGTATATGTCTTGCAGATATTGTTAAACAAAAAAACATACAGGGGATACCGTGTAGAGAAAACAGCTCTTTTGCAACATGATTGACATTGTAACATTTTAAACAATTGTAATGTGTACATGGAAATGTTGCATTAATACTTAACCAATAGGTGGCGATACTTTGTCTATATAAAGCCTAAACAGGCCAGTGTAAAGTAAGCTTGATAAAAGACCACAGCTAGGCCTGAAACGTTGCTGACCGGGTTCTGCCATGAAGTATTCAATAAAGGCATATTTTATTTATTTTTTTATTTGTTTTTATTTAAGATATGTTTGCACAACATCCTCATAGATACATAAAAATAAAGGAAAAGAGAAGAAAAAAAAGAAGAAAAAAAAAACAGAATATGAGATCGCTTTGTATACATTTTGTATCTGGTATGCAGTTTTACAGTATCAAGATCAACTATGTACATTTATAACTATCAGCTCAAATAGTGAATAATATTTTGGACCCTATTCCGAAGTGAATAGATAGGAGGACAACAACCTGTTAGCGAGGTGGCTCCTGGGGGGTTCATGGCTTATGCTTCTCTGGTCTGGTTGTTTTGTTGTTGGGACGATTCCATGACCAATGGCATTTCTGTCAATAGGGCGGTGTCGTACCATGTTGTGTTACTGAATGTTTGTACTGTGAGGAGTCTGAGTTGTGGTGGTAGAGTCATTATGTATGGTGTCCATAGCTTGAAGAATTTTGGCGTGTTTTGTTCTTTTCTAGTTGTGGTCTCCAGCCAGTCCATATGAAAGAGATAGTGTAGTTTTTGTTTTACTAATGTTATGGAGGGGGGTCTTTGTTCAGCCAGAATTGCAGTAGGGTTTTCATAGCTGCAGCTGCTAATTTTCCAATCAGATTCTTATCTGTTTTTTTAAATTGTGTGTAAGTTGTGTCTTCGCTAAATAACGCCCATCTTAGTTGTGCTTGGAAAGGTTTACCCAAAATCTGAGCACCATATTCTGCTACCTCCCTCCAAAAATCCGTGATTGCAGGGCAGTCCCATAAGCTGTGTAACAGGTTTGTTTTTATGTTTTGGCATCGGAGGCAGTTGTCAGAGGGCAGATTTCCCATTTTATATCTCCTGGTGGGAGTCAAATAAGAGTTGTGTAATATTTGGAGGGCCATCTCCTGGTACCTACTGACTGGAAGTAGCTTCATAATGCGTGTATGGTGTTGAAAGATCTCAGTGAATGTGGTGTCTGGGATGTCTGCTGTCCATGTAAAGCCTGGTCTGTGCTCATTATCTATGTCAATTAGCGTTCTGATTGATTGGTATAGTTGCAAGGTTGTTTGTTTGGTTTAACGGGTTAGTTCTATCAGCCAGTGGAAGTTTTTTTTTATATCACTCGTAGCGAAGTGAATGATTTGGAGGTTTAAGAATAGGTGTTGTTTTGTGAATGGAAATTTTTCAGTAAATTTTTCTTGAGTATATAGTATGGTCGCTCTTCATAATGTCATAAAGATTACTTAGTCCATTATTGCACCATCGTGAGAGAATGGGGTTAAGTTTACCTATGGGAAAGTTGTCATTGACAATCCAGGATATATATGGGGAGATGAATGGTGAGAAGTTTTGTTTTTTTCTGACTTTATGCCAGGCTTTATAAGTGTCTGCAAAGAGAGGATTGTCATGTAGTATCGGTGGGATCCTATTTATTGGTGAGTGTAGCATGTAATTTAGGGAGTGGTTTTCAGTTGTGTATTGATCTAAAGAGATTGTGGTATAGAGGTCTCTGTGGAGGATCCAATCTCCCACATATCGGAGAAGTGCCGCTTTGTTATATTCTTTAATGTTAGGGAGGTTGGTGTCTCCTAAATGTTGTGGTTGTTGCAGTTTAAAGAGACTAATTCTAGGTCTTTTTTTGTTCCAAATAAAGGTTCTAAATGATTGATTTATCTTTTTTAGATCAGTGGTTCGTATGTAGTATGGTAGCATTTGTATTGGATATAATAATTTAGGGAAAAGGAACATTTTATTAAAGTGTATTCTTCCCAAAAAGGTAAAATTGGTATGTTTCCATTGGGTCATTTCTTGTTGCATTGTGTCTATTGTTTTCCTTATATTTAAAGCATATGTGTCTTTGTGATGTGATGGTAATTTAATCCCCAGATATTTAATGTGTAGTTTTGTTTTCTTAAAGGGGAAATGTGTGAGCCAGTCTGAGGGATCTGAGTGGTGGAGTTGTAATGCCTCGGATTTGTCCAGGTTAATGCAAAAGCCTGCTAGGTTACCAAACCTAGGAGTTATACTAGACTCACATCTGTCTTTTTCACCACATATTCAAACACTTGCAAAATCCTGTCGTATTCAACTACGCAACATTGCCCGGATACGATCATATCTCAGCTCAGAATCAAGCAAAACACTTATTCATTCTCTTATCATCTCCCGACTTGATTACTGCAACCTACTCCTTGCAGGAATTCCAACAAGTCGACTTTCACTACTCCAATCTGTTCTAAATGCTGCTGCTAGACTTATTCATCTATCTAACCGCTCAGCATCCGCTGCTCCCATATGCATGTCCCTTCACTGGCTCCCAATCTCCTTCAGAATCAAATTCAAATTACTAACCCTCACATACAAGGCCCTTAACAATGAAGCCCCTCCCTATATTTCATCTCTGATCTCCAAATACACTCCTACACGCAACTTTCGCTCTGCTTCTGACCTTCGCCTCGCTTCTCCTCTAATCACTTCTGCCCATTCTCGTCTACAAGACTTCTCTCGGGCTTCTGCTTTTCTCTGGAACTCTCTGCCTCGAGCTGTCAGACTTTCTCCTTCTTTCCAAACTTTCAAACGCTCCTTAAAGACCCTCCTGTTTAGAGAAGCTTATTCAATGTACCTTAAATAATCAATCACTGCTGTATCATAAATCACAAATTGTGTCTGAAACCCTAATGTCTCAATTGTACCCTAACCTTTAGTTGTAAACTCTAATGTGTAGGGCCCTCTAATCCTATTGTATCTGTATATCCTTGATTGTTATCCACTTTTATTCCCTGTTTGTTATAACTAAGGAAAGCACTGCGTATCTTGTCGGCGCTATACAAATAAATGATGATGATGATAGTTGTAAGAGTATTGGAATGTCTGTTTTAGGTCTGTTAAGGAACAGTAATATGTCGTCTGCAAATGCTACTGCTTTTAACTTCATTTGACCTATGTTTATACCCTGGATGTGGTGGTTATTGAGTATGTGCCTCAGTAGCGGGTCTATTGCCACATTGAATAGGAGGGGCGATAATGGACAACCTTGGCGGGTACCCCTATGGATCTGGAATCTATCTGTATTGGTGTTATTGACTGTTAGAAAGGTTGTAGGTTCTAGATATAGGTTTTTGTAAAGATTTAACATGTGTAATCCGAAGTGTTGGTATTTTAGTAGGCGGCGTAAATGTGTAAGTGTTATTCTATCAAATGCTTTATCAGCATCTAGGTTTACTAGCATTCCATGTTTTCTTTTTTCCAGGTTGCTGATGTATATGGGAGTTAGGATTTGTCGAGGAGCTCGGACTGGGTGGCGTTGTTTAAGGAAGCCTACCTGGTTTTCAGTAAGTATTGATGGTAATATTCGTTGCAGTCTATCTGCCATTATTTTGTTTAGGATTTTTAAATCTTCTTTAAGAAGTGAAATGGGCCTATAGGATGTCGGGTCTGTAGGATCTCTGCCTTCTTTGGGTATTAGTATGATTCTGGCTACATTTACCTCATGCCAGAGTGGGTTCCCTTGTAGGGTATCTGTATATAAAGTGTTTAGGAGTGGCGTTATCTCGGGTTGTAGGATTTTATAGAATTCTGCCGTGAGGCCATCAGGTCCTGGAGTTTTCCCATTTTTTAAGCACCTAATTGTGTCTATTTCTTTTTCTGTTATAGGGGCATCGAGGATTTCGCGATCCTGGACTGAGAGTTTTTTGAGGCCCACTTCTTGCAAAAATTTAAGGCCATCGTTGGGATCATCTGCTGGGGCTTCATAGAGGGATTTTTGTCTCTTTGTATATATATATATATATATATACCATGACCTGGATGAATGAGAATCTTCATAGTTATATTTTATGTCTCTATGTATGTGTCTCTGTCTTCCTCTGTGTTTGTTCGTTTAAAAGCTTTATAGTGTTCTGTTAATCGGGTTTGTAATAACTTATATTTTTCATTATATGATTTCTTTTGTTTTATTAAATACGAGATTATCTGCCCTCTCAGTATTGGTTTTGCCGCTGCCCATAGCAGTTGTGGGTTATCCCAGTGATCTATATTATCATCCATATAGTTTGCCCAGCTAGTTTTAAGGAATTGATGAAAGTCCTCGTTGGTGCTCAGATAAGTTGGGAATCTCCAATTAGGTGAGCCAGATTGGGGTGTTTTCAATTTTAGGTTTATTGAGATGGGGGCGTGATCAGATGTATCTATGTTCCCTATTGTGGCAGAGGATAATGTCTGTAGAATCGTCTGGGATATAAATAGATAGTCTAGTCTGGAGTGTGTTTTGTGTACTCCTGAGTAGAAAGTGTAGTCTTTAGTGATGGGGTGTATGTATGTGTCTGTATGTGTCATATATAGTTGTAAGGTGTCACATAGCATGTGTAGTGGTTTTGCTCTGGTTCGTGAGTGGCTTGTGGAGTTACCTGATTTGTCTATGTAATCGTCCCAAACCGTGTTAGCATCTCCTCCCAGGATAATGTTTTCTGCCCCCCAAGAGCTCACCTTCTGCAATACATTCATAAAAAATTGTTTATTTTCGTCATTAGGAGCATATATTTACCAACGTATATATTTTACCATTGATGTCTAAATCTACTATCCGTAAACGTCCATTTTTGTCTTTATGTGTTCTGGTTACAGAGTATTGTAGATTTCTATTGATTTGTATAGCCACCCCTCTTGTCTTTGTTGCGTATGATGCGTCTACGACTATCTGTAGCCATTTGCTTTTTAATGTTTGTTTGTCCTGTCTGCGCCAATGTGTTTCTTGTAGGAGAATTATCTGGGCCTTTTCCTTTTGTAATTGGTCTAGCACCTTTCTCCTTTTGATTGGCAAATTAAGTCCTCCAACATTCCATGAAATCACTTTAAAGTGAGTCATAGGTTTGGTAGTAGAATCACCTGTTATTGTGGTGTTTTGCATCTAAGTGGGTTAACCCACTCCTGTTTTGTGGATTCTAGTAATGTAGGTGTAAGTTTTTGTGTGATGTGGTCTGTCCCAGCAAGCAGGCTGACATCCCTGACTAGTGTGTGTGTATAGGGTCTTGGTATGTTTAACATTGTATTTGTGCTAATCTTCGTTTGAGCTGCTGTAAACATTTGTAACATAAGAAAACATTGAAAGGAACAAAATATCATGTTATATTAGAACATTTGTTATTCAGAACTAAAGAGAATGGAAAGGAGAAGGAGAAGTAGGGATGAGAAAAAAGTACGAACAAGAGATATCAAATATTTCTCACTGTCGCCCCTTGGTAAAGTGTCCTGCAGTCATCTTATGGGCAGTTGGGGAACGGGGCTTTCAAAAGCAGGGAATCAGTTCTTAGTTTAGTTTGGATGTTTGAAGGTATTTTAGGTTTTTGGCTGTTCAGGTAGAGTCTTTGTTTTTGGATTTTTCTTCGAGGTATTCCTTAGCCTGTGTTGGAGAATCAAAGAGAAAGGTTTTGCCATTGTCTTTGTCTGTAATTTTCAGCTTGGCTGAAAAGAGTAGAGAGAATCTGTATCCTGCGTTGTAAAGGGTTGAGCAGATAGGTGAAAATTCTTTTCTTTTAGCTGTGACAGAGGCAGAAAAGTCCTGAAAAATCAGGATGTGTTTGCCGTCATATTGTAGGTCTTTTTTGTTTCTGTAAGCTGCTAGTATGTTCGGAATAATTAAGCAGTTTGAATATCACTTGTCGTGGTCTGGCTTTGGTTGTGTCTGGTGGAGGACTAATCCTATGGAATGTTTTTATGAGATAGGTCGACTGAGCGGTCTCCATTTTGAGTAAAGTTGGTAGATCGCGTGTGAGAAATATTTCCAAGTCTTTTCCTCTGAATAATTCAGGAATTCCGACTATTCTCAAATTGTTCCGCCTACTTCTGTTCTCCAAGTCATCTATCTTTTCAACCAGGATGGTTATCTCTTTCTGTTGAGTGTCTACAATTTTTTGCGTAGTGTCTAGTTCATCTTCTAAAGTACTGATTCTCTGTTCAGCTTCTGTGATTTTTTGGCTTTGATCCGCTACTTGTTGAAGCATTTCTGTGATGCTTTCTTTAAAGCCCGCTAGCTTTTGATCCAGTAAAGGGCCAAGTATTTTCGTGAGATCTTGTGCTTGGATTTGTAAAAGTGTAGCTTGTGAGAGAGATTCTGCATCTGAGTCCATTGGATCATTTTCTATGGTTGTTTTTTTGTCCTTGAGTTTTTGTTTGGCTTGTCTTGATGTCATTGTGTTAGACTGTCCGAGGTATTTTTCCATTATTTGGAGTAAGTAAATGGATATTAACTGCTCAGTCTGAGGAGTAGGAGAATGGCTTTAGGTTTGTTTATTTTGCCACTTTTAGCTGTAGGTTGCTTTGGGTGTTGTGTTTGTTCCCCTGTGCTGGGGCAACAGTGGAAATATTCGATAGTGATGTTGTTACATCAGTCCATGGTAAGGTTGGGTAGGTGTCTTAGATGTAGCAATTTAGTGGGTTATGTTTTGTGGTCACAGATACCCAGCAGGCCTAGTATTCAGTTTGGTTTTTCTTTTCTTTTGTTGGTTGGTGATTGCTTTTTTCCTAGTTGTTAGGTGTACTTAGGTGGTTTATTGGCCTTTTAAGTAATCTTGAGGTTTCTCTCGTTGATGTTAGAAGTTGTAGTGGTTTAACAGATGTTTTGATTAGGTTTGTGAGTGGGCGTAGTGGTCTTGCAACTTTATGACTTCAGTTCTCTTTATCTTATTGTTGCTTGGATTGTAGGCTGTATTTTTGTCTATGTAGGATGGTTTGCAGGTTGAGGCTGGCAGCAGTGTAGGCCCCGAGTTTATATTGTTGTTCCCAGGTTTTATGGGATAATCTGTGGGCCAGGTCGTTATGGTGGTGACTGGGTGTTGTTTTGGGTGACCTAGGCCTTTTCACCCCGATCGTAGGCTCGCTGTAGAGTTTAGGCCTGGGGATGATGTTTCTAGATCGCTTGGGGGAGGTGGTGTATCGAGGCAGGCGTTGGTTTTTATGCTTGAGTTGGGCCTTGATTGCGTGATGTTAATTTGGGCCTTCGCGCCTCAATAAAGGCATATTTTAATGAAGTGGTACTGTACAGAAATTCTTCATTCTAAGCTCTTTTGGTGGATAATGGACCACTGACGGTACATGCACTCACGATTACTTAAAGTTGCGGGTTAACTCAAGCTGACTCTGAAACATATGGTGGACTAGCTCTCCCCAACTTCTGTTATCCTCATGGGAGAGTCTCCGCAACTTCCCATACCGCCACATTAAGGACTCTAACCCCCTACCAATTTCCCTAATTATGCCTCACAGGGATTGGTGGGTGGCTCTCAAGACCCTGCGCTATAATCCACCTTTGATGTCCCCCAACCTTCCACTGTGGGGGAACTCATACCTACCCCAATTTAGGTCTCTACAAGACCCTACTTACCAGTGTTGGACTGGCCCACCACAATACCAGGAAAACTCCCGGTGGGCCAAGGTGTTGGGGGGGGGCCCTCATGCTGCTAAACTTTTGGCCTATTTCATGGCCATTCCCTATTTCTATGAGAACAAAGAGGCTAAATAGATGGAATATTTTAAAATAGTATGTAAAGAAAACAAACTAGGAGAATAGAGGTTGATTGAGGAGATGAAGAATATTAGAGTGGCCAGGCCCGGATTTGTGGAAAGGCCACCTAGGCCCGGGCCTAGGGTGACAGGATTTTAGGGGGGCGGCATGCTGCCCAGCCACACCCACATTGGTTCAGAAACACTGGGGATACACATGAGATAAAATAGTTTTTAAAATTTCCATTCACCAATCCCCATTGCTCCGAACCTGATGATGAAAATTTGTCAATAAAGGGCAAAGTATGGGGGCGACGAACGGCAACGGGCCTAGGGGCGCCTACTACGTAAATCCGGCCCTGAGAGTGGCCCCCTTGTCTAAGGTTTTATGGTGGACCCCTGGTCTAAGGTTTTTGGGTTGACCCCTGGTGTCCCAGTCCGACACTGCTACTTACTGGTCGAGGTGGGGTATCAAAAGATTAAATGATCTCCTGGAAAACAATACATTCCCTACAGTTCTGTCACTCCAGCAGAAGTGCCACCCAGAGCGAATATTGCATTTTCACTATCTTCAGTTGAGGCATACATTCTCCGCTCAGTTTAATACCCTTACCCCCCAACAAGCTTGCCCCTGCATAGACGAAATCCTGCACAACCCTTCCCCCAAAAAGCCAATGTCCCATCTATATCAATATCTCCTCCTGGCTGGCCCAAAACCCTTCGCTATAGCGATGGAATGGTTGGCCAGTAACATTGAGGGCCTTGAACAAGAATAGTGGGAAAAAGCAACAGAGAATGCATACTCGGGCCTCATCTCACTAAAAGACAAGCTTATACAATATAAAATCATACATCATGTGTATTTAACTCCAACACGCCTCAAACAAATGGGTCGAATACCCTCTGACCTCTGCCCCAGGTGCCATGCACCAGCAGCTGACTTCTTCCTACCAGATAGCCTGGATTTTCCTAGAATAATAAACCCAACTGTCTGCCTTCTGGGGGTACTAGAAGAAAACATACCTGCCAAATATCCTCGGCTTTGCTTTCGAATCCTATTATTCTACACCAAAAAAACTATAGCTCTCCACTGGATGGGCAACTCCCCACCCTCCCTTAGAACTTGGATAAAACTGGTCAACAACCTAGTACCCCTCTATAAACTTACATATGAAGTCAGAGGAGCGCCAACTAAATTCAATAAAATTTGGGGCCCATGGTGTGAGATAGACCTGAACCCCTCCACAGTAGAGCCAGCCTAGAAGTCCCCCCACCCCAACTCTTACAGAGTTGTTTGGATCGTTCAGACGCTATCCGAAGACCCAACTAAGCTAACCCCCTAATCTGGAGTTAAATATTTGAAGTATCCTCCTGAATCTACTTGCAACGATTGTTCCTGCATGCTTAATGTCATCATGTGCTCTTCCTATGATTATGCGATCACTTACGAGATTGTCTGCCATGTAATGTATTGTTTATGTTTAATGTAGTTAAAGCATAATAAAACTAACCTTTAAAAAAAAAAAAAAAAAAAAAAAAACTTTGCTATTTAGCACCCAAGACAGAAAAAAACTATAAAACATATTAAAACACTGTATTTAAATATACAACCTTACTCTAAAATAAGTTAATAACAAATACTTATCCTTTTCAGCTGATTTGTTTGCATTTAGCTGCTTTTTCCAATCAGCAGCCTGTTAGTAAGATAGTTTGTGACTAGATCTCAGTAAGAGGCCATTTGTTAACAAAATCTTTAAATAAGGGGCACAATTATTATGATATTGATAGGCCAACAGAATATTACATCAAATGTCATTGATATAGCTGACCCAGAGGGCCACTTGGCCCCCCTCCTGTAGCTCATGCATGGAATATTACCCCCAACCTCTTTTGGAGACAGGCATATGTAAGAAGCTCATTGAGTGGTGCTCACGGCACTGAGTTTCCCACTACGTCTGTCAGGTGTCATTTTGGTGCATCAGGGATTGGCGCAGCTCTTAGAGGGTTATCCCAGGGAAGGCGTCATGTAGAGGAATATGTCGCCGACTTCCGTAACTACACACTGATACCCAGTGGGACCCGGCTGCTTTGAAACACCAGTTTTGCGCTGGTTTGTCGGGGAACTAAAAGATGAATTAGCTAGGGTTGGCGTGCCTGAAGATTTGCAGACTCTAATCCAGCTGGTGATCCAGACTGACAGGGGGTTGAGGAAGAGACGGCTGGAGAAAGCTGGCATTTGCAGCCTAGTTGGTTCATTCCTAAGACATATTCTCCTACCAGAATTATGCCAATAACTTCTCATCCTTTGGCCTCCAATCTGGCTGATTCAGAACCTATGCAGATTGGTCCTATTAACTCAAGAGGAAAGACTTTGCAGGCATTGTCTGAATTTGTGCTTATACTGTAGGGCCTGCAGGACATCTTCTGCATCCCATTCTGCATGAAACTTTGCCTCTGTCAATAAAAATTCCCCAGCATATTGAGACCTTGTCGTCTCGATTGTATCAGTAATTTTGGGATATCCATGGCTTCAAGTCCACAATCCTCTAATTAACTGGTATACCAAATACCACATTTTTTTTTTTGCCAGATCACTGTTCCCATCACAGTATAAAGCAGCTAGAAGTGAGAGAGACTTTGTGGGTGGCAAAAGAAGACCACTGTGGCTAGATGCTAGCCTGGAAATTGGTGCCAAAAAAGTGGTGTCCAAAGGTTGGAGCCCCAGCGGTTGGCACAAGTGCAGCATACCAAGGAAAGAGGCTATGCTGATTTTCAAGTCCAGTCTGGCATATTTGGCTAAAGAAAGGGAATGGCAGGCTAGTGGGGTAAAAGACTGAGACTCGATCCGGAGTGCGCTGGGATGGTGAAAAGTCCCTTAAAGTAAATGGCAAAGTTGTTCAGTTGTGAGTGCAAGTGCCGGTAATGGGTTAAGTGTTCGGGGAACAAACTTTCCCTTATTTCAGGACTCATTGGAGCATGCTAAAGTTTTGCATGTGGGGCAGACAAACCATTTGGGGAATGTTTATTCTATGCAAAATGTGATGTTTAACTTTGCTAGAAAATGTCCTAATAATGTAAACTGTGAGAGTGTGACTGTGGGGTGTGAGGTAACACCCATAGTAAAAAGTATAGGGGTGACCCCTAAAATAAATGTTCCCCTAGAGAAGGTGACTGAGAAAATTTCCAGTGAAAGCAGAAATAGAGTATCTGCAAAACAGTAATTTGAGAGAAAAATGTGTTGGTAATTCAGCAAGGGGGGTATCTTAAAGGGGAGATAAAGACTAAAGCTGGCCATAGATGTAAAGATTTTTGAAAGATCCAATGGTTATCGTGAGACCACGATTGTCTTGAAACGATTGTTTAAATGTCCAATGTGCCCATCAACTAAAAAGACCATTTCAGGCGATATTGCCTGCAAAACTGCCTGCTTGGCCCTGCAAACATAGGTAGATTGCATGGGGACTGATAAAGATTTTCTAACCTGGCCAATCAATCTTCAAACCGATGTTGGACGAAAAAACGTAAGATGTACGATCATTGGTATCCCACTAACCGCATGATAATTTGACAGATTGGTCGGACTTCCCTAAAATTGGTCGTTCGGCAGAGAAAGATCTTTGCATCTATGGGGACCATAATACTGTGTGCAAGTTTGGAACTGTGTGCAATGTAAAATGCATCTTGTGTTTTGCCCAAGGTCATACTTATGACACTTGCCCCTTTAAACAGTCTGCAAATGTGTTTACCAAAATAATGGAGACGTGTAACCAGTACTGGCATGTAAGCAAGTTGATACAGGTGGAGACTCCCAGCCCACTGATAGTGAACCTTGAGAGACAGAAGGTTGTGGTAAGCTCAGTATAAGTTGTGAATAGAGTGGGAACAGTCTAGAATGTTCCAATGAAAATGGCAACAAATCTGAGTGTCATGTGGGAAAAGGTAACATGGAGGCCAATAATGGTAAGCCACATGGAGAGACTGGGGATGAAAGTGAAGTTGAGGTAAAATTTTCTCTTAAGGATACAGGTTGTGAGGTTCTGGACACCCCAGATCCTATTTGTGCCACCACTCCTGTTCTACAGGCAGTGGAAGGAGTGTTGCAGACAAAAAATGTCTGTCTGTCACAGAATGAGTCCAGTATGAATACGGATGATGCCAAATATGAGTTACTTGATAACCCTGAGTGTGTGTGTGTCTGGTTGCATAACACAAACCTGTGAGCAAGATGCAACCAGAAGGCAGACTAAAACTGCTAGTCATGTACAGTATTTGAAGCAAAAGCCAACAGTTGTAAACCCAGCATTGCCAGTTGCAATGGAAGGACACCCGATATCCCAGGCAGTGGGTAAAAGTAAAATGCATGATGCATGATGGTAACAGTGATGTCAAGACATGTGTGCTTCGCATTGCTGATAAAAAAATACCGATAAAATCAGGAGATGGAAGTGTGGCCGCTTCCATAGAGAAACATGTGTTAGGTCCACGTGGTAGCAGTAATAAGTTTGCCTTGAAGGGTTCATCTGAAAATGACTCCCATGGTTCAAGCATTATGTGGTGTTCATACAAATGGCCTGCGGGTGTCACTGTGCATACACAGGACGTTCTGTACAGTTTGAAAGTGAAAGTCAGAGTTACTGCTGTTATGTAATGGCTGTATGAACCTGCTAATAAAGCACTGTTATACTCTCCTTATCCTCAGCTAGCAAACACAACAAATGGCGACAAGGATGTCTTTTCTACCTCTGCAGCAGCCGGCACCTTTTCTACCAAACACTGTATCTTCAGAGTGTTTATCATCAAGTATTACTGCATGAGGAAAGCAGAGACCTCCCTGCATTTATCACGCATGATGGTTTGTTTCGGTTCAAGCATGTACCTTATGGATTGGCTTCAGCACCGAGTTGTTTTCAAAGACTGATGTCTTCTATACTCCATGACAAACCTGGTGTACAATGCTACTTGGATGATATAATTGTCTACGCTCCAACTATGGACCTTCATGACAAGTACCTAGAAAAGGTTCTGAAATGCATTGATTCTGCAGGACTCAAACTGAACCTTTCAAAATGCCACTTCAGACAAACTCAGCTGTCATTTCTGGGTCATATAATTTCATAAGATGGATTACTGCCTGACCATGACCATGTCAATGTGGTTACACAAGCACCTACTCCATCTGAGGTCTTACTTCATGGTATTCTAAGTTTATTCCCAACTATGCTTCTGCCACTTCGAGCACTACTACATGGAACTTCAAGTCTGGTTTGGTCAGAGACTGCTCAACATAGCTTTGCAATAGTGAAGCAGTTAATTGTGAACAGTCCAGCGCTAGCTTTATTTGATCCTGCACTACCCACTGTGGTTACTACAGACGCTTCAGACTATGGCATAGGTGCAGTTCTCACACAGATCTATGCTGATCATTCAGAGAAAACTGTTGCATAACAGAGCGTAAGTATTCAACTGTAGAAAAAGAAGCTCTAGCATGTGTTTGGGCAACAGAAAAATGGAGAACCTATCTACGGGGAAGAGAATTTACCTTATGCACTGATCGCAACCCTTTAACTACACTACTTACAACAAAGGGACTAGGAAGAGCTGGAATGCATATACAGTAGCTAGATGGTCAGCAAGTCTGCTGAATTTCAACTACAAAATGCCGGGCCAAGGTAGTTTGGCACCCTAGGCAAGGGGTACAATGAGTGCCCCCCCACCCTGTTCTGTATGACCATTTCCCACATATTCACTTTTTCTTAAATAAAGAAA
>CM044443.1:60064993-60075060 GCA_024363595.1 Xenopus borealis | reverse complement strand
CCAGATCTGTGCCAGACAAATGGCAAGTAAGAGGGAGGTGGGGATTGAAGTAGAGCAGAACACTGCTGCTGGAGACAGTGGCGAAGTTAAAACTTAAAGAAATAAAAACAAAAAAAACATTATTTCCCTTCTAAAGTGTGCCCGCCCCTATGACTGCACCCTAGGCGGCCACCTTCTCTGCCTACCCCTAGTTCCGGCCCTGAAAAAATGCAATACAAACCAGGTTTGAAAAATGTTACTGACGATTGTTTGTCAAGTTTACCTTTACTTGCAGCTTCTGATACACTGGATGAGGACATAGAAGTTGTAGCACTGACTGATATAGTATCTTCTACAGTTACAGCTGCTGATTTTAAGCAAACTTGCCTCACATGTCCAGTTCAAGTGCAACTATGGGACATCTTACAAAACAAACGGCCAAATGCTGAGAAGAAACTCGGTCCTGATCTTCAACCGTACTACAGGATTAGACACAAGCTGTCCTCAGTAGATGGCTATGTTGGATGGAGCTCACCATTTATTGGTACCAGAAACCTTGAGAGAAAAGCTCATACAACTTGCACATGAGAGTCTCCAAGGAATTGTATGTACAAAACAAAGACTGCGAGAACTGTACTGGTTCAATTCATTCATTCTTGTGTTACCTGTCAGAATCATGACAAAACAGCTATCGCACATACACCACCACTTCAGCCAGTACCATTTCCTGATTCAGCATGGGAATAACTTGCTATTGATATTGTGGGTCCTTTTGCAGACGCTCCTATAGACTGCAGATTTGCTATAACTCTGATAGACTATTATAGTAAATGGCCAGAAATTGCATTTGTTTCTCCTAACATCAGCTACAGTAATAACATTTCTGTCTACAGTCTTCAGCAGAGAAAGTAATCCAAAGGAGTTAATATCAGACAATGGACCACAGTTTGTCTCATATGAGTTTGAATCCTTTCTGAGAGAGAAGAATTTTGTGCATAGGAAATCTTCAGTGTATTACCCACAAGCAAATGGAGAAATTGAGCGAAATCTTGGAAAGTATTTACAACAGAATTCCTAAGTGCCATGCAACAACCCACGCATCTCCAGCTGAATTATTACATGGCAGACAGAGGCGCACTAAGTTACATGTTATGACTGTGCAGATGTTCCATTTGATGAATGACATTTTCCTACTCCTAATGCCAACCGCAATAGACCTGAAGAAAGTGAAACCTATAAGGCGTACTGAGAGAATCAGAAAACTACCTTTATGGACCAAGGTCTATGTCATGTGAAGAATGTAGATATTGCTTTAAGAAACATGCTGTTTAATTGTTACTATTTATTATATTTGTCCAAATCCTTTCCTTCTATAGGGGGATTGAAGTGTTTATATATACTGCGGGTGTCACTGTGCATACACAGGACTTTCTATACAGCTTGAAAGTGAAAGTAAGAGTTACTGCTGTTATGTAATGGTTACATGAACCTGCCAATAAAGCACTGTTATACTCTCCTCATCCTCAGCTACCAAACACAACACATGATAACCTGGAGACTAAAGTAAGGCAAAAGTGCAAGCACAAGTTGGTGATGCCAGAGAGTCATTCAGCCCTACAAGGAAGCATGCATGTGGACTACCTGATTGAGATGTGTGTGTGATGGGTTTCATGCATAGGAAAGAAAATGCGAGGAGACTTCTAGAATCCCTTTCTATTTCTATTAGGATTTCAATGTGCTCATATGTGGTAGAGTTACTAGGAAAAGGAGGAAAAAGGCTATTCTAGCCTTTTCTTCCCAAGGACTGAGATAGGCTCCAGGAAGGGAGTTATTAAACAGAGAATCAGTGCCCTGTTGAACTCTATTCCCCAGATCCAGCCTAGACATTGTTCACCTTCCACAGGAAAGTTGTCCTGTGGAAAGACTATTTAAAGTTAACTAGAATGTGAGAGTGGGTCTCTCAGCAGGGCATAGCAGGTAGGAGACCTGTATGTGTCAAGAGGAGATGGGAGTGCTGCCTGTGTCTGCCTGAAACAGAAGCTGACTGGGACCAGGAGTTGGTCGAGCTTTTGAGTCTGGCTACAAGAGCTTGAGGAAGCCAGGAGGTTGGATATTACCTGTGAGTACAGGGGTGAGCCAAATAATATTGTTTTGTGTACTGGTTGTCCACAAGGGGCCCAGTCAAGTCAGGAACTGCTCCAAAGTTTGAAGGTAGTGCCCAGTGAGCTAGCTTTCATTTTTATGATTTGTTTGTATGATACAATGGTCACCCCTGTGTCTGTGTAAGAGACTGCTTGTCACAGAACCAACAATCAATGTTCATGCTCCTCAGCTGATTAGATTATCCCACAAGAAATTCCCAGGTAAACCTGCACCAGAGCACGTCTCCTTGGGGGGGGTAATATAAGGAGCTTACCGAGAGGTGCTCCAGGCACCAAGTTCCCCTCAGAGTCCCCTCCGCGTCTCTGCCAGATGTCAAAATGGAGCATCAGGGATTGGCGCAGGAGTGCATTCGCATTACCGGTTGAGGCACACATCGTCATCACGTGGGTGTCTCTTCATCTCAGCGCATGTGCATTGTGTTAAAAAGATGTCAGAAACCTCCATTCATCGCAAAGTGATGTGTTGCTTATTTTGGTGAGGCACTTAGGGGTAAATTTACTAAAATTCCCCTAAAATCCCTCGAATCCCCTCGAAATTCGATAAGCATTCGACTATCAAATGCTTATCGAATAGTTCTATGCTATCTTTATGCTTGATATTCGATTTGTGATGAAATAGTACGATCGAATACCGATCGTTCGATTTCACGAAAAAAATCGTACTTTTTCCTTCGAGCCTTCTGAAAATTTGTACGATTTGAACGATCGAGGCGTTAGATCGTACGAATGGTATTCGATCAAGTCTTTGCAAAAGAAGCCTATGGGGGGGGGTTCCCCATAGGCTTCTATTGGTATTTGGTAGGTTCAATCTGGCGAAGTAGGCATTATAAGAAATTTAAATTTTAAAATCCTTCGATCATCGAATGATCTAATATTCGATCATTCGATCTATTCGATAATTCGAATATTCGATCATTCGATCTATTCGATCATTCGATCTATTCGATAATTCGAATATTCTGTATTCGGTGATCAAAGATGCCAAATTTGCATATTCGATCCTCCGAAAAAATGGTACAATCGGTATTTGATCGAATTCGATCGAACTTCGATCTCTTCACACGAATTTTGTAAATGTGCCCCAAAGGGGCCGATTTACAAAATTCACATGAAGGATTCGAAGTTCGAACGAATTCGAATGTAGGATTTATTCGTTTGGTCGAATATGCAAATTTTGGCATATTTGATCATCGAATAGGGAATGGTCGAATATTCGATTGCCTACTTCGGCAGATTGGACCTATCGAATTGCAATAGAAGCCTATGGGAGCACTCTCATAGGCTTCTGAGGCTAAGTCCTGATGGAATAGGATTCATACGATCGAAGTCTTCGATCGATTGAATCATTCGAATGATTCGTTCCGTCGAATTATTTATTCGACTGATCGAATAAATTTGTATTTGATCGTCGAATGATCGAATATCGAATAAAAGGTAGCCTAGAACTATTCCAATAGCATTTGAAAATCGAATGCTAATCGAATATTGAGTAGAAACAAATTTTTTTGTGGGAATAATAGTAAATTTGCCCCTTAGTGTTTCTATAGTGTTATCTTCCTGTGTTTGACTCAGCCTTTTTTTTGGACTTTGATACTTTGCGTTCTGAATTGATCCCTGACTGCCTGACCATTCCTTTGCCTACTGCGTTTGTCTGATGCTTCTGAGAATCGGCACTCCTGCCACTCTTCCACTGGGGTGGAGTCATGTTCACATTTCCAGTGACTGGTTTCCCCAGTGGGAGGTATAGGATAGGTAAGCCCTCAACAGCCTCTTGTGCTCGGCTCATCCTTGACAGCATAGGAGGGAGCACAGGTGTCCCTCACACTGATTTTGCAAAAATCTATTATGCTCCAGCATAAATCTCAACAGCAAGAGCCCACTAACATAGTAAAAAAAAAAAAAAGCTAATTTAGAATGGTGCTATATGAACAGTTCAACTTGGACCCTTAGTGACTGATTACACCAAACACCACCACCCTACTGTGTTCACAGAACCTCCACTGATGCATTTTATCATGTGCTCAGTGACTTCCTTAGATTAGATATAATTGGTTTTGCCTTCCAGACTTGAAACTTAAATGCGGATGCAGCATGGCATCTATGTTTGCCAGCACCTACTGGCAAACCTACCTTTACCTACTAAAGGTAAAGAGCTTGCAATTTAAATTTTTACACTCTCTTCCATTATCAGCCTCCACCATATAGGCCAGAAAAGTCTGCCCCTTGGTACCACAGAAGTTGGACAGTACTGCTTTAGAGCATGGATTTAATTCAGACTTTAAAGGGCAAAGAAAGTCTAAAATAGAATAAGGCTAGAAATAATGTATTTTGTATTTAATGTGTGAAAGCAAAACTTTTTTTAAAAATGCAATCATTATTTAATATATTTGGACAAGTAACAAGTATGTTTTTCCAAAATTTTATTAGATTATAGTACATCATTGTATACAAATTTATATTGGGATAACCAATATAAATATGCCTTACATATTTTTAGACAATATACATTAGCACTGATTATATATTTAACATGTGTACTTATCTTATTGCTAAATGAATATACGTAGAAGTGCCCTGTGTACATTTGCTTATTCATGGCTACTTACCCCAATTAATGATCCACAGAGTTGTGCTGAAATGCATTACAACATGGCACTAGGTGTGTGATTGAAAACATTTTTGGGGTATTAAAGTCAAGGTTTCACTGCTTCAATTGGTCTGGTGAAACTCTGCAATACCTTCCTCCTAAAGTCAACAAAATGCCACTGCTTTGTTGTGTGTTGCACAAATAATGTATTTTGTATTTAATGTGTGAAAGCAAAACTTTTTTTAAAAATGCAATCATTATTTAATATATTTGGACAAGTAACAAGTATGTTATTGGATCTTTCAAAAATCTTTACGTCTATGGCCAGCTTAAGAGCCGAATTTCTGATTAAACCGGAAACTAGGCTTTTCTAGTGCAGAGCGCGATATTTCTCACTCTACGCTAGCGATGCGCCCCCCACCAGACCCCCGTTGGTGACCTAAGGTAAGCGTGGGGGTTGGCATTGTGAATGCCTGAGGCACGCCTGACAGCAATAAAACCTCATATGCATCAAGAAATTAATGTTGACCTTCACCCTGAAATCCCTAGACAAATTGCCACATATGCTGAATCCAATGAGACTTGGAGATATGAACTAACTTCTGTATTTATGTGTAAGTACCAAATAAAAAATGCAATTACATTTTTGTAAAAAATAATGTTATGTTATAATTAATAATTAGTAATATATTGAACAGCTCATGTGAATACAAAAAAGATGCCTTTGTGGAAAGATTTTAGAGTCGAGTCATACCTCCCAACTGTCCCTTTTTCAGAGGGACAGTCCCTCTTTTGACAGCTCAGCCTGCAGTCCCTCATTTGTACTGGAAAGTCCCTCTTATCTCTGCACTGAACAGCCAGAAAAAGAAACAAAGTTTCTAACTTAATTGGATTTTGGCAGAGAGCCCAGAACAGCTAACAGACGCAAATAAGCTGCTTTTAACAATTTTGAGATAAGAAAATAAGTAATTGTAATTGTTAAGATAAGGAGAAATATTTTCAAACTTTCATAACCTGCCAAATTTTGTAAAATGAACATAGTAATTAGGGGGTGTGGCCACAAAAATGGGCGTGGTCAAAAAATTGCCACACTACGTGCAAAAAAAATGTTGTCCCTCTTTTTACTTCCAAACTGTTTGTCATTCTACTTGCCAGGGTCTAGCCACAGAAAAATAAACCAAAGCTGCTGTTCTTAGTTAAGAAAATTAAAATTTTTCATTATTTTAAAAGACAGTGAAACCTCCATTTTAAATTCTCTGATTTTAAGTTTCCCCGCATTTTACAGCTTTTCTTTGTGGTACCACCAATTTATAATGCATTTCATTGGGTTCCTGATTTTAAGGGGCAGATTTATTAACAGTTGAATTTCAAACTTGAAAAACTTCGAAATTCGAATTCAAAAAGACCAACCAAAATTAAATCTAAGGTTTTTTTTTAGATCAAATAGGTCCATTTTCGATCGAATAGGTCTGTTTTCAATCAAATTCCAATCAAAGGAATCAAAGTAATAGCACATTCAGTCGAATTTGATTCAAAGTTTTTCCAAAAAAAACCTTCAAATTTTCAAAGTCCACCAATTGACTCCAAATAGGTTCTAGGAGGTCCCCCATAGGTTTTAGATGGTGAATGGTCTAAATTGAATTTTTAAAGAGACAGTACATGATAAATTTCTAAATTCAAATTTTCTATTTTTTTTGCAAATTAGATTTGAATTCGGACTATTCCCTAGTTGAAGTACACAAAAATAGCTTGAAATTTTACTTCGAATTTTCACTTTGACCCTTGATAAATCTGCCCCTAAGTAATATTTTCCCGGATTATACATACAACTACTTTTTTTTCCTCTATGAATGTTATTATTTGTGAAAAAAGGAGGTTTAAAATAATAACCAGATGTATATTTTTCCCATGGCTCTGCCTGTAAATGGCCAATGCTAATTAGTCTGCCCTTTATACAGTCCTGCACCAATCACTTATTGCTTTAAGTTGTATATGTGACTGACAGTTCTGGACACTGTGCTCACCCAACAGATGTGTGGTGTACTCCTTAATAATGACTGTCTGTCCTAATCTGTGCAGGGACTGCTACATTCACAGGCTGAGATGGGCCTGCTGCATCCTCTGTACCTCTTGCAGGTTCCGACATGGTTCAGGCTCTGTTCGCTGAGTGCAGGGTCGGACTGGGGTAACCCACCCTCCTTTGAGCTTTCAAAGTTATTTTTCGAACTTGAATGTATTATTTATTATACCCCAACCCCGGTAATAGCCCGAAAAAAAAAACATTTTCCACCATCTAAAATCTGTAATGGTCATGTAGGAGTCAATTAAATGCAGCATCTGTCCCAACAGATTTGTAGTTTTTAAAGGCATTTCTCTTCTTTCCTATTAACTTTACATCTGTATTAAGCCACATATGCAATAGGGAATAAATAGGGAATACATTGAAACAGTAATGATTTAATATAATTTTAAATGACAACCATTTCTTTTCTGTGTTTTTAGCTGAAAACATAATGCCCCAATCAATACGCTGAAGAGCAGCCCTCAAGGCATTTCCAAAATTCATGTTTTTTTTAATCTGGTTAATTAAAATCCCCCATTATCCTTACTTTACCCAAACTAGCAGCTTTTTATATTTGCTTCAGGAGCTTAGCCTCCTCCTCCTCACTTACATTAGGGGGTCTATAGCATACCATACCCCTACATCTAATTGGTTGGACTCTTTACATTTTCTAACATCACCTCCTCCTTTATATACCCTTTTAAATCCTGCCTAACAAATAGACATACCCTCCTCCTTTTCTATTGGCTCTGTCCCTCAGAAACAAAGTATAGTCACTGATATTAACTGCCCAGTCATTCAGCCATGTTTCAGCCACACCAATCACATCATAATTTCCATCCGGCACCAGCACCTCTAGCTCTACCATTTTAACAGTCAGACTCCTTGCATTTGCAAACATACATTTAATACTGGTACCATATTGAACATATGACGTGGTCCTCCCTATCCTTAACAGTACCCCCATCCAAATCTCCTCCCCCCATTTTCCCTTCCTTTTCCCACTATCTCATCTAACCGATCTTCCCCTGAATCTTTTACTGAACCCTCCCCCCCACACTTAGTTTAAAATCTCCTCCAACTGTCTAGCCATCTTCTCCCCCAAAACAGATGCACCATCATCATTGAGGTGCAGCCCATCCCTTGCAAAGAGCCTGTAGCCGACTGAAAAATAGGCCCAGTTCTCCAAAAACCCAAAACCCAAAAAAGTATTTATTCAAATCCAAGAGAGACTTACTCAGTGTGGGTGATGTATAGTCATATATCCCTAGTGAAGAATAATACAGACAGAGGAGCATTTGAATACAACATTAATCATTATATGAACACAACCTTTATTACCACCACTACTGCGCAATAGCAAAGTTTCATAAAGCTACATTGATCCATTAAAGAGATGCTGACACCATAAATTATACTCTTGTTTATATCTATCATAATAATGCGTTTGAAAGCTACTTGTAAAT
Organism: Xenopus borealis; assembly: GCA_024363595.1. Classification (NCBI taxonomy): domain Eukaryota; kingdom Metazoa; phylum Chordata; class Amphibia; order Anura; family Pipidae; genus Xenopus; species Xenopus borealis. The sequence goes on along the minus strand of CM044443.1, from coordinate 60,066,804 downwards.
TTGCCATAAAGTATTTGCACAATGCTTTTACATTACCTGTCCTGAATGAGAGGGCTTTGTAGAGGATGGCTGTACAGGGATTAAATAATTAATTAATTCTTTATATGTTTTTGGTGGTCAAGTGATGGCTATTTGGGATGATTAGATTGAACATTTACTGCCTGGCGTCTATACACTTGATGAATTTTCACTTTGGGGTCGCCAGCTTTTTACAAAGCATTATCGGAACTATAGCGCATGTTCTACGTCCTAAAGCTCTTTATATACTAACTGCTTTTCATTTGAGCTAAATATTAGAGCAGAATGGACGCTTTTTAGGACCATTTATTCCCTACCGAAACCCACGATGTGCCACATACTTAAAGAAAACTGTTGATTCATGTATGGAACGCACAAACAACTGGTGGAACGCATCGCCTTGGAGGTGGAACACACGGAAGTGACGTATACCGGAAATCGCGAGAGAGCATGACCATTTAAGGAGCGATCCGGACTGCACAGCCATATCCCTGCCCCGACGCTTGAAAAGACCAGGTGCGGAGACAACGCAAACTTTTTTCCTGATAGAAGTACCTGGGGACGGAACCAACAGAAAGGTCGGCACCCTCCCTCTGCATTACATACGAGAAGGAATCTTTCCCTAAGCGACACGCTCGGGGCACTGAGCACCTGAGCGCCCTCTGAGCCTGGTGAGCATTTTCTAACCATATTAATTAAGCTTGTGGATACAGTCCTGCATAGATGCATATTTAAGTGACACGCTCGGGGCATTCAGCACCTGAGCGCACAATCTAAGGGGTAAGAGTCACGGATTGAAGCTGTCTGGGCACACATTGTTTGCTTGTGTCCCTCACCTTTAATGCAACGCTTGGGGCTCATTTGAGCACCTGAGCGCCACTCTCTTAAGGGTGAGATCTATCATTGTGACCTTTAACTACAAAGCCCTGTTATTTAAATTGAATACTGCACCATTAACACAATCTAAATAATTACTATATACATATCGGTTTAATGGCACTGCCTATAGCGGTGTATATATAACAATGTTTGGTCAGTTTTGAATAATGCTTGACATACTTAGATCCAAACAACCTGCACGTACTTGAAAATAACTAGCCAGTAGAAATCTCCCTCCATGCTAGGAGTTTGCCTTTTCCCACATGCACCGAGTTGTGCTATGTGAAACTGCACAATTTCTCCTTACTTTGAATTGTATATATGAAAAGCCCTCTTTTGAGATATGCAGACTTAACCGATGAACCCCCATTCTCTCCTTGCTAGAATATAAATTCATTTGTGTGAATTAAATTACAAATTGAGCACCTGTAATTATTGATGTGATGTATTTAATGTTAACATTAGGTTTCAACATATAAGGCACATGTTGGGGTTCCCTCTCCAGTAATTCACTAGACTGCCACTATAGCATAAACCTGTTCTAAATCACGCCTAATTTGCACTCAACGATTAAAGGGCAAACTAATTAAGAGAAAAAAAAAAAAAAAAAAAAAAAAAATGGAAAGCTTTTATGATAGCAGCATTAGAATCACTAAAGCTAATGAAGTATTTGGCACTAGTTTACAAGCCTCACAAGATCACATTAATATTATAAGAATTTTTCGTGAATTTGAACGCACACTAACTAAAGAAATGTACACTTGGTGGGATATAGCCTCCCTAGAGAAATATGTTGATGCACAGATGATTCCTCGGGGCTTACGTATAAAGAAATTTCCCTCCTATACTCCTATACTGAAAAAGATGAAGGGTTCATAGGAAGTTGGAACAAAATTTTATCGGATTGCTCCTTG
>CM044443.1:60044844-60059664 GCA_024363595.1 Xenopus borealis | reverse complement strand
TACTAATAAATTTATACCTTTTTAGCATGGTGTCATAGAGAATATTTTTGTTCTTAAACTGAATGAGAGGGCTGCCATATTTGTGCAGCAGGAGTCAGTTATTATTAAAAACTTTAGGCTTAGATGGGACAGTCAGGTTGGCAAAACTGTCCGGTTTAACGGATAATTTTCAATCGAATAGGTCTGTTTTCAATTGAATAGGTCTGTTTTCGATCGAATTAAAATCGTTTGAATCGTTCAAAGGAATCGTTCGATTCAAACAATTAAAAAAAATTGGATTAGATTTTCAAAAATTTTCAGAAACACTCCTTAAAGGTTATAGGAGGTCCCCCATAGGCTAAAATTAATTTGTCTTTGGAAGCATTATGCACTTATCTGGATGTTTCCTTCTCCAGGATAATTATGAATCCAAGTCCAGTCTGTGAAACATATATGGCACATTCTTTTTTCCTTTGTTATATCACACATGAAATAGATTTATGAATAAAAAGTATATTTGTGTTTATTTTCAAAATATAATAGATTTTTACAGTGTTAATTTTGGCGCAATTCAGCTAACAATTGCACCAAAAATTCAGCTGACAATCTGAATATTTTTTTCTTGTCCAAACAATATGACATAATTTATCATTAAAGAAAATAATTTGTTTCAGATAGAAAACACATAACTCCCCCCCCCCCAGAAGATGAACACTTACATATTCTTTGCCTAACCCTTCTAGAAAATGAATTAGATGGCAGGTACATCAGAAGATGGCTATAAACATGGCAGTGAAGGTGGAGTTTGTAGTACAGTAAATAAATTAGAAAAAAAGATAATTTTTTCATAATGTAATCAGCTTTGTTCAATTAGAAGTCTGTTTTGCTCTAACATTTTGTGTATTTATTAAATTGTTTTGTGCATTGATTTAGTCAATATTTTACTTTTTAATAAGTAGGCTTTCTCTGAGGCTTCATTTACGGTACTGTTTAAAATCACAACATATTCATGAATCATGGTGATTACACATTTGACTTGATTAAACATTCTCTTGTTCTCCATACCATAACTTGAAAAACTAGTTTTCCCTGCCACCACATGTCAGCAAAAGCATATGTGGTAGGATTTCCTGCCCCAAACTGTCACATCAAAAAGTCCCTCCCAAAGCAAATATTTAAGTAACATAGTAACATAGTAAAAAATCAAAAAACCGGGGAGCATACAATCTCTCTAATCTACACTCACATCCGTGCTACACGCAAACCCGCCCCTCCACGGGTAAAATCCAAAATTGAAGAAAACAACAAGCGGAGCACCGGAGCGAGTATAAAAGTTAAATACTTTTAATGTTCCAGGTTAAAAAAGACTTATAGTCAAAATCTCCATACAAAAAAAGGTTGTATCAGGATCCAGCACCACGCGTTTCGTGGCTCACGCCACTTCCTCAGAAGCACACACCTGATTCCATTATCACCCTTAAATACCCTTAAAACCCCCATAAAAATAATTAACCATTTCACTACTTCGCATAATTGGATCCAGAATGACATAATTTTGTGGTATTTTACAGTGTATCCAAATAGTTACATACCTACTAATTCCAAACAGTAACATAAATATTTCAATTAAGATACATTTGCAAGAACCAAAAGGGCACCAAGTAACAAAGCAAACAAATTGAAAACATTGTTTCAACATATATAGGTGTTAGGGATTTTTTTATATATATATCAATTCTAATCCCAAGACGATTTTCTCTCAGCACCAATAGCACCGATAGTAATATCCTAAAACTACTCCATCAAAAATAGACAACATATTATACAAAATGTATTATAAAACAATTCTATAGATCAAGTACAAATTGTTGACCATCATAATATTAATAATAGCAAGAGAGCTCCCAATCTTTATTTAACCCCCCTTCGCTTTCCATAGTTTTTAGACGATAGATCCAGTACACTTCTTTCCTTAACAATCTCGTGTGTGAATCTCCCTTCCTAATAGGAGTATGTGGTTTATCAATGACTTGGAATTTGACACACTTTCTACCGTTATGTTTTTCTAATAAATGTTTCGAAATCGCTGATTTTTTATCGCTTCTATCCACTGCTGATAAATGTTCCAAAAATCGGGTACCTGCATTACGTATGGTTTTACCTACATATTGGGACCCACATTCACAAGTCACCAAATACACCACACCCTGAGACACACAATTAAAATATTGATCAATAGAATAAGAGTGTCCTGTATTTGTACTCGAGAATTGTTTTGATTTATCAATGTATCTACATGAACCACATCTCAATCTCCCACATTTATAGTTGCCCTGATACTTCAACCAATTTTTGGGCTCTTTATTAGATTCAGATTCATAGAGACTCCTGGACAGTTTCGAAGCTATGTTTCTCTCCTTTTTATATACAAATGACGGTTACTTATCCAAGAACTGTCTCAAGATAGGGTCTTCCAACAATTTATGCCAGTATTTTCGTACACTACGATTCACAAGATGAGTGCCCTTGTTGTATGTGGTACAGAAACGGGGAGTAGATGGACCATCCTCATTCCTATTATCTTTTCTCCTTCTATTTGTCTTAAGTAGTTCAAATCTATTGCTCAAGACTGCTCTATCGTATGCCACCTTTAAATCGAATTCATCATATCCTCTCTCAACAAAGCGATCCCAGAGTTGCATTGCTCCATTTTGGAAACTCTGCCACGAGGAACATATCCTACGTAGCCGTAAGAATTGTCCTACTGGTATCCCTTTTAAACAAGTATCCGGATGTGCACTCCCGTGATGTAACAAAGTGTTGCGTGTTATAGGCTTTCTATAAAGATCTGTCGCTATGTGATTCTTCTGTGCAATAAACATTACATCTAAAAAAGCTATGTTATGAGCATGTGATTCAAAAGTAAAAGAGATCCCTGGTATCGTATTGCTACAGTACTGTACAAAATGTGACAGTGATAACTCATCCCCATCCCAGATGCCTATACAGTCATCGATATAACGGAAGAAACGTATAATTTGTAAACTATAAGGATTTGTATCACCAAAAATGTGGAAGGCTTCAAGCCAACCCATGACTAGGTTGGCATAAGAAGGGGCGAAGGACATGCCCATCGCCCAGTGTTGGACTGGCCCACCAGAATACCAGGAAAACTCCCGGTGGGCCAAGGTGTCAGTGGGCGAGGGCCCACTGACACTAAACTTTTGGCCTATTTCATGGCCATTCCATATTTCTATTAGTGCAAAGAGGCTAAATAGATGGAGTAACTGATTATAGTATGTAAAGAAAACAAACTAGGAGACTAGAGGTTGAGTGAGGAGATAAAGAATATTAGTACTGAGAGTGGGCCCCTTGTCTAAGGTTTTATGGTGGGCCCTGGTCTAAGGTTTTCGGGTGGGCCCCTAGTGTGCCAGTCCAACACTGCCATCGCCGCTCCACACTTCTGGAGATAGAATTTTTTGTCAAACATAAAATAATTTGTTAGAGACTTTTTTAACCTGGAACTTTAAAAGTATTTAACTTTTATACTCGCTTCGGTGCTCCGCTTGTTGTTTTCTTCAATAGTAACATAGTAAGTTAGGCTGAAAAAAGACTTCCGTCCATCAAATTCAACCTTTTTAACTTTTTATTTTATTTTATTTTAACTGCCTAATTGCTAGTTGATCCAGAGGAAGGCAAAAAAACCTCATCCAAAGCCTCTCCAATTTGCCTCAGAGGGGGAAAAAATTCCTTCCTGAATCCAAAAAGGCAATCGGACTAGTCCCTGGATCAACTTGTACTCTAAAGTCAGATTTTTGCCATGGCTCTAAAGAACTAACAGATTTTTTAATATTCAGTTTTGAAATCTGACATGGGGCTAGACATTTTGTCAATTTCCCAGCTGCCCCAACTGCATATAAAAAAACCTGATTGCTCTTTTGAGAAATGGATTTCAGTGCAGACGTCTCCTGGAATAGCACTATTAACTGATGCTTTTTGAAAAAAACATGTTTTCCCATGAAAGTATCTCTTTAAAGCAGGGGTGCCCACGACGTCAATCGCGGTCTACCAGTAGATCACCGACCTTTTTCTGGTAGGCCACTACCTGCCCCAAGGATTCACTGGCACTTCCTGGCCGTGATGTCAGAAGTCTCGCAAGACGAGACTTCAGACAAGACTCCTTAGTGCGCGGTGCTGCAGCTCAGCAAGCACTGCGAGGGAGAGAGCAGACGCAGGGGAAGCAGCTGTACGATCCCAATCAGGTGCACAATGTCCTGCTCTCCTCTCACCCTGTGCCACCCAGTCAGCATCGCTCCTTAGGGCACGGCCAGACGGGGAGATTCAATTTTAAAAGTCGGCAATTTTGAGTGACTTTTGTGTGAACAAGCGCAGGCGACTTTACGCAGAGTGGGTGAGCAGCGCTAGTTAGCTATTCCGGGAGATTTGGGGGAGATTCGTCGCGGCGAGAAGTAGCCAGGCGACAGATCTCCCCCGAATCTCCCCGTCTGGCCTTGCCCTTAAACTTAGAAAGCCCTGCTCAGTGTGTATATTGTACAGCTCCCCCCAGAACGACCTTTCCTCCTCGCCGCAAATTAGTTTCTGTCAGCTAGGTAATTAATGTGCTGCTGTTAGATTCTCCTGCTTATCCAATCACACACTTTGTGCTGACAAAAATTAACATGCTGCGGGAGGAAAGGTCGTTCAGAGAGCTATGCAATACACACACAGTGAGCGGGGCTTTCGCAATGCTGACTGACTTGCTGGCTGGGGGTGGGGGGGCACTGGGGGAGAGGAGGGGGCTGATTGATTTTAGCTACAAGGGAGAGAGCAAGACACAGGAGAAGCTGCTCCAGGCAATACCCTCTCTGTATGGTCCCAATCAGGTACATAACTTCCCTTTAACATACAGCAACCACACACTTTTTCTAAATGTGCAGCTCCAGCATTAGTGTCTCTGCTTGTAGAAGTCCTGCAGAGAGGACATATTATTAGGTACTCCTGGACTCCTTTGACTCTTTGGTGAAAATGTAAAAACATCAGTGTTGCTAAACAGGTGTATAAAATAAGAAGAATGGTGGTGGTTTATAGGTTATGATTTACTCTTCTTTCATGATTTCTATTTTTTTTTCTAAATTACACAGTTTACATTTACACTGCAAATAATGCACTCTACCTGTCTACCATATAAAAATGTAATTCCTGAACCAGCAAGTGTATAAGTGTAAAATTAACATGGTAATAAGGAGCTGTGGCCAAAAATGGGTGTGGTCAAATTGCCACGTTTCGACAAGGTAGATCTCCTGTTGGGGACCGAGTGTCGAGAGTAGATCCCAGTGTTACAAAGTCTGAGCACCCCTGCTTTAAAGTAAAATCTTGAAAAGTTTGGCTGGCTCTGGTGGGCTATCCAGTCATTGTAAATGTTTCCAAGTGCCCCCTCCTTCTGGGTATTTACATACTCGGAAGTGCTTTGTTAGAAGCCCCTTAGCAGATTCTAAGCTACAGTGGCTCTATATTTCATGGTTGTACAAGCAATTGTCTAGGGGTAGTTTTTCCCCTCATTATGGCTAGCAGGCATTGGGTGTCCTGTAGCAAGACAACTGCCTTGTGTTTTGACACTTATGTGCATGCAAGTGCAAGGAGCGCCACAATGACAGCATGTATTAAGTTCCAGGATGTGTGGTGCACTCTCTTGGTGAGACAATGCTGAATGGTATGTTGCTGTCTTTATAGTTTACAAGTAGGTATGGGCGAATTTATCCATCAAGAGCTAATTTGTGGCGAATTTGCTGCCGGCGCAAAAATATCAGCCACCGGTGTCTGTTTTTTTGAACGCTGGCACATTTTCACCAACTAATTTGCGCTGGAGTAATAAACCGACGCCGGTGTCCAAAAACAGACGTCTGCGACCAAAAATGGACGCAGGTGTAAAAAACGAGCCGCCAGCAACATTTCGCGCATTTCACTGGAAATTTGCACATTTTTCGGGCGAACGGAAACGGGACAATGCTTTCTGCTTGGGAAATGGCAATATTAGTTTGAGCCATCCTTATTGTACTTCTCTTTCTCTTTTGTTAAGTGTCCTCAATTTCATTTAGGATGCTTTCTAAGCAAGTTTGTTTGTCTTGTTTTGCCTTGAAGGAAATTACAGAGAGATTGCAGCCCGTAAGAGGGAGATGCTCCGTTGTTAAGTAGGTCCCTGTGGTGTTTGTGCAAGGTGCCTGTAGGTGTCACTGTGCACAAGAGTATACTGTGCATACACTGTACTTTCTGTACTGTATGAAAGGGTTAGAGTTCAAGTTAGTACTTAAGTGTATTAACCTGCTAATAAAGCACTGTTATACTCTGCTCATTCTCGACTACTAAAAGATGACATATTGGCGATGAGATGTCTCTTCTACCTCTGCAGCAGTCAGCAGCTTGACTACCATACCTTTTATTGCTTGGATCTGTATGTTTGAAAATTAGGGAAGATTTCTGCTGCTAGAAAGTTTGCTTTACTTATTCACTGCCTGGGAGCAGAGGGACAGCATATATTCTATACATTACCATTACCCAATGATACTTATGAAACTGCTATAAAGAACTTTTTTGTGTCAAGAGTAAATGTGGTTGCAACAATTTGTGGCAGCTTTGAGAGAGCTGGTTGTTACCTGTGAGTTTGGGAATCTAACAGATGAACTCAAAAGAGACCAAATAGTGGAATTTTTTTTTACCTCACATTAGAAAGAGACTACTCCTAGAGCAGGATTTAACCCTTGCAAAGGATATTACAGTTGCTAGCCTAATTGAAACAGCAGTGACAGAGGCTAAAACTCTCAGTCAGGGAACTGCTGGGAATGTACAGACTGTGAATCCAGCACTGAAGCCTAATAATGCACAGTCACAGACAAAATACACTGCAAAACCATGCAGCAAAAACAAATAAAAAATACTGCTTCCGCTGTGGTTCAACACAAGACACTGCAAATTATGCTACATGTCCTGCAAAAGCTGTACAGAGCCGCAAATGCAAAAAAAGTTGGACATTTTGCTAAGATCTGCCATAATTCTGCTGAAGATTTTCATGAAGTCACCGCTTCAAATGTTATGGTTTTAATTGTGGCTAAAGCTGATACATTTATTCCAGACAAGTTTTATATGCACTGTCAATGTCAATACTGCTTCTGCTGACAAGGGACACTCCATTAACCTCATGCCAACTGCAATAGGCCTGAAGAAAGTGAACCTATGAGGCTTACTGAGACTATCAGAAAACTACCTGCATGGACCAAGGACTATGTGTTGCGACTATGAAGATTTTCATTCATCCAGGTCATGGAATATCTAATATAAGTAATTCAAAAACCAACTGGACTTGCTGAAATTTTTTATTGAAGACGTTTCACTGCCCATCCGAGCAGCTTATTCAGTTCAATTGACTGTTGTGGGGAGTTCTCGGTATATAGACTCTTACGACAATCCAATCACAATGGCACATGGTACCTCTTCAGAAAAGTGACATCTGAAATTCACAGAGGTGTTTAGCTACTGTGATAGGATTACCAATGTGTCATGCAACTCCTAGACAGTTACAGGCAAAAGCAGTTGAGTTTGACTTTTTTTCTTTAGCCTGTGATGAAAGCACGGATGCAACTGACACCGCCCAGTTACTGATTTTTTGGAGATGAGTAGACAATGAAATGAATGTAAGTGAAGAGCTACTTGACCTCCAGAGCCTTAAGGCCCAAACAAGAACAACAGATTTATTTGTTTCTGTTTGTTCCGCCATAGATGACATGAAACTACCATGGAATAAAGTCACTGGGATTATCAACACTATCAAGTCAGTGAAGAAGGAGGCAAAGCTATAAAGCTCCACTGTATTATTCACCAACAAGTTCTCTGTGCCAAACATCTGAAATATGATCATGTTATGAAACAGGTGATAAAGCTTATTAATTCGATTTGCTCCAAGGCCCTGTGTCACCGCCAATTTCAACAGTTTCTGTGCGACAACCAGGCTGAATATGGAGATGTTGTGTATCACAATGACGTCAGATGGCTCAGTCGGGGGTCTTCACTGCAGTGTGTCTACTCTCTTAGGCAGGAAATAGGACAATTCTTGGCAAAAAAGGGACAACCGATGCCAGAACTATCTGATCCTGTTTGGCTGGCTGATTTTGGATTTTTAGTTGATATAACACGACATCTGAACGTGTTGAACACGAGCCTTCAGGGGCAAAATGCCACCTGTCACAAACGCAGCCCAATACCAGACATTTCCCATCGCTGCAGGAAATGATAACTAGTTTTCCACAGAACAATATCAGTGCACAAATGAGGAGGTATGCAGCAGATATCTCATCTCTGGCTGAAGAGTTTCAACAGCGCTTTCAGGATTTTGCAGCTATTGAAAAGGATATCATGCTTTTTTCCTCTCCTTTCTCTGTGAACCCTGATGATGCTCCAGAACACCTGCAAATGGAGCTAATTGAGCTGCAGTGTGACACAGAGTGTTGCAGTCGGCACCAACAGCTCCCTCTTGTCAACTTTTACCGCCAGCTGGATAAAGGCAGATTCCAAGAGATTCAAACAATTGCTAAGAAAATGCTGAGCTTGTTTGGCTCAACATACTTGTGCGAGAAGACATTCTCGATTATGAACTTTAACAAGAACCACGTGAGGACAAAACTAAGTGACTCTCACCTGTGTGACATCTTGTGCATCAAAACCACTGTTTCTGAGCCAAACCTGGGCTATTTACTGCAGTCAAGAGCTCAGCATCGCCCTTCACATTAGTGCAGGCAAGTTATTTGTTTAATCTTATAAAATAATAGGTAATTTGCATTTAATGTTAATCACAGTTAATGGTTCAATGAATGTCAGGCTGAATGGTCGGCCCTCACACATGTTCACCTCACCAAATCTGAAAAAAGTTTGGACACCCCTGCTTTAAAGTGTCTTTATTAGCACTTCTCCTTGTATGTAGCTTTAAAACAGGGAGCAGCACATAGCATAAAATCCTTTTATTCCAAAAATATATAATTAAAAATAAACTCACAATTTTAGTAAGTTAAACGAGCATCAATCTCCAAGTCCCCCACTCTGTGCAGCGTATTCACTCCGACCAGCGTTGCTGTTCCACCGTGTGTGTCTCTCCTAGGTTGCTTGGGGATGATGTTGGGTGCTCGGTCTGCCGAGCAGGAAGCGTTTAGTTTGTTTCCCGACTTCCTCAGAGGCTTCAATAGTCCCAGTGCGCTCATTGCTAGTGATGGGCGAATTTATTCGACTAGGTCGAATTCGCGTCGAATTCCCGCGATTCGCCGCTGGCGACTAAATTCGCGAATCACTAGCGAAATTTCTCTTGGCGAAATTTCGCAGAAAAACGAGTCGCGCGTCAGTCGCGCGTCGTTTTTGACGCGACGCGACGAAAATGACGCGTCACGCGCCGAAAATGACGCGATGCGCGCCGAAAATGATGCGACGCGCGACAAAGTTGACGTGAAGCGCGACAAAATCGTCCCACGACTCGTTTCGAGAATTTTTCGCCGATTCGCAAATTTCTCTAGAAATTCGCAAATCTCTAGGCGAAGCGAATCGCGGGAGATTCGCCCATCACTACTCATTGCGCTTCTTATAGGGGTGAGTGTTCTCATGGAGATGTGTCTCTTTTCTTGCGTCTTCAGTTACTATGCCTCTTAACCATGGCAACCCTCCCCCTATTTTTCTACGTGCTGCTTCAAAGATCCCAATTATTATTTAACCTATACATATTTAATTTACTCATTTAATTTAATTATTTTACATACAGAATAAGAATGATGATTTAAAATGAATTCAACCATTAATTTATAGTCTCTTGATTAATTATCAATTATGTTAAATCATTTATAATTAATCAACCCAGCGTCATCCCCAAGCAGCCTACTTCTTTCCCTAAGCTACAGCAGCGCTGACTCCATAGAAATTGAAGGAAAGCTGTGTGTCTCGGATGAGAACGAGTTTATTCGGAGTTGGCAATTATAGAGAAACTTCAGAACTCTCTGGGTAACATATTGACTTTTGAGCAGACACTTTTAGTCGGAGGCACTTTTCCAACTGCTGCTTTGTGACAGTAAGATGGTGAATTTGCTTATTTGTCTCTCCTTACTCTTTATGTGTTGGGCCATCTGTGCACGTTCAACATAAATAAACACCCTTTCCAGAGTTGCATCAGGTAGTTGATTTGCCAGACTCTGTTTCTGATGTCCTGTTTAAGGGCCTCAATGATCTGTCTGACCCACTCATTAAGTAGATGTTTTTGGGCTTTTTGTAAAATCTTTTTTTGTAAAATGACTGTGACCTTTTATGATGGAACCCAGGCTTAGGCTACAAGGGGTGATTCCCTGATGTCGACATCTGAGATTAAATCGTAGATGGTTTAGATTTTCTTGCTGTCCTTTCATATTCCCAAACCAGTATTCTCTCCAAAATGAATGACAATGGGACTATGAAGATTTTCATTCATCCAGGTCATGGTATGAATGAAGTAATTCAAAAAGCAACTGGACTTGCTGAAATTTTTTTTTAATGAAAACTTTTCACTGCCCATCCAAGCAGCTTCTTCAGACAATAACATCAAATTCACAATGGAAGATGTCCAGCAGGACAAACTTGCATTTTTGGACTGTTTTATATGCATCCAAGGGGGGGGTAACTTGAAATGGAGGTATACAGGTATCAATATCTGATTCCCACCGTCCGCTGGAACACAAATTGGGTGTCATTAGAACTCTGCACCACAGGGTGGAATATGTGTCAATTGCTACAGAGTCCAAGGACAAGGAGCATAAACATCTCAGAGGAGCTTTGAAAGTGTGTGGCTACCCAGATTGGGCCTTTGTCAAAACAGCAGCAACCAAGCCCAACAGGAACACCAAAAGAAATCACCACCCAGAGACACGTAGTAGGCGAAATATAGTCATCCCGTATGTAGCTGGAGTGTTGGAGAAACAACCACCACGACCCTGTGTTTCAAACCTAGCAACACACTGAGACAAAAACTGGTACATCCGAAGTATCCAACTTGTAAAGAACAAAGCAATGTGGTATACAAAGTCCAATGTAGCCTTAAGTGCACTGATCTATATATTGGGGAGACAAAACAACTGCTCACCAAGCAGATGGCCCAGCATAGGAGGGGGAACTCTACAGAGCAAGACTCAGCTGTTTTTCTACACCTAAAAGCCAAGGGACATTCCTTTGAAGATAGCGAAGTCCAAATCTTGGATAAACAAGACCTCTGGTTTGAAAGAGGTGCGAAAGAGGTGATTTATGTGAAGGTGGAGAAACCATCCCTGAACAGAGATGGGGGCCTTTGACACCACCTGTCTGCTACATACAATGCTGTTCTAACATCTGTACCACAGCAGTTTCAGAACTCTTCACACATCCATTCATGCAACTCTCACAAGTAACACCTGTTTCTAGGAGTTGCATGACACATTGTAATCCTATCACATTAACTACACAGAATAAGCACTTCTCTGAATTTCAGCTGTCTCTGAAGAGTTACCATGCATCATTGTGATTGGATTGTTGGAAGAGAGTATATGCCGAGAACTCCGTAAACCAGTCAGTTGAACTGAAGAAGCTGCTCGGATGGCTAGTAAAAAAAAAAAATTTCAGCAAGTCCAGATACTTTTTGAATGACTGTGGTGTGAAGAATGCATAATATTGCTTTAAGATGCATACAGTTTTATGGTTTCTGTTTATTACATTTACCCACATGCTTTACTACTGTAGGGGGAATATGTGGTGTTTGTGCAAGGTGCCTGTAGGTGTCACTGTGCACAAAAGTATACTATACTAAAGTAAAGGACTATACATTTTACTCAGTGAGGCACAACCTTTCCACGATAATCTTTTTTTATCCCAACACTTCCTCAGTGCTCTAGGAACAGCGGCTATACATACTCAGTCATGGTCTGACCATGCTCCTATATCAATTGAGATATCACTAAATACAGATACTGTAAAATGGGCAATTGGAAGCTGAATGAATCGATACTGAAAGATTGTGAGGCCATGGATGAAATTAAAACTACTATTCAACATTATTTTAGAGAAAACGAGACAGACAGCGTCAATCTACTCACAACCTGGGAAGCTCATAAATGTTTCATCAGAGGAACACTAATTCAACTATGCTCATGGAAGAAACAAGCTCATAGAGCTAAACATGAAGTACTTCTAAAAGAAATACAAACCCATGAAATCACTCATAATCAATCCCCTTCAGCCGAAATATTCTCTAAACTTACTACTCTAAGAACTGAACTATCGGATCATCACAATCTTTTTGTAGAAAAAGTAATTACCAGAATGCGGCACCGTTTTTACGAGCACAGGGATAAATGTGGCAAACTCCTTGCACGCCTTTTAAAGGCCCAAATTACTAGGAACCACATTCATAGCATACAAAACAAAAGAGGGGTGATAAACTTTACCACAGCCCGCAAATAGCACAAGAATTTCACAAGTATTACTCCAATTTATACCAGCTCAAGACGCCAGCCACAATAGATGGCATTAGCATGTCTGAAGCTATGGCCCGGTTTCTTGACAACGTATGCACACCCCAACTCTCCCCAACACAGCAACAAGCAATCGAAACAAATATCACAGAAGAAGAAGTATCTCAAGCGATCGGCTCCTCTCCAAATGGTAAAAGCCCAGGCCCGGATGGCTATACCATTGGCTATTATAAAGAATGTTCAGATCTCCTTGTTCCTTATATGACTAAAGCATTTAATGCCATACAAGAAGATGCCGAATTCTCCCGTAATTCGCTAGAAGCACACATCACCCTGCTACTAAAACCCAAAAGACCCTGGTAGTTATAGGCCCATAACAAACACAGATGTGAAAATCTTAGCTAAGATCCTAGATTCCAGAATCTGTCTTAAGTCAGCTGATAGGGTTATCAAACTGGCTTCTCTGGAAGCCAGAGATAACACCAACAAGCTAATCAATATCATGCACTTTGCAAAGCACAAGAAAATCCCTTTCATGCTGCTATCTATGGACGCCGAAAAGGCCTTCGACAGGGTCAACTGGACCTACATGTTTTCCTGCCTTGAAAAATTTGGATTTGGCGCACGTTTATGCCATTAGATAAAATCTTTATATTCAGGACCAATAGCGAAAATAAGGGTTAATGGAATATTATCTGACTACATAACGATTCAAAATGGTACCCGGCATGGATGCTCTCTATCCCCAACCCTGTTCACCATAGCACTAGAACCCCATCTCATACAAATCAGAACACACCCAGACATAACTGGGATCTCGATCAAAGACCAACACTACAAGATTGCAGCACACGCTGACGATTTATTAATGTTTCTTACGAACCCGCTTTCCACGATCCCAAAACTTTATACACTTTTTTTGAGAAATATGGCCAAATTAGTAATTTCAAAATTAATTTCTCTAAATCCCTGGCTTTGAACATCTCTATACCACTTCCAACAATTCAAAAATGATCACTGAACTTCCCATACAGCTGGGAAAATAGGCAGCTTACCTATTTAGGGAAAACAATCACAAAAGATTACGACAACTGGGTAGAAGTGAACTGCAAAAATTGCTCTTGTCAATAGATTTCAAACATACCTATCTCCATGTTCCAGTGCATTTGCACTTTAGGCATTTAGGCCTTTCAAGTTTCAACTTTACAAAAGTCCT
Organism: Xenopus borealis; assembly: GCA_024363595.1. Classification (NCBI taxonomy): domain Eukaryota; kingdom Metazoa; phylum Chordata; class Amphibia; order Anura; family Pipidae; genus Xenopus; species Xenopus borealis. Next base: position 60,045,975 of record CM044443.1, on the reverse strand, counting down.
GGTTACCCTTATAGCAGAGCTTAGGAAGCAGGTGGTGTACATCTGGCATTACTCGGATGACATTCTCCCGACAGCCAGTTCACTGGACGTTCTTCTGACCCACAAAGACATTATTTATGATTCTGGCTGGTCCTAGAAAGGGCCTTGATTACAACTGTATGTAGATGGTTATTCTCATAGAGATGGCCTATCAGAACAGAGATAAGTTAGCATCAAGTGGGCTTAAATCATATTTGATAAGTCTATTGCTACCTCTTGGGTGGTGGATACAGATTTTCCCTTGCCATCCATTTGTGAGACAGCTTCGTTGAATCTCAGTGCCTTTTCTTCTGTGGTTCTTCACTCTGCTGTTGCTATTTAAACAATTTGAACATGCACTTGGTGTGCTATTTTTTTGTTCCCTCCTATAGGAATATTGCTAAGGCATGTATGTATGTTTTGCTGATATGAGGTGGCCAGGAAAAGGGAATATTATCTTCATACTTTTTGAAATGTTTGCCACTGTTAATGTCAGCTTACTCCCACTTACTGGCTAGGCTTAATTATTTGATGGTTGGTGAGAGGGGAGGCATCCCTATTTAAATCCTTGGGAGAGATTTTCTGATCTGACAGTTGGAGGTAGGGAACCCTAACCCATATGTTAAAGTCCTGCATTAGGTCAGATACCTGTGGGCACTTGCTGAATACCTGCAAAGGGGTCAGGTTTCAGGCAAAAAGTCCCAGATTTCTTGGCCGTGTGTGCAGTCCACGGGTAACCCGGCTGGGTACCCAACAAAAGTGTAGGCTTGATCTGTTCCGCTCTTGTGGTTGTTTAACTTTTTTTGGTAAGATTTGGCACTTGTGTCATGTCACTTCTGGGCAAATGTGACACCTATCCTCAGAAGGTTAGTTGGCCTATTGCAGGTCGGGTAGCGGAAACACACTATTCAAATTGTCAGTTACTGGTTGTGGGTATGGGTCAGGTACAGGTTTCAAAAAATGGTCCCACCATGTGTTTTTGCTGACATAAAGACTGGCAAGGTAAAGAAATAAGTATGAAGATAATTTTCCTGTATTATGTCATAAAATCTTTCTTCAAGAGAAAGGAGAGCAGGAGAGGGGACAGGATCAGGAGGATGTGGGGGGGGGGGG
>CM044443.1:60012649-60032890 GCA_024363595.1 Xenopus borealis | reverse complement strand
GACAGGGGGAGGAGCTGGCCTGCTGGGTTACCTAGGGCGCCCAGGCAGCCTGTCCCGCCTCTGGCTGTATATGCTACAAAGGGGGTGCCACCTATAACGTATGGTATCCCAAAACTCAGAACAAACACCAAGGTTCTGGTCTTGGCTCTCGTTTTTGCCTATAAAAGTCACTTTCTGCTTTGGGAACAGCCCTCTGCAACTCAGATGCCTCCAAGTCTCAAAGTGAAAGGACCAAAGGGAGAGCTCTGGGCAGTCAAGGGAACCATAATATGCACAGGAAGGACAGGGAACATTGAGCATAATAAAGGGTCAGGCCAAGGTCAGTACCAATCAGGCAGTGCAGTACAGAATCAGAGACATACTGTAGTTAAGGTCACAGGCTGGGGTTAAAAACAACAGTAACACAGTACAGAAACAAGATCTGAAGGCAAGATTCGAGACAGGCAGCAAACTAGCAAAGGTCAGGGACAGGCAAGGTCAGAAAATAAACAAGACAGACTTGGAGCGCACCCAGGAAGTATCAGAAAAAGACCTACGTTGGACATGGAGAATTGCTCATGGTGCGTTTAAATACTTGAATTTTTTGTGGCCCACACGTCAACACCAGAACAAGCAGCGTGCAGCAGGAGTTGAGTTGAAGAGTGGAGGCAGCGAGATTTAAAAATTAAAATTTTATTGAATTGCTCTTTTTAAAAAAAAAAAATGGATTTCAGCACAGAATTCTGCTGGAGGAGTGTTATTGACTGCTGACTGCATGTTAGTCCATAAAAGTTTTTGAGCCATGGATGTGCACTGGGATAGAGTCCTGCAGCGGGTCGGGTACCCACGGGTTACCCGCAAAATCCCGCGGTACCCTGCGGGTTGCTCGTAGAATTTCTGGGTGCGGGTATAGAAGCAGGCCGGTGGTCCTGCAGGTTGGCGGGTTGAGGGTCGGGTAGCGGATCCTCGCTATAGGGATTTTTACTCCTTTTTCTGAGCATTTCCACTACTGATGATGTCACATCCGGTTTACAATGACAGCACTTCCTGTTTTACTCCTTTTTTTCTGATCCTGGCTACTTCCGATGATGTCACATCCTGTTTATGATGACAGCACTTCCTGATTCTTGATGGTCAGCGGGTCGCGGGTCCGGGTTGCGGGTACGGTTCGGGTCGCGGGTCCAAGCGGGTAAAAATGCGGGTCGCGGGTTCGGGTTCGGGTTGCGGAACCCGCATGGACTCTACACTGGGAATCCTTACCAAACAACTTTGATCAGTGCCTCACAAGCATTATTATTTATCCCCTATTTCATAGCCTACCAGCATAAAGCATCCTAAATATGAATGCTAGGAGTGTACTAAACAGTTTGATTCCCAATATCCATAGATTTACCAAGTTATGTGGCATACAGATACCCCCAAATCCAAGTACATATGCATTTCCATATATGACAATCTAGCTACTACAATAAAGTACCCAGTATGTGTATATTGTGCCATGAGCCCCCCTAACAGTATGGAGACCCTATAAAACCATATATTCTCCAAAAGTACACATTCTGACTAATCTAATACAGGTAAATATGTCTTTCTATGGCAAACTACAAAAATGCATAGCTATGATAAAAATAAGGCTTTTTATGAAATTTCTGAAAAGCACCACAATGCTTGCATTTTACCCCATACTGTATATACCCCTCATTTTGTAATGTACCAGCAAAAGGCATATAAAAATATAAACGCCAGGGGTCTACTGAACAGTTTGCTGCCTGATATGAAAAATTTTTAGAACCAATGTGGCATACAGAGACACTCAAATGAAAATAGTACATATGCTTTTTTAAAGGGGACATGTATAGCATAAATTTTCACAATGCATCAAACCATGTAAAATAATGCAAAATAGAAGAAATAGTTTTCATTTTATTACCTTTTGGGTTAAAATGTCTGTATTAGCTTGAAAACTGTGCTTAGTCCTCCCCTGCAACTTCCTGTCCAGGACTTCCACTATCTGACTGTAGAGCCACCACATCTTTCTGCCTAAGCTACAAAGCAGCAGCCACTGAGGGAGGAGTGGGCATGTTTGTGATGTTACACACAGTCCTCCCCTGCAGACATCTGTTAACTGTTACTGCCTGCTTTCCCTTTCCTGCACTGCTCCCTTCTCTCCCTGTCTCTGCCCTGTTCATTTAACCCACTCCCTGCACTGTTCCTTTCTCTACCTCTCTGCCCTGTTCATTTAACCCCTTCTATGCCCTTTTTTTCTATAACCCCTTCTATGCCCTCCCTCCTCCCCACTCCCTTCACTGTTTGTTCCTTTCCCTTGCCCTGCAATAATTGTATACGCAAACTTCTGTATAAATAATACATAATCTGCAACTAAAAGTATATTATTATTTTCTGGGGGCAGTTAGTGTAAATATTGATTTTCTATTATTTTGTACAAAAATCTATCAACATCTTTTCAGTTTTCCTTTGTAACTCCCTGCATCTGTTGTTATATGTTATACAATTACAGAATATCAGATGCATTTTTTTCCCTTGCAACACCCTGCACCTAAACATAAATTGTTCCATAACAGCTGCATTTTACCTTGTAATGCCATGCACCTGATAATAAATTGTTTCAGAACAGCTGCATGTATTCCTTTGCAACTCCCTGTGCCAGACAATAAACTGTTCCACAACAGCTGCATTTCCCCTTGCAACACCCAGTACAAGCAGCATAAGACAGATATGTGCCAGTTGGAAACACACAGGGTGGGAGGGGAGGAGTTTGGCTGCTACAGCCAGGGCTGGTTGTACCGAGTGCAGGGCCCAATTGGAACCATTTTGGTGGGCCCCCCTAGAAGGAACTTTGCTGTCTGTCACAGGGTCACAGAGCTGGATGGGCAAATAGTGCCTGCTTTAACCTCTGTCCAAGTGACGGCTGCCAGTAGGGGATGGGGCAGGCTGGGCAACTGGGAGAAAATGTTCCCTCATTTTGTTTAATCTATGTGCGCAAAAAAAAGTGCAAATCTTGGTTACCCCTGTAAACTGTGTGTGTGCAGCACCATGGATTATATATACAACATTAATTTATTAATTTCACTTGTTATTTGGGCCAATTGGGTTTAGGGCAGGCTGGGCCAATCAGGTTCAGCTGTGGCATGGGCCAATCGGGTCTGAGCAGGCTGGGCCAATCTGGATTAGGGGTAGGCTGGGCTACTGGGGGATTAAGGGAATAGGAATCAGAGCTCGCACTGGAGTGGGGCTCCCATAAGCGTGGGGCCCAATTGGGCCAAATTGGTCCAATGTGCTTAAGACCAGCACTGGCTACAGCTACAGATTTCAGACTGTCAGTCAGTGCTGGGGAGACTGAAAAGACACTCCCATTTCAGTCATCTGACCCATAACCATCTCTCAGCAGCTCTGATATAATGGCAGTTATAGTAATATATCTAAATATGAAGGTTATATAAATTGTCTCCTTTAAAGGCAGTTGTATTGATACAATAGTTACTAATATTCCGAAGCTACTGCTGAGAAATGTTGCAACTAATTGTATCTACTAAATTAAGCAAATTGTAACAATTCAGAAATCTCCTGGATCACTGAGCTGCCACACTAAAACACTAGAGAGAAAGCAATTGAAAAAGTCTTTGTTTCTGGTGAACAATCTAAAAACAAATCAACTGAAAAAATAGTTTGGAAGGTGAACATCCCCTTTTAAGTACAACACTTTGACTGCTACAATATAAGCACCCGGTATGTATACTATGCGCCATGAGACCCCCTCAGTACCGAGACCCTAGAAAAACATATATTTTATGAAAGTACACATACTGACTAATCTAAAATGGGTAAATATATCTTTCAACTGCAAACTACCAAACTGCAAAACTACGCTAAACATAACGCTTTTTATGAAATTTCAGAAAATTGTCACAAAGATTGCATTTTACCCCATTATATACCCCAAATGTAATAACATACCCACAAATGACATCCTAAATATGAACACCAGGGGGGCAAATTCACCAAAGAGTGCAAATTCACCAGCGATGGCTTCGCAGCCATTGCAACACTTCGCCAGGCATAAATTAGCTCAGACAACGCTAATTCACTAAAGTGCAAAGTTACGTCCAGGGTGCCAAACGCTGGTGAATTTTCTCTAGCTTTACTTCGACAGAGTCAAATCAAAGCGAAGCTACGCTAGTGTTCCATTCTGCCTACCGCAACTTCACTAGAGCTCTTGAGCTCACGCAAATTTGCATACGGTGGACACTTTAAGGTGGAATGGAGCTATTCATGTTACATGGTGTATCTAATACATTACATTTACACTGATAACTAGACATGCCAAGGGAACCTTAATAAAGTCAATAGAGTTGTTGTAATGCCCTACACATAAGCCCACAGTTAAATAACATGCAATATGGTAGAAAATGTATAGGGGAAACAGTGCCCAAAAAACATTTTTGCAGCCTGAAAACATACTAGACACTAGAATTTTTTGGACTTAGAAGATATTACACTCAGAAATCATGATGTTAGTAACTGAAGATTGAGGATGTTCTATGTGCTCCAATGCACTTCACCAGGTCAAAGCTGGCAAAGGCAAGTCTGATGAAAGAGGTAACGTTCAGTAAAATCTGCATCTTAGTGAATTTGCAGAGTTAAGTCCATTCGCCAGAGTGAAATTTTGCCTGGCATTAGAGTGCGAAGCAAAGCTAGTTTACATCTTCTTCGCTGGCGAAGGGGCACCTGCACTCACTAGTAAATCGGCGAAGTAACTAAATGACATCACGCTGGCGAATTTTTGCTAGCGATAGTCACTTCACCCTTTATTAAATCTGCCCCCAGGAGTCTTATGAACAGCTTGATGCCAAATATGCATAGATTTACCAAACTAGAGTATATATTATTGTAGTCAATAAATACAATGGGAAAAAGTTACTTTTGAAAATATATATGCCCCTAATGATTCTTCAAATGCATTTCTAAAAGAATTTTTATTTAAATTGGAATGTCATAATGAAGGGCAAACTGTACTCACAGGAGACTTTAACATAGTAATGCAGGCCTAGTTGGATCATTCTAGCTTAACAATACACTCCCAAGAGGCATCAAAAACAGTTAAACGACTCCTAGGATCATTAATGTTTATAGATACATCTTACTATGTCTAAATATACATATTATTCACCACCAATCTCTACTATCTTCAATAACAGGCCAGCTGGTTACAGACCCCACAGGCATTTCAAATGTCTTTCAGATTTATTATAGTGCCCTATATAAAAAAACATTTACCCCCAACATGGAAAAATGTCAGGCAGATCTAGCGCAATCGAGGTTACCACAACTTGACCCTTAGCAGATGTCAACTTTAAATGCAGCAATTACAGAGGAGGGGTGGAATTTAAAAGGTTAAAGAACAATAATGCCCCAGGTCCTGATGGATATTCTGCAAAGTTTTATAAGCACCACTTAGTGGTGGCCTTTAAAAATATACTTCAAGGTGCAACACTCCCACAAGAATTGATGGAAGCAATTGTATCTCCAATACCAAAACCTCACACTGATAGACACCAATACATGAATTATAGACCTGTTTCTGTGATTGATGTAGACCTGAAAATGTTTACTTCCATATTAGCAACTAGGTTGGCACCAACCTTACCACACTTGATATATCCTGATCAAACAGGGTTTATCACTACTCGTAATCAGGGCCGGTCGTACCAAGTGCGGGGCCCAATTGGAACCATTTTGGCATGGACCCCCTAGTAGGAAATTTGATGTCTGTCACAGAGTCACAGAGCTGGATGGGCAAATAGTGCCTGCTATTGTAAACTGTGTGTCTGCATGGCATGGATTATATATACAACATTAATGTGTTTCACTTATTTGGGCCAATTGGGTTTGGGGCGGGCTGGTTGAATTGGGTTTGGGGGTGGGCTGGGCCAATCGGGTTCAGCTGTGGCCTGGGCCAATTGGGTCTGAGTGGGCTGGGCCAAAATGGATTAGGGGTAGGCTGGGCTACTGGGGGATTAGGGGAATAGGAATCAGAGCTCGCACTGGAGCGGGCCCCTATAAGCGCGGGGCCCAATTGGGCCAAATTGGTCCAATGTGCTTAAGACTGGCACTGCTCGTAATGCAGAAGATAAAATCCGCAGGATCACTAATATTATACAAAAAGTTAACAGGACTAAAGAACAATTATTGATAGTTAGCCATGATATACAAAAAGCTTTTGATTCATTACAATGGGCATATATGTATGAAGTGTTCAAAAATTTGGTATTACTGGGGAATTTATAACAGCCATACGAGTGTATTCTAACCCTACATCTTGCACAGGTGGATAGGTTTCCTATTAGCAATGGAACTCATCAAGGGTGTCCGCTGTCCCCTCTATTATTCACGTTGGTAGTGGAACTGTTAGCACAAATGAATAGAATGCATGCAAATATCTCTGGCTACACATGGAAATGTGGTAAGGAGTATAAGAATAATTAATTCTACCATATACAATTTAATTGTAAGTGTAAGTGTATTTTTAATTGTAATATTAATTTGTAGGCAGCCATCTCAGGTCATTTTGCCTGGTCATGTGCTTTCAGAAAGAGCCAGCACTTTAGGATGGAACTGCTTTCTGGCAGGCTGTTGTTTCTTCTACTCAATGTAACTCAATGTGTCACAGTGGGACCTATTTTCTATTGATTGCTGTTCTTAGATCTGCCAGGCAGCTGTTATCTTGTGTTAGGGAAGTTTTCTTTCTTAAATTCAATATCGTACAAATAAACAAATACAAATAAAATCAGAACATTATACCATCTGAATGAAACATCAAAAGGAGAAATTAACCTTTTCTCATAATCTAAGATTTCCCTTAGAGGTTTTAACTTCCTGTGCCTTAATAATGAAGATTTCCCTTATCAAAGCATTGACAGTCTATTCAACAGAATCTACTTCTTGGCCTGTTGATTTCTTGCAACGTAAATATAACCGGATTATTGCAATTATGATATAGTGTTTCCTTATTACACAGACAGTCCTGAATCAGTATCCCGTATGTAGCTTTGGAAAAACATAAATTACTCAAAAAAATAAAAGGTTTTTATTATTGGACATTCTACCTTGGCCTCCACACAATTTCATGGTCAGTTCCTATCCACCCCCATTCAGGTAACGAGATTGCCCTTAACAAAAAGCCTGCCCTGAAAAGTCAACCAAGAAATATCAAAGAATTTTTTAGGTAGCCTTTTACTATTCAGATACTTTATACTTTCTTGTTCAGTGGCTCTTGGGCAGTCGCTCAGGACAACAGGGAGTCTTTAGCACTTCATCATAGAGGGTCTTTCTAGGGGTCTGATATAACCTACTAGGGCTAATATCCCACTTTCGCAGCATTTTCAGAGCCAACGCCAGATACAAAGGGAGAGAACCACCACAAAACCGAACTTCCTTCACTCTCCTTCCCTGCAACCATTACTTAATAAAAGATTTGACACTGTTTTGCCATAAAGACATATTGTTTTTAGATAAAACCCCAAAATTAAACTTAAGAAAAATTATACCAAAGGACAAACCGGGGCATATCATAGCTCAGCAGGAATGTTATCCCCCACTTTACAGGATTAAGCCTGCTCACCCAAAGCATTTCAAAGTAGAGGCTGTACATCTGGGCATACAAGGCTTCTGGTAAAGGAAACATATATGAAATGTAAAAAAAGATTGGAATCAATATAGTCTTTATAACAACAATTCTTTCTTTATAAGTCAATATCCATCTTTATAAGTCAATATCCATCTCTGAACCTTTGATATGGCAGTTACCAGCTCTTCTTCCCAATTAACCTGTGCATTATCTCCCCTCCCAAATTTGATACCTAATATATTAACATGAGAAGGGGCTACAGGAAAATCCCCACACTTAAAAGCAGGTTCAGTCTCCAAGACCCAAAATGTCTCTGATTTGGCTCGACTGATACAAGAACCAGGCACTTGAACATTCTTTGATGTGACTATCCACAGCCTTAATCTCATCTGAATTAGAAATGACAATAGTCACATCGTCCACATAGGCAACTAATCTTGTGTTCTGACAAGATTAGTTGCCTATTTTTGTTTAACAAAGAAATTGGCCTCCAGTTTTTCACCTGCCTCAGATTTTTCCCTTTTGATAACATGATTAAAGGGATACTGTCATAGGAAAAAAATTTCAAAATGCATCAGTTAATAGTGCTGTTCCAACATAATTCTGCATTGAAATCCATTTCTCAAAAGAGCAAACAAATTTTTTTATATTTCATTTTGAAATCTGATATGGGGCTAGACATTTCCCAGCTGCCCCAAGTTATGTGACTTGTGCTCTGATAAACTTCAATCACTTTACTGCGGTATTGAAAGTTGGAGTGATATCACCCCTCCCTTTCCCCCACCCAGCAGACTAACAACAGGACAATGGGAAGGTATCCAGATAACAGCTCCCTAACACAAGATAACAGCTGCCTGGCAGATCTAAGAACAGCACTCAATAGTAAAAACTCATGTCTCACTGCATACTATTCAGTTACATTGAGAAGGAAAAACAACAGCATGCCAGACATGGGGCAGCTGGTAAATTGACAAAATGGCTAGCCCCATGTCAGATTTCAAAACTGAATATAAAAAAATCTGTTTGCTCTTTTTAGAAATGGATTTCAGTGTAGAAGTCTACTGGAGCAGCACTATTAACAGATGTGTTTTGAAAAAAACATGTTTTCCCATGACAGGATCCCTTTAAGGAAGAAACTCTCATAGAGAAAGGAAGACCCCCATCTTGTAAACAACACCTGCACCAACATATCCCTGAAAGTGATATAGAATTCATCAGTTAGCCCATCTGGTCCTGGAGCTTTCTTTTTCCTTAGCTGCTTTATAGCTTCCACCACCTCTTCAACTGGTAAGTCTGCTGTCAGTGAGGAAAAGTCCACATTTCTAATGTCAGGCCCAGGGGTCTTTTCCAAAAAATATTTCATCTCCTTGCTCTGCAAAGATTTCCTTTTAAACAAAGCAGCATAATAATCCCTCACCTACTCTAGGAAACCTTTCCTTGTCTCAGCTAAGTTACCATCAGTATTAAAAAGGCCACTGATCAGCTTCTTACTAAAGGATTCTGAAAAGGATCCATAATCCCTCTCTAGAACCAACAATCTGAATCGACTGTACTGGCAATGTTTCATTAAAAACTTCAGTTGGGTAATTTCCTCAGCAACTGGCCCTACTGATATACAAGTTTACAGGTTCTTTCTTAAAAACTGATACTTTCCCTCATTACAATGCACCCGTTTTTGAAAAAGACACTTAATTCCTTTTTAGTTCCCTCCCACCAATGAGATATAGAATAAAAATAAATCCACTTTTGACATCTGACACTGAAAAAAGTCTTTAAAAAGTATTTGAACTTCATCATCTTCCAACAAACTCCAATTAAGTCTACCTTTCCCTCAAAAACACAGGATACCCTTAAATGGTCAGACTATCCAACTGCTTCCTCCATAACATTAGAGAATGACTCCCCTTTCTTTATGAAAATCATGTTTAACCTACTGCTGCGGTCAGTAAAGAAATACGTATGTTTACCCACTCATCCCTACCAGGTACCAATTTCAACCATGCCTGCCTGATTCAAAATATTGCAAAAAAACTGACCCTCATATTTGGTAAACCTCCCAGTTCTGTCTTCAGCATGGAGGCGTTTTTAAAATTGCCCGCCAGATTAACTGGGATGGAAGTGCACAAAAACTGCTTAACTTCAGACAATAAGGCTCTTCTTTCAGATATTCTCTGGGGACCATATATATTTATTAGCCAAAACCCCATCAACCTTAACATCAGTCATTAGACATTTTCCTATTTGTATCTACAAAACCTTTAAAAAGGATGGAAACTCCTCCTGCTGAATCTTCTGCTATAGACCATGGAGAGCACCCATATTGCCAGTTTCTCTTTGCCCTAAAAATCTTTGTGAACCTTGTTTCCTGAAGGAATATAATATTAGACCCCGGATCCTTCAGACTCTCCTATGCAACAAAACAGGCCTTATCTGATTTTATACCACACACATTTGATGTAAAAAATTTGAAAAAAATTGTGGCATTTGAAAAAATCTGGCATGGTATTACTTTTTACCTCCCCCATTTTCCTCCTTAATAGAACCTCTTCTCTTAACCAAAAATTTGGGCTGGTCATCTTCTATATCCCAGTCAGTCATCTCACCTTCCTCCATTGATTTCCACTCATTCTCATTAGAATCCCAATCTTTTTTCTTTTTACCTTTCCCACTTTCACTTGCCCTACTCCACTTCCTCCCTCCCCTGGATTGCATGAGGACCCCATTAGCACATTTCTCCTGCTTCTCAAGTCTCCTCAGATCTTCCACCTCTGCAAGTTCCCTCCAATTGGTGTAGGGAGGAGGGTTTTGGGTTTTTGGAGAACTGGGCTGATTTCTCAGTCAGCTACAGGCTCTTTGCTAGGGATGGGCTGCACCTCAATGATGATGGTGCCACTGTTTTTGGGGGAGAAGATGGCTAGAAGGTTGGAGGAGATTTTAAACTAGGCATGGGAGGGAGGGTTCAGTAATAGATTCAGGGGAAGATAAGTTAGATAAGATAGTGGACAAAGGAAGGGAAAATGGGGGAGATTTGGTTGGGGGTACTGTTAAGGATAGGGAGGACCACATGTCAAATGTCCAACATGGTACCAGTATTAAATGTATGTTTACAAATGCAAGGAGTCTGACTGCTAAAATGGGAGAGCTGGAGGTGCTGGTGCTGGAGGGAAAATATGATGTAATTGGTGTGGCCGAAACATGGCTGAATGAGTCGCATGACTGGGCAGTTAATATCAGCGGCTATACTTTGTTTCAGAGGGACAGAAGCAATAGAAAAGGAGGAAGGGTATGTCTGTTTGTTAGGCAGGATTTAAAAGCTTATATAAAGGAGGAGGTTATGTTAGTAGAGAATGAAGGGGCAGAAGTCTTATGGGTAGAATTCTTCACCAATTGTAAAGAGTCCAACAAATTAAATGCTATAGACCCCCTAATGTAAGTGAGGAGGAGGAGGCTAAGCTCCTAATGCAAATAGAAAAAGCTGCTAGTTTGGATAAAGTATTGATAATGGGGGATTTTAATTACCCAGATATTGACTGGAGCAACAGTACTGCCAGATCAATTAATGGGAATGCGTTTATAAACTTGTTGCATGACAATTTTATGGCAAAGAGGAGCCTACCAGAAAAAATGCTATTCTGGATCTAGTGATCTCAAATGACCCAGAACTTATGTGCAAGTCATTGAACCCCTGGGTAATAGTGACCATAATGTTATATCATTTAATGTCTGTTGCAAAAAACAAATATATACTGGTGCAACAAAAACCATGAATTTTGGAAAAGCTAATTTTAGTGCCTTTAGGGCTGCCCTTCAGAGTATTGATTGGGGCATTATGTTTTCAGCTAAAACCACAGAACAGAAATGGTTGTCATTTAAAATTATATTAAATCGTTACTGTTCTCAATTTATTCCCTTAAGGAGTAAATGTAGACGCTCTAAGAATCATCCTATGTGGCTTAATACAGATCTAAAGAAGTTAATAGTAGTGATGGGCGAATTTATTCGCCAGGGCCGAATTCGCGGCGAATAAATTCGCGAATCACCAGCGAAATTTCGGCAAGCGAAATTTCGCCAAAAAAACGAGTCGCACGTCGTTTTTGATGCGACGCGTCGAAAACGACGCGGCGCGCGCCGGAAACGACGCGACGCACGTCAAAGTTGATGCGACGCGCGTCAAAAGCGTCCCGCGACTCGTTTCGCGAATTTTCCGCCGATTCGCGAATTTCTCTAGAAATAGTTAATAGGAAAGAAGAGAAAGGCATTTAAAAACTGCATTTAATGAATATAAACACTGTAAAAAAAATGTTGTAAATCAGCAATCCGGAAGGCAAAGAAAGGAAATGAAGAATTAATTGCGGCGCAGGCGAAAGTTTTTTAAATATTTTTTAAATAAAAAAAAAGTTTTTTAAATATTTTAATAGTAAAAAGATGCAGGTTGAGAGTGTTGCTCCATTAAATAATGGTACCAGTATGGTTTTAACCGATGCAGAAAAGACAAATATGCTAAATGAGTTTTTTTCTTCAGTGTATACAATAGAGTCTGAGTTCCCAGGCTTGCTTCATGGTTGCACTGATTCAGGATATGATAGATTCATAAAGCTTTAATAAAAATTTATGTAAACAAGGTGCCAGGACCTGAAGGTATACACCCACGGGTTCTAAGAGAGCTTAGTTCAGTTTTAGACCAGCCCCTATTTCTGATTTTCTCAGATTCACTTTCATCTGGTATGGTGTCTATGGATTGGAGGAAAGCTGATGTCATCCCAATATTTAAAAACGGATTACGATTTCAGCCTGGCAATTATAGACCAGTAAGTTTGACATCTGTGGTGGGCAAATTATTTGAAGGCTTGTTAAGGGATCACATTCAAAATTTTGTACTAGTGAATGGCATTATGAACAGCAATCAGCATGGCTTTATCAAGGATAGGTCATGCCAGACAAACTTGATTGCTTTTTATGATGAGGTAAGTAAGATGCTGGACAGTGGGGGGAGGGCAGTAGATGTGATCTATTTGGATTTTGCGAAAGCGTTTGATACCATTCTCCACAAACGACTGCTTTATAAACTAAGGTCTGTTGGTCTTAATGAAGTTGTTTGCCCATGAATAGGAAACTGGCTACAGGATCAGGTACAGAGGGTAGTTGTTGATGGTATGTTCTCTACTTGGAGTAAGGTTCTTAGTGGGGTCCCTCAGGGCTCGGTATTGAATCCACTTTTATTTAACTTGTTCATTAATGACTTAGGGGAGGGTGTTGTAAGTATTTTATCAGTGTTTGCAGATGACACAAAACTATCCAGCCCAATTAATTCCATCCAGGATGTGGCATCCTTGCAACAGGATCTTGAGAAACTAGCAATCTGGGCAGCTAAGTGGCAAATCAGATTCAATTTTGATAAGTGTAAATACACCTGGGATGTAAAAATATTCAAGCCACTTATGCACTAGGCAAATCCATTATGGAAAAGGACCTTGGGGAATCTTTGTAGATGATAAACTTGGCTGTAGCAAGCAATGCCAGTCAGCAGCATCAAGGGCCAATAAGGTCTTGAGCTGTATTAAAAGGGGCATTGAGTCACGGGAGGAGGGGGTCATTCTTCCACTTTATAGAGCACTTGTAAGGCCACATCTAGAATATGCCGTACAGTTTTGGTCTCCCTCACTCAAACAGGACATTATTGTATTAGAGAGGGTACAGAGAAGGGCAACTAAGCTGGTAAAAGGTATGGAAAATCTTAGCTATGAGGAAAGACTGGCCAAATTGGGGATGTTCAAGCTGGAGAAGAGGTGCTTAAGGGGTGATCTGATAACTATGTATAAATATATAAGGGGATCATATAATAATCTCTCTAATGCTTTATTCACAAGTAGGTCTTTCCAGATGACACGAGGTCACCCATTCCGTTTGGAAGAAAAGAGGTTCCGCCTAAATATTCGGAAGGGGTTTTTTACAGTGAGAGCTGTGAAGATGTGGAATTCTCTCCCTGAAACTGTTGTACTGGCTGATACATTAGATAGCTTTAAGAAGGGGTTGGATAGCTTTTTAGCAAGTGAGGGAATACAGGGTTATGGAAGATAGCTCATTATACAAGTTGATCCAGGGACTAGTCTAGACTAGACTAGTCCTTTTGGAGTCAGGAAGGAATTTTTTCCCCCCTATGAGGCAAATTGGAGAGACTTAGGATGGGTTTTTTTGCCTTCCTCTGGATCAACTAGCAGTTAGGCAGTTAAAAGTAAAAAAAAAAAAAAAAAAGGTTGATGGACGCGAGTCTTTTTTCAGCCTAACTTACTATGTTACTATGTTACTATGTTACTATGTATTGCTTCTTCCCTGACTTTTAACCAGCCAATGTCCAATTACCCCTTCTTTTCAGTTTGTTACCACCTCCTTTTTACCTGCTCCAACAAACTCCTCTCTTTCAGTACCTGCACCTTCCTTATTTTTCCCTCTGCCACTGTTCTCCTGCCTGATTCCTTCATTCTCTGTGGACTGATCCAAATTTTAATCTGGGGAAGGAGCTTGATCATTTTGAAATTACCTCTCAATATTTGGGCAATTTTTCAGCACATTATTCCATGCCTCTGGGAAGTCCCAATGTATATGGCCCAGCTATTTACACAAATTACACCTTATCTTATCACATTCTTTACTGTCATGGCCCAGACCTTCACACAAAGCACATTTTCTACTGTTACACTACAAAAGGAGTGTAACAGATGGTAACATATATCCATGTGGCTGTAACAAGAAACCAAAATTCAAACATTTCCTGCCCCACACCCACTTTCTACCACTTTCTACAACTGAGATCAATGTGCTGCCAAGAAATACACTCGAGCACAAAGGTGTATACTCAAAGACATGCTTATACATGATCCAAATTATGTATCAATACATTCATCTAACGAATATTGTATATGCGTACAAAGATTTAAGGTAGTTTTGAGTATTAACTATTAGCATGTTGCCCAGTATATTTTTTGCAAATGTATGCAAAACTGCTAAGACATCAGAAAAGTTTTTAGAGTTCTATTAATTGCTCTGTCAATTTTGACTTAAATACACTTACACAGTGACACCTGCATTTTAATATATCAATTAATGTTTAATCTTGCACAAATTGTATCAAAAACTAGGGGGGGGATAAATTAGTAGCCCTTGACAACTACAGAGAAAGATATATAGTCAATTAAAGTAAATATATTATTTCATATTCAACAAAAATATGTGCTAATAAAACGCTGACTAAATTACTTAAGGAATGTCAACCCCCTTCTTAAACAAGCATATTTACTTCAAGTATACACTTTCAACTAATTATATAAATAAACATGCCGAACACTGCAAGGCAGCTAAATGCCACGTGTAGTAAGAAAAAAAATAGTTCTACATGACAGCGTGGAGGAGGAAAGAACTGTTCAAGTTCACTTGAAAAAGAAATTCAGATTCAAGATGACATAAACATACCTTTAGTAAAATCTCACTGCTGATATATATACTTGCTGTACCAGTAGATTCTTCAGTTTGAAGAAAGAGAAAGGGACAGGCAGTTCCTGGAATCTAACTACTTTATTAGGTATATGACAGGGGGTTGGAAAAGCAAAGGGAGGAGGGAGAGGGGAAAATGTGCAGCACACATCACAGCCTAGTAAACACGTGGGTTTAAGGAACAATACCATTAAAAGAGAAAATGTAAAGATCATATATTATGCCTGAGAACAAAAACAAAACTAGGGTTAAAAGGTTGAAATCAATCATAGGATTTGTGAGGCACAATCTATATAACGTTCTGCAGAATATGTCAGCTCCAGTGATGTAAGTAGCTATGTAGCACATGTAAGGACCCCAATTCAATGTGATTGCAGGCATGTGGGGTGGGGGTGCAATGTGGTAAACATAACATTAAAGGCAGCCTGGAAAATTGTTTTTCAATGGTGCTGTTTTATTCCACTTACTACACTGGTCAGCATGGTATAAATAAATACTATCTGGAAAAGATGTCTATTCTTCAGTCAGAGGAACAGAAAATCACTGCTATTTTTCACTGCTATTTTTCACTGCTATGTTTTGAATACTTTAGGGAGAGCCTACATTAAAGTTAACGTTTTCTTGATGAAATTGTGCAAACATAAATCTCTCAAGTTTATTATTCCACTTGTCTCATATTTGAGCAGAATTATTTGGTGAGCTTTGAATTCTGCAAAACGTTGTTTTGTAATTTCTGAATCTGTGCCACAGACATGGGGGCAAATTTACTATAATTCACCTAAAAATCCCTCGAATCCCTTCGAAATTCAATAAGCATTCGACTATTGAATGCTTATCGAATAGTTTTGGGCAATTTTTTCCTCGATATTGGATTTCTCGATTAAATCGTACAATCGAATACTGATCGTTCGATTTCACTAAAAAATTGTACTTTTTCCTTCGAGCACTCAAAATATTTGTACGATTTGAACGATCGATGCGTTCGATCGTACGAATGGTATTCGAGCAGGTGTTTGTAAAAGAAGCTTATGGGGGGATTCCCATAGGCTTCTATTGCTTTTCGGTAGGTTCAATCTGGCGAAGTAGGCAGTTGAATAAATTTTAAAGTTAAAATCCTTCGATCATCAAATTTGAAATTTGCATATTCGATCCTCCGAAAAACTCGTACGATCGGAATTCGATCGAACTTCGGTCTCTTCACGTGAATTTTGTAAATTTGCCCCATAGTGTATTCCTAGAATTATTTATTTAATTTATCATATAGTTTCATATTTTCTTATATGCTCCTTGTAGACACATCAAAGTTTGTGTTTGTTTCCGTCAGCAAAAAGACCTGCTTTAATATACCTGCTTTGTATAAACAGAGGGCATTCTTTTATAGAAGATGTGAACATTTGTTGAACAAATCCTAACAATTGTGCTTAGACCACAATAGTGACTAATAAAATAGGAATTCAGATGTGAATGTCCCTGGTCTCCTTCACTAATTACTATTGCCATGGAACCTATAATGTGTTCATTTAGAACAGATCATCCTCCTGTGGTGACGGGTTTCAAATTTTGGCCTCATGTAGAAAAATGATCTCTCTTTGCCAATTATACACTTCTCCCTACCTGAGATCTTCAATGGGCTTCCACATTTAAATATTTAAGCAAATATATATACATTGACCTTCAGAAATTAGCAGAACTCATTGGGGCAGATTCTCTAAAGGGCGAATTGGCTAATAATATCACCTTTTCAAAAGTGTTGCCCCCCACAGGGACATCACCAATTCAGTAAAAGGTGCAGGCACCAATTCGCTAGTGAGAGACCTTCGCTATCATTTGTTCGCACTCTATAGCCAGTTGACTTCTCTACGTCAGACTAATCGAAGTGCAAAAAAGGAGCTGACTGGATTTTTTAACCTGCGCAATCGAGACACAAGCAGCATACTTAATGAGTGTTAGAGACAAGGTAATACAATTCAAACTTATGTGACCAATGGTCACAGGAAATATTGTAATTGTAACATCTATGGCCGCCTTTAGGCTCAAGCCAGATGGGAAGATTAGGGGGAGATTCGTCGCCTGGCGACTAATCGCCTGGCGACTAATCTCCCCGAATCGCTTCCCCCTGCCTTCCAGTGACTTAAATGAATAATCGCCTGCGTCTATTCACACGCAACGCTGCACTTACCCGAAATCACTAGAAATTGCCTAAGCAGGCAACTTCGAGTGACTTCGGAAAAGCCAGCGCTGCATGTGAAGATGCCCAGGCGATTATTCATTAAAGACGCTGGACGGCAGGGGGAAGCGGTTTGGGGAGATTTGTTGCCCCAAAGAATAGGCGATTAGTCGCCAGGTGACAAATCTCCTCGAATCTTCCCATCTGGCCTTACCCTTAATCACAATATTGCTCACACATGTAAGACTTTGCACTGTTATCAGGATAGAGAAAATAGTGCATTATGGGAACTTGGGGCACCTTTTGTCAAAAACTCCACACAAACACCCGTCACATGGACCCTGTGGTGAGTTGGCAACATTTTAATATATATAGGTATGAATAAATGTAGTGTAATACTTCATTACAACTATTTCTAAAATTAGTAACATATTGATTTTTGCTTTGCTTTGTAAAGTGCCAGATTTTATTAGATAGAGGAATCTACAGAGTAGAATAAATAATACATAGAGCTATTCAGAACAGAAATTGTTGTAAGTTTGTCCAGAAATTGGACAATTGAAATTAGACTTTCTAGTTAAAGGACACCACAAGAGCAGTGTGTAACAGATGGTAGCAGAATGTCCATGTGTCTGTAACTAGACACCAACATTCAAACATTCCTGCCCAACACCCACTGCTTTCTCTCACAAAAAAAGTACATACAAGAACAAAGGTGTATACTCACATGCTTATACATGATCCAAGATATGTATTGATACATTCATTTAGATTTTTTTAGAATGTTGCTACATTGATGGGACATTGTAAGATTGTTTTGGATATTTAATGAAGTACAAGTTGTACAATGCATTTATTGCAAATGTAAACTTGATTTCTAAGGACACAAATCTGTTTTTAGATTTGTAACAATTGCTCTGTGTATATTGACTGGCATTGGGTTGAATGAATGTTTAAATGATTTTTTAGTAGACTTCGTAGAGAATTATGGAGAGACGCTTTATCCTGAAAACTCGAGGAGACCCCTTATCCTGGTCCTGGGTCCTGAAGATTCTGGAAAACAGACCCCATACCTGTATATAAAATTATGTAGAATGGATGCCAGTTATATGTAGAATCACACTGTACAAAGCAACAGCACAAACGGATAGGAGGCTACTTATAGAACTGTCTTTGGCAGATATTAATCAGTTAATTAATTAATTAATTATAATGCACCCAACACAACAGGGGTGCTTCTCAAGCTATCTTTTTGGCAAAGCTCTTCAACTACATTTTTGACCAATGATCTCCTCGGGTGGGGTTCACGTACTGGCCCAAGTGCAATTTTGAGCTTAAATAGGCATGGTTTCTCCCACAATTGCAAGATAATAGCAGTGTTGAATGGTAATACACCTGATTCAATTGCATCCAATGTATGCTCAATTGCATGTGCAATAGTTGTATATTGGGCATAATTGTGCTGGAAGTCTTCAGTGTTTTGATGTAGTCCTTTTTTGTGCTTGGTGTCAGTATACTGTCCACACTGCATTCTTTAGGCACAAGCATGCAGCATCTATTAATAATCCATTTCAAACAAACTTAACAAAAACTGAACTGGTCACATTTCCTTCTTGTTACTTAACACTTACAACTTAATTTTGAATGTAAATGTACTTTTGTATTGTCTTATTGTATTTATCCATGTTTGTTCTATTATTATTATTATTATTGTTTAATGTTTAGAGTTGAATACATAAGTACACTTCCATTATATTTATTAAACAAAACAAAAAAATAGTTAGGTTAGCAAAATGGCTAATCTTACTAAAAACTACATAAGAGGGGATGAACATTCATCAGGATGTCAAGGGAGAAAACTCAATTATTTATAAACTTGTAGTCACTGTGCAATGACTAGAAAGGAGCTGCCCACAAAGGACATTCCATGTGCACCAATTTATATACACACTCCTAGTGAGTATATATTTAGGGCATTATAAAAGAGTTCCTAGAGGAATCGAGATTTTGAAAATGCCAGTCTATAGTGAGCATAATGAGACTTTCCTGGGAAAGTGGCATAGACTGCTCTTTAAATTAACTGCAACTCCTGACATGGGGGAAAAGGTAAATGAAGGATAAATGAATATATTGAATTTAAAATTAAAAAATATAAAAATAGATACCTGTATTATAATTAATAAAGTACCCACTGTTGTAAAATATGAGGATATTATGTTAACATGCAGTTTCATGACCTGTATAAAAGCAAGCACTCTTGTAATGGAACCCTTTGGTGACACAACTGATCCATCCTGCATCAGGAGTAACAGCCATATTTTAGGGGATCTAGGAGTTTCTTAAGATGGGAAATTTCAGTTAAACCACAAGGGGGAATTTAAAGAGTGTTGAGAGTTTACTACTGGGAAGCACTGGAGACCCAGTCTCCAGGATGTCTACTTTTATAAAAAGTGTAGACCCTGTGTTTTGGTTTAGTATCTCCATATAGTTTGTTTTTAAGCTTCATGGGAACCAACTAGAAGGGCTTCTAAATTTGTTTAAGTTTTGCCGCTTAGTAATTTGTATTTGAAAGTTAGAAATTTACCCAAATATACACTGGAGAGATTTTTGATTCCAAGTATCACTGCAAGAGTGTTCTAGGAAAGATGGGAATTACAAAATATTAATAATCAAATATTAAACATCAATCCCAAACTAATAAATAATAATCAAACCCATGATACTCAAGGGCAGTACCACACACCTAAGACAATCCGGAGTCTGATGTTGCTATCAGAAACTGAGCAACAAGAGATTAACCACTATGATGGAAGTATATTCTCTGTAAAAAAAAAACAGGGCAAATTGAATCCATTAATTTTCCACAGGAGGAGTGTATTTCTGTCTTTTCTTTACGTCCTTCAGGCAGCACACAAATTGAGTTTAACTCCATTTACCTTCTGGTAGGACAGAAAAAAGAACA
>CM044443.1:59967806-59979031 GCA_024363595.1 Xenopus borealis | reverse complement strand
GAATGTGTACTTTCCGAAAATGTGTGGTTTTTGGGGGTGAACTTACTTTTTTCTAGCTTTGTCCCACTCAAAATGATGTTAATCTGTTGAGTTTGCAGTACCTGGAAATACATAACTGATAGCTCACATGGGGTTTCTACATTATGGGGCCTCTATATGCTACATACTTAGGTAAACCAATACATACTGAGCATCAAAATGTTCAGTGGACTCCTGGAAATCATATTTAGGGTGTTATACATTGGTACCTAAAGATGTGTGAGAGATATGATGCTGTAGATTGGAAGCTTTGAGGTAATTTTTTTAAAACATTGACCAATTTCTATAAAAAATGATAAATTTAGGATAGAATTGCAACTTGGTAATGTGGCTTACAGAGATATATTTACCTATTTTTGATTCTGCAGGATCTGTTCTTTCTAATAATGGGTAGTTCTAGGGTAAACCTACTGTTTGTGGAATGTTTGACCTTGAAATCAGAAGTATGCTGTTTTGTGGAGCGGTGCTTTGGAAATTTGGTAGTGTACTGCTTAGAGATTTTGAAATATATAAATGAGAAATCTCCATAAAACAATATATATTTGGTATTGGCGAGTTCGGGACACGTTGAACTTTCTAAATCTGCTGTGTTCTTGTTCATAAAATAAATTATGTTTCTGATAGATGTGTTTGTATCATGCAAAACAGTTTTTTTTTGTTTTTTTTATACACTTAGAAGCCCATATCTTTTTACAGGAGTGGAATTACCCCAAAATTCTAGAATATTTTGAGAGCTCAGATTGTCCCGAAAAAAGCAATATAATATAATATTGTTTTCCTGGGTAAACTAAAAGACCCCCCAGGAAAGGCCCTTAAGGCAAAAGAGTCCAAAATGTCTAAAAACTGCTTGCCAGTAGATGTTCGCATTTAGGACAAAATTGTCTGGCAACGAAAGGGTTAAAACACTGTAATTTTTTTTGTATTAATTTAAAAAAATAACTCAAAGCAACTGGACTTGCTGAGACGTTTCACTGCTCATCCAAGCAGCTTCTTCAGTTCAACGGACTGGTGTAGGGAAGTTCTCTGCATATAGACTCTTCCAACAATCCAATCACAACGGCACATTGTAACTCTTCAGAGAGGTGACATCAGAAATTTACAGTGGTGTTAATTCTGTGTAGTTACAGTAATAGGATTACCAATGTGTCACGCAACTCCTAGTAAACAGGTGTTACTTGTGAGAGTTGCATGAATGGATGAGTGAAGAGTTCCGAAACTGCTGGGGAACAGATGTTAGAACAGCGTCTCTGTTCAGGGATGGTTTCTCCACCTTAACATGAATCGCCTCTTTCAAACCAGCAGTCTTCTTTATCCAAGATTGGACATTGCTGTCTGTCCCTTGTCTTTTAGGTGTAGAAAGACAGCCGAGACTTGCCCTGTGGCGTTCGCCCTCCTATGCTGATCCATTCGCTTACTGAGCAGTTGTTTTGTCTCCCCAATGTATAGATCAGTGCACTCATCGCTACACTGGACTGTGTATACCACATTACTTTGTTTAAGAGTTGGATCCTTTGGGTGTACCAGTGTTTGTCTCAGTGTGTTGCTAGGTTTGAAAAACACAGGGACGGGGTGTTTGTTGAAAATAATCCTGAATTTTTTTAGCGCAATTCGATCAATCAAACGAACGATCGCAAATTTCAAATTCAATCTGAGGGAATGATCCCCATTTCGGTAGGTTTAATCTGGCGAAGTAGGTGATCGAATTTAAATTTAAAGGGGAAGTATTCGACCATCGAATTTTCGAATAAAATTAAATTCGAACATTCAAATCATTCAAATTCGAATATTCGATGGTCGAATTTGCATATTCGAAATTCAAATCTTTTTGAAAATTCGATCGAATATTTGAATCCCTCATGTGAATATATGTGAAATTTTGTAAATCTGCCCCTTAGTGTCTCTGGGTGGTTATTTTTTTTGATGTTCCTGTTGGGCTTGGTTGCTGCTGTTTTGACAAAGACCCAATCTGGGTAGTCACACGCTTTCAAAGCTCCTCTGAGATATTTATGCTCCTTGTCCTTGGACTCTGTATCAGTTGCCACACATTCTGCCCTGTGGTGCAGAGCTCTAATGACACCCAGTTTGTGTTCCAGCGGATGGTGGGAATCGAACAACAGATATTGATTCCTATGTGTAGGTTTCCTGTATACCTCCGTTTTTAAGATTGCCCCCTCTTGGATGCAAATCAAACAGTCCAAAAAAGCAAGTTTGTTCCCGTGGACATCTTCTCTTTTGAACTTGATGTTATTGTCCACTAAATTAATGTGTTCTGTAAAGGACACCACTTCATTTAACCCATGTCATCCACATACCTGAACCAGTGACTTGGTGCAGTTCCCTAGAAAGTAAGTAAAGCCCTCCTTTTCACTTCCTCCATGTACACGTTAGCTACAATGGGAGAGACTGGAGAACCTATTGCACTGCTATGTTTCATTTTTTGGTGTTACTGTTCGTTTAAACAGCCCCACCTGCAGACTAATTTGGCAGCATACTGAACTATCCTTGCTCCAGGGTCCTAGCCTGTCTTACCCTGGAGATACAGTCAATACAGCAGGTTGGATGGTATATACCTCCCATCATATACTGGCAGTCGATTGGGACAAAACTCTTTGTCATACCAGTCTCAGGGCAGGTGCAACAAACAGGTGCAAAGTATTTCAAGAAATATAGTATATATATATATATATATTATGGACAAATGCAAGAGGTCCTCTGCACTCAACCCATTATCAATATATTTAAGACATTGAGACATTCTGTGCATACAGCTACTAAAAAATGCCTTACCCTTTAAACAACAGGGATTGTTTGTCCATATACTGCAATATATTTAAGCTGGCCAACTACGTCAAAGTCATCCCATATCTGGCCAGTCCTACGCTCAATTTTCATCTGATTCATTAAGAATTCCATTACTTCATTAAACATTTTACAAAGGGACTAAGTTTTACCTGCAACTTACTTGCTGCTTTCAAAGTAAAACTCCCAATCATGGATGCCCTTTTATTAGCTACCAGTGGGATCACCTGACTATAGTTGGAAAGGGTGGGGGCTACAACAAAGAGCTGGTCACTGCTCCAGTATATATATATTATAATATATTTTATTAAGATGGTGTCAGTGACGCCCATTTGAAAGCTTCAAAGAAACAGAAGAAAATTGCAAATCAATAAAAAAAACTATGAAAAATAAATAATGAAGACCAATTGAAATGTTTCTTAGAATTGGCCCTTCTACAATATACTAAAAGTTAACTCAAATTAAACATGAAATCCAATTTCTATTTTTTAATAAAGCATTCATAGCTGTTGTAAGCTCATTTAAAAATATCGGCTGTCAATCAAAAATTTTCTGCCCCTCCTCTATGCCCATGGTGACTATTACTTTCACTTTCCATTCAGCACTTCCTAGATATCACTGCCCTCCACACATTCCCCATTCTCTTCACTGTTTAATTGTGTAGCCAGGGCATAGGGATGGACATTGGGTCCCCCATTCTGGTGCACAAACAAGGTTCTAAGATGATATAATGTTTGCCTTACTAACAGTGTCCACAAAATAGCTCCTGCCTGCTTGCTATAATTTTGAATTCCCAGACTGAAGGAAACAAGAATCAAATAAACGATATAGTGTAAATAAAGTTAATTTTGCTTGACTTATGTGATAAAATAGGATTTTGAATATTTCTTATGGGTGACTGGTCCCCTTTAATAAACTCACTTTAAAATTAATTTTTTAAGCACATGCCCTTTAATCAATTAATTGTCTTTTTTATTATATACCAAAATAATTGATTAATTTATTATTTAATTGATGTGCTGGCATATAACTGATTTGGGAATTATTGCACATGATTGAATTGGCACTTAGCGCTTTATATTAATTGTTGCACTATATATTTATTTATTTAAAATCAATATTTGGAGAGTGTGGGTTTTACTGCTGCTATATTTATTATTATTTACCAATGTTTTCAACTTTCAAATAGAGGTTGCTGATCCATTGAAAACAATTTCTCTGCTTTTGTAACTTTGTATTACTCTTTCTATTCAGACCCTCTCCTATTCATATTCCAGTCTCTCAGTCAAATCAATGCATGGTTGCGAGGGGAATTTGGACCCTAGCAACCAGACTGCTGAAATTGCAAACTGGAGAGGTGCTGAATAAAAAGCTAAATTACTAAAACTGCAGATAAAAAATTAGAAGCAATTTTTAGACCAACCAAGTTGTCTTTAATGTAAAGGTGAACAACTTTAAAGGGGTGGTTCACCTTTAAGTTAACTTTTAGTATGTTATAGAGAGGCCAGTTCTAAGCAACAATTTGTTTTCACCACTTTACTTTTTATAGTTTTATAGTTATTTGCCTTTTTCTTATGACCATTTGAAGCTTTCAAATGGTCATCGCAGGCTCCCTTCTAAAAACAAATGTTCTGTAAGAGTATAAATGTATTATTGTTGTTACTTTTTATTACCGATCCTTCTGTTCAGGCCCTCTCCTATTCATATTCCCGTCTCTTATTCAAATCAATGCATGGTTGCTAGGGTAATTTGGGCCCTAGTTACCAGATTTCTTAAGATGCAAATTGAAGTGCAGGTGAGTAAAAAGCTAAATAACTCAAAAACCTTCAATAATAAAAAATGAAAACCAATTGCAAATTGTCTCAGAATATCACTTTCAACATCATACTAACAGTTATTTTAAAGATAAACAACCCCTTTAGTGAACAGGGAGCTCCACTTTAACAGTTTAAATACTTAGATTTATGTTTTCTCCGAGTTGTTTCTCTTGGCTCTGCCTTACTGCCAATCTGTCACAAGCACAGACAAGGGAATTTCTGTTCATTAGCCATGTTTTAGTGATCTTACTTGCTTGTCTGAGATCAGTGGAGTGCTAATTGGCCATTTCTACAGCGATTACACTGGAACAGCTAGGGTTAATATGCAAATTATCCATTTTTGTAGTAAATGCAGCATACCATCAGATCTGTGTTTAATATTCTGATTAATATTAATCTTTTAATACTGGCATGACTGATTTTTTTTAAATGGGTGTGGTATATGAGGGTGTGGTTTCACAAAAACTTTTTAGGCGTGCTATGCGCACCAAGGTGTGGGGTGTCCACTTCTTCACTCTTTGCCAAGGGCCCACCAAGGCCTTAAAATGGCCCTGATAGCAGTACCATACCTAAATAAGCAGAAGAGGCCCACATCACTATCTGTTTAAGAGGGGTTTGGATGATTTTTTGGACAGACATAATATCAAAGGCTATTTTGATACTAAACTCTACAGTTAGTATAGCTATGGGCATACAGGTATATGGTTTGTGTTTGAAAGAGTGGAGATGTGTGTGTGTGTATGTATGTATGCTGGGTTTTTAATTTGGAGGGATTGAACTTGATGGACTCGGTCTTTTTTCAACCCAATTTAACTATAACTATGTAACTATGTTCTGCTGCGGTCACTTCAGATACTTTGCAAGACTTCTTAAGAAACTACTAAGCAATTCACATATACCAAAGAGGCAAATAAGGATAAGCAACACTAACTACACCACACAACTCCTATAGTAAAATGCTTCAGGGACTTCTACCAAGAACTGTACCACCTCCACACATAGCCCAACCTCCCACCACAATAGTAAAAACAAGGGACCAGTAACTTCAAAAAAACATTTTTTTAAATTTATTTGTACCGATGAAGCCACCTGGATTTGTGTGTTAAATGCGTCATGACTCGGGATTAATTGAAGAAACTGTGTTATCTAAAGTCATCTTATCTCATTTAATGCATTTGACCTTTTCATTAGCATACCAAAGCACCATTGTTCTCAGATATATTGATTTGGTTGGACCTGTCACTGCTGGGGAGTGTCAAATTAGGATGGCAAGGGGCTCTATGGCCAAAGTGAACAGTAAGGGTGATAGTGGGCAGCCTTGATGAGTGCCTCTGGATAAGGATAATTCTGGTGATATCTGTCCGTTAATATTAACCCTTGCTTTTGGTGACTCATTTAACATTCCCACCCATTTAATAAATTGTTCACCCAGGCCAAAGTTCTCCAGAAGTTTTAGGAGGTAGGGCCACTCAACTGAGTCGAAGGCCTTGGCTGCATCAAGTGAGCCTACAACACGAGAGCCTTGATTAGTGTGATTGGCATGAATGTTAGTGAATAGTCTGCGTAGGTTAATATTAGTGGATCTGTTTGGCATAAAGCCTGTTTGGTCTGGCCGAATCAACTCTTGATTAGCAGCATAAGTCTATTGGCAATTTTGTGAATATCTTGGCATCTACATTAAGTAGCAAGGTAGGTCTGTAGGAGCCGCACTCTAGTGGGTCCTTACCTTCTTTGGGGATAATAACGAGTGCTTTGTTAAAGGAGGATGGTAATCAGTGGCGTAACTATAACCCTTGGGGCCCTGGTACGGAATTTACAACTGGGCCCCCCCTCCCCCACGCAATGTGCTTGAACACAGCATTCATGGTATAACAAGTCTTGTCTTTTTCAAGGATTTTAATGAATTCAAACATCAAAGGAACAGAAAGCCTTTAAATGGAACAGGACTCAACATTGCAGAAACCCTGAGGGAGAAAAAGTGGATAAGGGCCAAAGCACATTGGGAGACATTGGAATGGTTGTAAAAATGCACTGTTACTTACAGAAACTGGTACCGTTTTATTCAAAGTCGGTTGTCTTTTTAAAGGATTGTCACAAATTCAGCTATAACATCAAAAAACAGGATGCCTTTAAACGGAACAGGACTCAACATGGCAGAAGCCCTGAGGGGAAAAAAGTGGATAAGGGCAATGGCACATTTGGTGATACTGAAATGGTTGTAAAAGTGTATTGTTACTTACTGAAACTGGTACAGCATTATTCAAATCCGGCTTTTTTTTTTTTTTTCTTCATAAATTCAACGTAAACTCAAAGGAACAGTTAACCATCAAACTGAGCGGGAATCAACATGGCAGAAACCCTGAGGAGAAAAAAAAAGTGCATAAGGGCAATGGCACACTTGGTGCAATTGCAGATCAGTCTATTTTTGATAATCATCTGACCTGAAATTGCCCTGGAGGGGTCAAAGCAGCTTGCAACATAGTCTTTCTGGTGTTTTGTCACATGGGCAAAAACTGTATGCCATTGCCCTTAGTAGTGCAGCACAAAGCAGTGTTTGCATATTGGATATGCTGCTTTCTTGTAGAACAGTGAATAGCCAACGGGCTAATTTTAAATTCTTCTAGGAAGAGTATTCTGTAATTTTGAAGTTTGCAATGGTAACAAAATTAAATATTTAGCAAAAAGAAAACTGGCCAATTAATTAAATTTTGAACAGCATGCATTAGCAGTGTTAGTTAACATTATCTTTTAGTATGTTATACAATGCTTGTTCTTAGCAATTTCAATTTGGTTATCCTTTGTGTCAAATTTGTTCTATGCCCTGCCTTGCTCTTTTGTCGATTTACAGTCAATATTGTGCTTACGGACCCCTGCAGCCAAAAAACTATCGCTATGTGTGGATTTAGTTTTAGTTTATTCAGACACTTTCCAATACATTTCCAGTATATTTGGTAGTTGTTGAAATTCTAAACTGAAGTGATGAACAAAAAGCTAAATCATTTTTAAAACCACAAGACCAATTGAACCTCTCAGAATACAACAATATACATCACACTAAAAGTTAATGTAATTATTACCTTCACTTAAAAACATAACCGCGTTAGTATTAACTCAAACTTCCTGGACCTAACAAAGTTAACACTTATGCAAATTACACTTTTAAAGATGCAACGTCTTGCAATATACAAGGCTTTCAATATCAAGTTCCCTGGCTCGTTCATTTTCAATGCTCAGTATAGCAAGACCAGAAAGCCGCTTTTGCGACATGGTGCTTCTTAAAAAGCTTTTAATAAGCTTCAGTTTAGAAAAAGATATTTCTGCTGATGACACTGTAACTAGTAATGTGAGAAAGAGTAACAAAACTGTACACATCTGGAAGTGTAGAAGACAAAGCAGCTTTGTCAATTATTAACAATTGTTCCAAGTCCTTTACTATGCAGCACTTGCAGATTTCACCCCGAAGTATACTCCGAAAACTCATTAACTGTCTTGGGAAGTCTGCCGAGATATCTTCCTGATAAAACTGTTCCAATTTTGTTGCTGCTGCAAACAGTTCATCATCTGATTCCATAGCAAGAACGTGAGGCTGAAGCAGCCTAAATCTTTCAACTATAGTGGTCATGCCATTAAATCCACTGGTCAGTTGAGCTGTGATGATATCTAAACTGCCATAAAAAAATTCAGTTTTGAATCTGCTTTCTGGATCCTCCAGCCTTTTATCCTGACACAGCTCATCACAGTGACGATTCACTTTAGCAATTCTTTTATTTTCAAATTTAGTAGCAATTCCCCATTTTTCAGCAATTTGTTTTGCATCCTCAAAATTACTTCTGAACATGCCCAGGTCTTCTTTGGCATTGCATATTAAATGAGCAGCCTTTGATAGATCCATTTTTTCTGACTGCAACATTTTGGATATAGAATTTATGTGGTCTAAAATTTTGCTTTGTAGGACAACTATAAAAAATAAACTCAAAAAATTCCAATTTTTTTCTTCAGGGACTGTGCCTCCTGATTTTCTTTAGGTTTAGTGGATGTAAGCATTATTTTTGACAATGCCTTCATGATATCTATAAATCGAAACCGGAGAGCAAAGAGAGATTCATATCGTGAAGACCACCGTGTAGGACACAAGCGCTTTAGGGTCACAGAGGAATCAGTGGTAAAAGTTGAGAGAACAGCCCATCATTTGATACTTTCACCAAAAAAGACATATAAAGTTTGTAATACATCAAAAAATTTGAACACTTCAGGTATGCAAGCAACAGCATCATGTAGTACCAAATTTAGGTTATGAGCTGCACAATGGACATACAATGCATTACTTTGTTTTCCAAGAATTTGAGCTTGAACGCCAGAATATATACCACTCATCGTAGCAGCACCATCGTAACCCTGGCTGCGACATTTTGATAAAGTCAAGCCCTTCATCTCTATACTGCTGATAATGTTATTCTCAAGACCTTCAGCACTCTGGTCTTCAACCTCTTGGAAACCCAAAAATGCTTCATGTATGATTATTTTTGTTGCTCTCTGATATTCGTCTCTTCCAATAGTAACATACCGATAGATTTGGCTTAATTGGTCAGTTTTGGATATATCCTGTGTTGTATCCATGATGACGGAATAAAACTGTGAAGATTTAATTTCGGATACAATTCCCCTTTCAACTTTGTTTGCAAGGATTAATATTATTTAATTTTGTACTTTGGGACTCAGGTATTTGATTGTGCCCTGGGGTAACTCAAGAAGTTGTTTTAAAACATTGCCAAATTTGTATACCCTTAGCCCATGCTGGCAGAAGGCTAAACTTTTTTCGATCCCCAAATAACCAGCACGGTTCCCAG
This sequence comes from Xenopus borealis, assembly GCA_024363595.1. Classification (NCBI taxonomy): domain Eukaryota; kingdom Metazoa; phylum Chordata; class Amphibia; order Anura; family Pipidae; genus Xenopus; species Xenopus borealis. Next base: position 59,969,529 of record CM044443.1, on the reverse strand, counting down.
TAGGCAGCATTTAATTTTGGAGAATAGCAAAGCCGAGTTATCGGAATTTTGTGACCGGTTTTTGTTATTGTCTCAAAATATTTTTCAGAGAAACTTCTGCGTGCTTGGTTTTTTTGGGAATGGTCCTTTTGACCTGCAGGGGCCATGGGCAAGAATACATTTTTTTAAAATTAGGGTCTGTAATTGTAATGGGATAATGTCCTCTGTTGGTAACAAACGCTTCTCCAATTACTTGTTGTAGGGAAAAAGTATCAGAGTCCTTGCTACTTGAAGTTTTATGAACAAATAAACTGCTGCTTGTATTTGGTTCATTACTTTCTGCATGGAAATCTAAGCTACATCCTTCTTTGGGATCCATCATCAAGAAAGGCTCAGAAGACTGAAAAGGGTTATTCTCATTCACTGAACTGCTCATTGTATTATTTACTTCTACATTCTGTCCAGTTACAGTGTCATCGTGTGAAATATGTGCACTGGTACTAGTTGTATTTGGATTGTTGCTTTCTGAACTTAAATATAAGCCACATCCTTCTTTTGGATCAGTTTTTAACAGTGGCTCAGAAGACTGTGTAATGCTACTCTTACTCACTGAACAGCTTGGTGTATTGCTCACTACATTCTGAACAGTTACAGTATCATCAGCATTAGAAGTGTCACCAGATGAATGTGAAATATGTGCACTGGTACTAGTTGTATTTGTATCATTGCTACTCTTACTCACTGAACAGCTTGGTGTATTGCTCACTACATTCTGATCAGTTACAGTGTCATCAGCATTAGATGTGCCACCAGATGAATGTAAAAAATAGCTGCTTATTTTAGGGTGTTTCTGGATGTTTTGTTCAAATTCCCTTTTCTTTTTGCATTTTTGAGAACCACTCAGATGTTGATAATTAGACATTATGCTGATCTCAGATAGTTGCAGACAAAATGAACTATTCTGTAAATAAAATAAAATGACTAAGGAAAAAAGGTATAGTTCACCATTGCAATAACTTAAGATGTAGACAGGGATATTCCAAAATCATTTGCAAACTGGTCTTTATTCTTTGTTTTTTAAATTATTCAGCAACTCATGGTTGCTACAGGTGTCTAGCTTTCCATTTACCCCTAGCTATAAGACAGTGTGTAAAATGACCTATTAGAAGGCAAACAGAGTTCATAAATATAAAGATAAGTGAGGAATAACTAAAATTGTATCCACATTTAACTCAATAGGACATATGGGTTATCTGCCGATAATGCACATTAAATAGTGACGGTTCAAAAGGTTAAAACTGATTCCAGCATTACACAGTCTTCTAATTAATGTTGGTCATTGGCCATTTGCCCTTTTACACAAACAATTCACCAAATATTCACACTGCCCACAAACATTGTGGCCAGTTTGACCTTTTTGCCAAAGTCACAAAGAGCATTGGCTCTGCATCTCTCTGCCTGCAGATCTGTGTAGCTGCCCTGACAAGTACATCTTCAGCCAGAGTTAATTTCTCAGTCTGCATTTAATATAAATTTATTGAGTGTGATAAAATTAGGCTAAATAAAAAGTTAACTGGTGCACCTGGTCCAGTGTTTAGAACTAACTCAATTAGAAAATCCAAGTCCAAAGTGGTCTTTAAAAGAAAAAAAAATAATGTTTTGGTCCTGCGCTCCACTGCGTTGCGTTTGGCTGTGTTCAGCCACAGGGGAGTGCAGGTCTAGACGCACCTCATTCTTTTCAATG
>CM044443.1:59874641-59889471 GCA_024363595.1 Xenopus borealis | reverse complement strand
TTTAAATGGTTACACCCTTTTTAGGAGGGACAGAGGGATTAGAAAGGGGGAGGAGTGTTTTATATGTAAAGCCTGAATTAAAGCCATGCACAAAAGAAATAACCATTACGGGCACTGGTGAGGGTTTGGAATCCCTCCGGGTAGCGATTTCGACTGGGCATAAGGTGACAAAGAAAATTTTCATTGGTGTATGCTACAAACCACTTCGTGTAAGTGACGATTATGAAGCCCAGCTACTTTTACAAATATAAGCAGCTTCCCGACTAGGTCAAGTTATTATTATGGGTGACTTCAATTATCCGGAAATTAACTGGAAAATGAGGTTCAATGTTGATAAATGCAAGGTTATGTACTTTGGCAACAATAATATAAATGCAAGTTATACACTAAATGGCAGTGAGAAGGATCTTGGGGTTTTTATAGATAACAAGTTGTCTAATTCTGGGCAGTGTCATTCTGTAGCTACTAAAGCAAATAGGGTTCTGTCCTGCAAAAAAAGGGCATAAACTCAAGGGATGAAAACATAATTATGCCTCTTTATAGTAAGACCTCATCTGGAATATGCAGTGCAGTTTTGGACTCCAGTCCTTAGGAGGGATGTACATGAGCTGGAGAGAGTGCAGAGACGTGCAACTAAACTGTATAGAGGATTGGAAGACTTAAATTATGAGGGTAGACTGTCAAGGTTGTGGTTGTTTTCTCTGGAAAAAAGACGCTTGTGAGGGGACATGATAACACTTTACAAATACATTAGAGGACATTATAGACAAATATCTGGGGAACTTTTTCCCATAAAGAGGATCACCGTACCAGAGGCCACCCCTTCAGACTAGAATCAAAGGAGTTTCATTTGAAGTACTTTCATTTGAACGATTTTCATTGAGGCAGCATAGGTGGTTCTTCACAGTGAGGACAGTGATGGCTTATTCTGTTGATGCTTTCAAAAGGGGCTTGGATGATTTTTTGGACAGACATAATATCAAAAGCTATTTTGATACAAAACTCTACAGTTAGTATAGCTATGACATATATGGTTTGTGTGAAAGAGTGGAGGGGTGTGTGTTTGTGTATGCTGGATTTTAATTTGGAGGGGTTCAACTTGATTGACTTGATCTTGTTTTACCCAATTTAACTATGTAACTATGTAAATGAAGTCTCAAAGTTTGATGCTTACCCCATGCCAAGGGTTGACGAATTGATTGAACAACTAGGTCCTGCTAGGTACATAACAACTCTGAACTTAGCTAGGGGGTATTGGCAGGTACCAATGTTGGAAACTGCTAGGGAGAAAACAGCCTTTTCTACCCCACATGGGCTCTCGTTTGTCCATATGTACTTCGGGGCTCCAGGGAGTCCCAGCCACATTCCAAAGAATGATGGACCCCATTCTTAGGCCTCATCAGCATTTTTGCCTCTGCTTATTTGGATGACATGGTCATTTTTTAGCAGGAATTGTTAAAGTCACCTCCCCAGAGTACAGGCAGTCCTAAATTCCATTAGAGAGGCAAGCCTGATGGCAAATCCAAAGAAATTTGCCATAGGTCTGGAAGAAGCCTGTTATCTTGGGTACACTATAGGGTAAAGTGTTATCAATCCTCAATTGGAACAATCTGGAGGCAGTTAAGGATTGGCCCCAACCTCTCACTAAAAAGCAGGTCTGTACTTTTCTGGGTATGGTGGGCTATTACCACATGTTCATTCCAAATTTTGCTACCAGGGCTGCTACCTTGACCAACCTGACCAAAGGGAAAGGGCCCACAATGGTTAAGTGGGGTTCTGAGGAAGAGGAGGCATTTCAAGAGTTGAAGGCAATTGTATGTCAAGATCCAGTGTTGATTTCTAAAGGAAATTTGTGGTGCAAACTGATGCTTCTGGTGTTGGTTTAGGGGCGGTATTGTCAGTTGGGGAGAAGAGCATCCAGTGAGAACCCTGCTGAGGGAAATTATAGTATTGTTGAGTTCCTGGCAATTAAATGGGCACTGGAAGCTTTGCAATACTATCTTCTGGTTCACCAGTTTGTGCTCATTACAGACCACTCTCCCTTAACCTGGATGTCACAGGTAAAAGAAAGAAATGCAAAGGTCACAATGGTTCCTTTCCTTGCAGAATTTCAATTTTACAGTGGAACGCTGAGCAGGCAAACTGCAGGATGTTTTGTCAAGGGTCCACTGTGTGGTGGCTAATGGTGTCCGAAACCCCAGGTTTGAACAGGGTGGGGGGGGGGGGGGGGGGGGGGCGGTATGTGACAAAAAGCTCTGTCCCAATAGGCTGCCTGTATATGATGGAGGTATATAGCACCTAGCCTGAGATATTGGCTCCTTTAAATCTCCAGGGTAAGACAGGCTAGGACCCTGGAGCAAGGATAGTTCAGTATGCTGCAGTATGCTGCCCGATTAGTCTGCAGGTAGGGCTGTTTATGGTAACCTGGCTGTGCAGTGTGGGTGTTCAATCTGGAGAGAAAGTAAGGCTCTGAACAAACGAATGTGAAGTTTTTTTAAACAAACTTTGTATTCTACTGCAACTCCAAAAGAGGGGCTCTCTTGTGACCACAGTAAGGAGGTTCTATTTCTGACCACACAGCTACTAAAGACACCACTAATACATCTGGTAACGAACTTTTTTTTACAAAAACAATATCCCACCTTTAACCTATCCCCAACCACCAGTAAACACAGAGGAGTGGCTATATTGCTACATAATAATTTCCACTTTGTCACAACCGACATCACAACAGATCAAGAGGGACAATATGCCTTTCTTCAATACACACTTTATGATGAAAAATACACAATTATGTCCACTTACGCACCAACAGACAACCCCTATAAGTTTTTCCAGAACTTAAACAAGCAATCCGTCCTACAATCAGACAGACTGATATGGGGAGGCAACTTCAATATTGGATAAGTGATAAGTCCCAAAAGACATCTAGCCCATTTTCAAACAAAACTTCCAAAAAAACAGCTTATACAAATAATAGTCTTATAGCCACCTGGAGAGAAGTACAGGGAAACAGACGAGACTATACCTTTTACTCACACCCCCACAACAGCTATTCCAGGATCAGTTACATTTTAACTAAAACAAAAGACGCAACAGCATTACAAAACTCCCAGATCTTACAATGCTTATGGTCAGACCACGACATGGTTCAAACTAAACTAACACTCCAGATACCATCTACTACACTCCCAACTTGGAAATTTAAAGATAGATTGCTAGCAAATCCAGAATGCATAGAAATACCAAACCAGGAACAACCTCAGCCTAACTTGGGTGGCAAACAAGGCATATAATCCAATGCTTAATCCAATGGGAGAGAATGGCACTACAAAGCCAATTACAGTACAAATTAACAAATTTGGAACAAACAAATAGGGCAAACCATACCACTAGGATAAGTAGGCTAATTGAGGAAAAGAGACAGAAATTAAGAGCATGCCAGATAACAAAGGCGGAGGAAGCTATATGAAAAATTAACCACAAATTCTACCTTCTTGCACATAAGCCAGAAAAAACGTTGGTTAACCTTTTGCGAAACCAAAATCGGCAACAAGCAGTATACAAGATTAGAACCACAGATGGCAAAATCTCCTCTAACCCAGATACAATAACCAAAACGTTTACGAACTACTATCAGAAACTATACACAGCTACGAATAGCAGGAAAAAGAGACACTAGACTCCAACCTAAGCAAATATGCACCCACTCTAATTTGCCTAGAAATTAAACAAATGATGGACAACAAAATGACCTGCAAGGAAATAGAAGACACCAGCAAGCATCTAAAAAAGGGAAAAGCACCAGGGCCAGATGGATACACCAGCCTTTACTACCAAAAATTTCAAACCCAACTTATCCCCCAACTCCTCCAAGTTTTCAAACATATCACTTTGGGCTGGCCTCTACCCCCAGAAAAAATCTCTGTAATCCCCTAACCCAACCGAGACCCATTATCCACTTTCGACCAATATCTCTACTAAATATCTCACTAAATCTTAGTGACCATAATGACTACAAGACTGAACAGAGTTTTAACAACAACAATTCACAAAGACCAAATTGGGTTTATGCCGTCAGGTCAAACACCAGATATTATTAGAAAATAATCAACTTTTTGGACCCAACCAATATATCCAAAACTCCTATGTGTTTGCTTGCTTTAAACATAGATAAAGCATTCGACACACTAAACTGGTCTTATCTACTCTCAATAATTGATAAGATGGAGCTAGGAACCAATATAAGCAATATGGTCAAAACCTAGTACAACGATCCAAGAGCCCACATCAACTTACCAACAACCTCTCCACCTGATACCAAAAACATCCAACGTGGCACAAGAAAAGGATGCCCACTTTCTCCAGCATTATTCGCCCCCTCACCATGGAACCACTAGCCAGAGCCATCAGACAAAACATTTACCCAAGGGCATAACAGTGTAAGCAAAGGAATACAAATTATTGCTTTTCGCAGACAACCTTCTAGTTAACCTTACCAGCCCTCTAATATCACTTGCAAATCTTACCAAAACCCTACAGAAATTTGCAAACATTTCAGGTTTAAATATCGATACAGAAAAATCTGAAATGCTACCCTGCAACATGCCATACCCAACTTGATAGAACTACATTTTGGCTTTACAGTACAAAAAGACTACCTCATATATCTAGGAATCAAATTGACAACACACCTAACTTTGTTATATCGAACTGATAAAGTCTCTCTATTGCATTAAGATGGTGCTCCTACCAAAAATACTTTACCTTTTCCGAACCTTACCTATACCAATCCCTTCAGGAGACTTTCATAAGCTACAAACTAAAATCAACAACTTAATTTGGAACTCAAAACATCTCTGATTATGAAAACAGATAATCCATTTATCCAAAGCAAATGGAGGACTCACAGCCCCTAATCTTACCAAATATCACTGGACAGCATGGATAGCACAATTGGCCCCAACCCATACAACTCATTTAGCACCATTATGGGTGAAAATTGAAAATGACCTGATTTACCCAAATCAACTCCACCAAACCATTTGGATGCCAAAAATATGCCAAAAAGACATGCCAAAGGCTTCTCCATTTACACTGGAATTGATCAAACTTTGGACAAAACTTCGAACAAAACACAAGTTAATCTCATCTCCATCACCATTGTGCCCTATACTGAATAACCATAATTTCCAGTTGGGATTCTATCAATGACCCTTCACATGGTGGATCAACAACAGAATAACCACAATAAAAGCCCTCACCAGCTACGGTCAATTGATAAAATGATCTCAACTTCAGGAAAAATACCAACTACCTGAAGAAGAAACATACAGGGCAACCCAAGTCTTATATTAGGCCAACCAAAGAACAAAACACTGTGAACACAAAATTGTAACAGAATCCTGCTTTGAAATGTTCTGCGTTTTATCTCCATTAGCACCTGGTCTGATCAGTCTTCTCTATAAAATGATGATCCATCTAATGAACATAATGTGAAACTCCCCTATATGCAAAAATGGGAAGCAGACATAGGATCTACACTCACAACAAAACAATGGGCGATATGCAAAGGGATCCTGTCGTGGGAAAAATTATTTTTTTCCAAAATGCATCAGTTAATATTGCTGTTCCAGAAGAATTCTGCATTGAAATCCATTTCTCAAAAGAGAAAACAGATTTTTTTATATTTCATTTTGAAATCTAACATGGGGCTAGACATATTGTCAATTTCCCAGCTGCCCCAAGTCATGTGACGTGCTCTGATCAACTTCAATCACTCTTTACTGCTGTACTGCAAGCTGGAGTGATATCACCCCCTCCCTTTCCCCCACCCAGCAGCCTAACAACAGAACAATGGGAAGGTGACCAGATAACAGCTCCCTAACACAAGATAACAGCTGCCTGGTAAATCTAAGACCAGCACTCAATAGTATAACCCATGTCCCACTGCGTACTATTCAGTTACATTGATAAGGAAAAACAACAGCCTGCCAGAAAGCAGTTCCCTCCTAAAGTGCTGGCACAAGTCACATGATCGGGGCAGCTGGGAAATTGACAAAATGGCTAGCCCCATGTCAGATTTCAAATCTGAATATAAAAAAATCTGTTTGCTCTTTTGAGAAATTGATTTCAGTGCAGAAGTCTAGTGGAGCAACCCTATTAACTGATGCATTTAAAAAAAAAAACATGTTTTCCCCTGACAGTTTCCCTTTAAGAAAATAGTAACAAAGAATCACACCTGGTGGTCCTGTAAAACCGTTTCAACGTTTTGGGACTCAGTAGTTAACCTCCTGTCTAGGGTACTTCATACCAATTTCCCCAAAGATCCATTTACTTTACTACTAGGGAGAAAACGTGACGGGACTAATTTACTAAAGCAGTGCTCAAATTGAGCCAACGCATACTAACGGCAGCCAGACTTATCGCTAGCCACTGGAAGAAACCCTCACTCCCTTTGACAAGTCCAAAATATTATTCATTGCAGCCAATGACAAACTTACACATCTCCTTAAAGAAGATGGACAATGGAATTTATAACTACAAAGCTTGTCTTTTTTTGTTATTATTATTGTTACTTTTATGAATCTTTATTTCATCCCTTTTTTGTGTGCTGTTACATATAATATATGCACAATAAAAATTTCAGTTAAATAAAAAGTCATTCTAAAACATACTAAATGTAACTTATGGAACAACCCCTTTAAGTAATATTTGGCTTTAAAATTTAAAGGAAACCTGTCATGATTGAGTTAACACTAGGAAGGAAATAAAACTTTTAAAACAAACCACATACCCCTATTAATTATGCTCAAATCTCACTAATTCTCAATTTATAACTACTTTTCAAATGTCCATGAGACACTAACTGAAGCCCTGACTTTCCAGAAAGTCAGGAGAGCAAAGCATCATGGGTAGAATCAGTACTGCAGACCTCTCACGATATCACCAGTTTGTGCAGTTGTTAGTGGCTGGAGTAGCCCACACAATCTGAATAGAACAGTAGAAGGTGTTTCAAATAATTCCCATAGAATATCAAGTCCTGGTGTGACATGAGTTATATAGAGCTTGTCTATCATAGAGTATACTCTGACTAAGCATGAATGAGATTTGGCAGTTTGGCACAGCCCACACACAGAAAACAAAGGGGTGTTTAAACATGGCAGCGCCTATGAAGCCCTTTTTACATGAAGGATATTTTCTAATCCGTTTCAGATATAGACAAAAACAGCTGACTAAAGGGTTTAACTAAGGATGGAAAAGAAATATTTTACTCATGTCTCAAGGTGACAGGTCCTCTTTAAAAGTCACTTTGAGAACTATAGCACTACATACTTTTCGCATTAAAGTTTTCTTGTAGTATTCTTACGTTTAGAAAATATTGGCACTAGAAAGAAACTGGTGCTAAAAAAATACATTTCAATATGAACTAGTGTAACTAGTTCAACAAAAACGATACCGCTGTCTTTATGTAGGGTTAAACAGCACATATTACCAAAAATAATGTTTCCCCGAACAGAAGCACTGGCTAACAGACCCAGGGTGAAGAATGTGTGTACACTACCCACTGTATGAATATAGGGTTAAGTATGCAGTCAAAGGAGAGGAAATTCAGTAACTTGACATCTACTTAAAAATGATCTGCAACCTTGGCTCTCCAGCTGTTAAGGAACTACAAGTCCCACAATGCAATGAAGGAGTCTGTCATGAGTCATAAAGGCAAATGCATTGTGGGACTTGTATTTCCTCAACAGCTGGAGAGCCAAGGTTGCAGATCCCGATGCTAATCCTACCTAATAACATCTGCAGGAGAAACTAACGTCTCAGCTTTCATCAGTACTTAGGAGTGCAAAGAATCATGGGAAGTAAGCTGATCACGCGATACTTTCCCTTTTGCGGCGCAGAGAACAGAGAGCGAGGTAAGGAGGCGTAGCAGAACAGATAGATCCATCTGGAGTCATAAAGATCCATCACAAGAACAAACGATCAGCAAGAGCTGGAGCAGAAGTTAGGTAATGAACGGATCTGATAGCACTAATGGTTTCTGCTCTTTTTGCAAACACAGATCTTTAGAAGGTATGGGGTTAATGAATTCCCTCCCCTACCTTCCTTTTATTGCATTTTAACCCTATACTCACACAGTAGTTCGTCTCCTTTTAATTTCATGGCTGACTGCTCTTTGCTCTATCAGCAAACAACGTCTTAAAGTATAAGGATACTAAAGTCCCTCCCCTACTTTTATGGCTGAATTTTTAAACTGCACCTCATCAAAATAATCACACACCAGAAATCAGATCTGTGAAGAAACATACTATTGTTTCTCATTCTGTTAACCTATCCATAAAGGGATACAGTCATGGGAAAAAATGTTTTTTTTCTCTCAAAATGCATCAGTTAACAGTGCTGTTCCAGAAGAATTCTGCATTGAAATCCATTTCTCAAAAGAGCAAACAGATTTTTTATATTTTAAATCTGACATGGGGCAGGGTTATGCACTTTGGCAAAAATATTATAAATGCAAATTATACACTAAATGGCAGTTTGTTGGGAGTTTCCTTAAGTGAGAAGGATCTTGGGGTTTTTTTTTAATTTTTTTTATAGATAACAGGTTGTCTAATTCAGTGTCATTCTGTAGCTACTAAAGCAAATATGGTTCTGTCCTGCATAAAAAAAGGGCATAAGCTCAAGGGATGAAAACATAATTATACCTTTATAGATCCTTAGTAAGACCTCATCTGGAGTATGCAGTGCATGAATTCTTGCTGTCATTGTATCGTGAGGTTGCCGTTTCCTCATATTGCTGTGCACCAGGACTATCACCGTGAGGACCAGGGTGTGCGATTGCTGACTCGACAGTTCTCCATAAAATTCAGAGACACACTTCACCCCTAGTACTGCTATTAAGCCTACATATAAGAGTCTGTATTGCTTTACATTTCCATTAGTAAATACAGCATAGGTAGTACATAAATAGTACATAAACGTTACCTGCCTTAAATGATGCTGCCCATATATATTTTACCATTCTGTAGTGTTGCTACTGAAGATTCTTTGTATCTAATTCTAGTCTGTCACTAAGGCAGCTGCATCTTGCTGCAAGAGATACAAAGTTAAAGTTTTCTGAAAACACCTCCTCTCTGGGGCGGCTTCACCACTTCTAATACCAGCCATTTAAGCTGAGATACATGGTGTTTGTTAAGGTGAAACTGGAGTGTCAGTTGCTGCATCTTTTTTTAAAATTGTGGATATCCCTCTTATGTTCTTTTATCCTTTCTTTTACTTTGGACTTAACACCGATGTTTGCACAATTTTGCAATTTAAATCTGTAGTCAGGCGATAAAAATCCCCATTCACAGTGACCTACTTTTAATTGATTGTTAATTGCTCACCCTATCACAGTGGTTGGGGTAGCGTTATTTGGTTTAAAAAAGCTATTGTATGATGTGCACTTTGAACACTTGAAAAGAGCCACAATGCTTGAAACATGTCGTGTTGAATAAACCTTGCAGCAAAGTTCTGCAGTTTGTTTGCTTGTTTATCCACCACCTTTACAGAATCTGCATACACTTTACAAATACATTAGAGGACATTATAGACAAATATCAGGGGACCTTTTTACCCATAAAGAGGATCACCGCAACGGAAGCCACCCCTTCAGACTAGAAGAAAAGGACTTTCAATTGAAGCAGCATAGGTGGTTCTTCACAGTGAGGACAGTGAGGTTGTGGAATGCACTGCCAGGTGATGTTGTGATGGCTGATTCTGTTGATGCTTTCAAATGGGGCTTGGATGATTTTGGACACATATAATATCAAAGGCTATTTTGATACTAAACTCTACAGTTAGTATAGCTATGGGCATATATGGTTTGTGTGAGAATTTGGAGGGGCTGAACTTGATGGACCTTGTCTTTTTTCAACCCAATTTAACTATGTAATTATGTAACTGTACTTTCAATTTCCGAGCTGCCCCAAGTCATGTGACTTGTGCTCTGATAAACTTCAATCACTCTTTACTGCTGTACTTCAGGTTGGAGTGATATCACCCCCCCCCCCCAGCAGCCTAACAACAGAACAATGGGTAGGTAACCAGATAACAGCTCCCTAACACAAGATAACAGCTGCCTGGTAGATCTAAGAACAGCACTCCATAGTACAAACCCATGTCCCACTGCATACTATTCAGTTACATTGATAATGAAAAACAGCAGCCTGCCAGAAAGCAGTTCCCTCCTAAAGTGCTGGCACAAGTCACATGACATGGGGCAGCTGGGAAATTTACAAAATGTCTAGCCCCATGTCGGATTTAAAAACTGAATATAAAAAAAATCTGTTTGCTCTTTTGAGAAATGGATTCAGTGCAGAAGTCTACTGGAGCAGCACTATTAAAGGAACAGTAACATCAAATTAAAAAAAAAAATTTGATAGTATAGATCGAAAAAAAAAAACACCATCACAAATTTAAATTTAAAATAGCAAAGCCTTTATTAAGAAATAACTTACAGAAACTCCATATCCGGTCCTCTTCAGAAAAGGGGACATGGCGACCATCGATCCTGCAGCGGTTGATTTCTCCTCCCTGGCTCTCTCCTGGCCACCCTATGTCTGTAGCACTGTGTTTGCCGGCAAGATTGGGGCAGCAAAACCCCTCGCCTCTGATGTATGGAGCAGTTGCTGTGCTGTACTTGTCCCTGCTCTCCATGTGCTGCTGCCAACTTTGCCTTTCAAATCAAAGGAAACTGCTCCCAGCGGCGGCCAACACCGGCAGAGACAGTCACGGCCGCTTCCCGACTTGTCCCCACACAGTCACGGCGGACTTTGCAGACTTGTCCCTGCAATCCATGTGCTGCTGCCAACTTTGCCTTTCAAATCAAAGGAAACTGCAGCAGCACATAGAGAGCAGGGACAAGTCCAGCACAGCAACTGCCAAATACACCAGAGGCAACAGGTTTCGATGCCCCAATCTTGCCGGCAAAAGAGTTCTACAGACATAGGGAGGCCAGGAGAGAGCCAGGGAGGAGAAATCAACTGCTGCAGGATTGATGGTCGGCATGTTGCCTTTTCTGAAGAGGACCGGATATGAAGTTTCTGTAAGTTATTTCTTAATAATGGCTTGGCTATTTAAAATTAAAAATAAAAATTTGATGTTACTGTTCCTTTAACTCATGCGTTTTAAAAAAAACATGTTTTCCCATGACCGTATCCCACCAGGCAATAATTTAATCCCAGAAAAATTTTAAGGACAAAAGTAATAGGAAAACTACAAGAATCTGAATGCATAAATGGAATTGTATTTTACAACTATATTCTCAAAAGAGAGTCCCTTTAAACAGCTATCGCAAAATATTACAAATTGGTTAAAAGTGAACCTTGGCAGGTTGGCAGAATGCTCATCAAAAAGTGCTGTCTGCTTTCTATTACTTTCTTGACAAGCAGCCTGCTAGGCTTCACTTTTAACCAATTTCTTTCGCTCCACATGATTGCACTTGTTGCACTCTTGGGATTATGCTTCCCCATAAATACACTGTGTCAATTTCTACAAATATTTTGATGCTAGTGGTGCAAAGAGGTATAGTTAAAGGGATACGGTCAAAGGAATGTCAGGGGTGGCCTATCGGCACCTTTGGCGGATAGTAGGGACCAAGGAGGAAGCTTAGGGCTTACATGCCAACAGCAAGGTACAGGCAAGGATCAGGCAGAATCAATGTCAAAAGTCCAAGCAAAGGTTTATAGGCAGGCAGCAATCTTTAGTAACAAGTACAGACAGGGTCAAAATACAGATCAAAGGAGCAAAATAACACCCAGGAACAAGGCAAACATAATGACGTCCAATACCGCTTTAAATATTTAAATTCGGTGGCAAACCATCGTGTCAGACGTGACGTCATGTCGTCACTACCTGGTGCCGCTACCCACGTGGAGGCTATGGGCACCGCCATTGTGGGAGCGACGCCGGAAGGGAGAAGACACGCCGTCCGGAGCAGAAGGTAAGCCTCTGAGCGGTGCGATCCTGACAGGGAAAAATGTTTTTTTTTTTTTTCCAAAATGCAACATGCTGCTTCAGCAGATTTCTGCACTAAAATCCATTTCTCACAAATGGAAATGACCAGAAAATATAAATATAAAAAAAATCTGTTTGCTCTTTTGAGAAATGGATTTCAGTGCAGAATTCTGCTGGAGTAGCACAATTAACTGATGTGTTTCTTCTCTTTTCAAAGATAGCTGTTATTGTTCATAAAACCATGCTGGCACATGCAAATAGTATTGTGGTGTATCTAGGCCCTGTGGATAGATGTGGAGCACTGTGTATATATTTTTATTGCCTGATTTTATAAATTCAGCAGTCCTATAACTATACTAAACACAATGTCTTCTATGCATAGAATGCCAATGGCACAAATTGGAGTTGTTGTTGGAGCGATGATGGTTCTTGTTTACCTGATTCTTCACTTTTCCATACACAAAGTTGAGGAAGGTCATCTGGCTGTGTATTACAGGTAATATTAAGCTATGAGAAGCTGTTTTTACTTAAAATGATGTGTTGTTTTCTTCTTAATATTAATGAAAACATACAGGAAATCTTTTGCAGCAAGCTGTATTGGATCATTTTGAAGTAATCATTAAGTAAGGAATACAAATATGAAAAAGTTTGGGAACCCCTCTTAATTCTTTGGAGTATTGTTAATCATTGGCTGAGCTTTCAAAGTAACAACTTTTAATATATAACATGCCTTATAGAAAGAGTAGTAGTTCAGCAGTGACATAAAGTTTACTGGATTAACAAAAAACAGAAGAAGCTGTTTGGATGAGTAGTGAAACGTCTTCAATAATTACTCAGCAAGTCCAGTTGTTTTAGAATTACTTATATCAGATATACCATAAATCTTCATAGTCATACAATATGCATAATAACAAAATTAGATAGGTGCATAAATGAGGACACCCTAGCAGATATTACATCAATACTTAGTTGAGCCTCCTTTTGAAAATATAACAGCCTCTAGACACCTCCTATACCCTTTGATGAGTGTCTGGATTATTGATGGCGATATTTTTGACCATTCGTCCGTACAAAATCTCTCCAGATTAGTTTAATTTGATGGCTGCCAAGCATGGATAGCCTGCTTCATATCATCCCATAGATTTTCAATGATATTTAAGTCTGGGGACTGTGACGGCCATTCCGGAATATTGTGCTTCTCCCTCTGGATAAATGCCTTTGTATATTTCGAATTGTGTTTTGGGTCATTAAAGGACAAGGAAAATCTAAAATAGGCTAGAAATGCTGTATTTGTATGCTAAACATAAACATGAACTTACTAAGCCTAATCAAACTTTATTTATGCATTCAAAGTTGGTCACAGGGGGCTGTCATCTTGTAGCTTTGTTATACAGCTTTGCAAGACCAAGACTTTGTACATGCTCATTGTGATCTGAGCTGCTTACGAATAGTCATAAATTATCAAAACAACACAAGTCAAATAATATCTGCCAGAAGGCGATACAGCAAGACTGATTAATGATCAGAATATACAGACTGCACTGGGTCCTGTGTTGTCATGCAATCTAATGTGGATTTTATAGTTTTTGTAGTGTTTAATACAAACTTTCTCCAACTCTGCAGAACCAGTGGCTTCCGTAAAATAATCCTCCAAATAGAATCCCAGTCTATCTGTATCTGGAACAGTGACACCGAAATGAGTGTTTTAAAGTAAAGAAAATATCATGTAGTGTTACCCTGCGCTGTTAAAACTGTTCTGTTTGCTTCAGAAACACTACTATAGTTCATATAAACAAGCTGCTGTGTAGCAATGGCGGAAATTGAAAAATGGCTATATGGCACAGGATAAGTAATGGATAACATTACTTTGAGCCTTTTCTCCTTTGAATGGCTGCCCCATGGCTACACAGCAGCTTATTTATGTAAACAATAATAGTGCTTCTCAACCACTGCAGTTTTACCAGTGCAGGGCAACACTGCATTATAGTTTTAAAGGAACAGTTCACTGTAAAAATAAAAGCTGTATAAATAGATAGGCTGTGCAAAATAAATAATGTTTCCAATATAGTTAGTCAGGGAAAATGCAAACTATAAAGGCTGGAGTGACTGGATGTCTAATATAATAGCCAGAATCCAACTTCCTGCTTTTCAGCTCTGTAGCTTTGAGTTAGTCAGCAACTTGAAGGGGGGCCACATGGGACATAGCTTTTCTCATTCAGCTCAAATTCAAAAGCAACAGTTATGGCCAGAGTGGCCCTCCCTCAAGTCACTGATTGGTTACTGCCTGGTCACCAGGGTAACCAGTCAGTGGAAAACAAGAGCTGAAAAGCAGGAAGTTGGATTCTGGCTATTATGTTACACATCCAGTCACTCCAGCCTTTACATATTACATTTTTGGCTAACTAACTATATTTTTTTATTTTACACTGCCTATCTATTGACAAAGTTTTTATTTTTATACTGAACAATTCCTTTAATACTTCAAAACAATTTCATTTTTGATGTTACTGGTCCTTTAAATCTGGCTCCATGATCTTTGTCCCTGCAGCTGGAGTTGGGAACATTAAAAGGAATGTAAAGGCAGAAATGAAATCCCATACAAATCTCTACACAGTCTCTGACTGCAAACTGCTGGAGTTCTGCATGGCCAGCAAATAAGGCAGGGGCTCCCCCTCCTTCATAAGTATGATTGTTTCCCTGCCCAGCATTTAGGGACCGTCTGACAATTCCTATTCACAGTAAATGAAGGGAGAATTTCACTGAATAGTCGGGTTTCTTATAAAAATGGTACACATTTTTTAATTAAAGGATATTGGAGATAGATTTCTTT
>CM044443.1:59802842-59870489 GCA_024363595.1 Xenopus borealis | reverse complement strand
CTCATATTTTGCAACTGGGGGTACTTTATTTATTATAATACACACGTTTCAGGGAGTCATTTGACAGAAATGACATAGAACTCACCGTTTATAACTGATGACATCAGAACTCACCGTTTATAAGGATATAATTTACAAGATATTTACGGCTTTTGTGTATTAGATATATATTTATCTGTGAAGCAGTGTGGTTCCTGAATCCAGTGAGTATGATTAATCAGTATTCACTGTGTGTTTGAAACATCAATTACACTGGGAAGTCTGCATGTTAATAAGCTAATGATGTTCGTCAGCTGAAAGCATTTTCACAACGTTACAAATGAAATAAAACACACAGGGTTTAACTGTGCTTGCTTTTTAACCTGCAAAAGATTGCGATTTAGGAGTTGCCATTCCTCTATACAAAGCACTAGGTTTATTATAAATGGAGGCCAGGGAGTGCTGGTGATTCACTTTCAAATATTGTGTACATAAATAATGTTCTTCTGTTTTCAGGGGAGGAGCTTTACTATGCAGTCCAAGTGAACCTGGATACCATATAATGTTTCCTTTCATCACATATTTCCGATCTGTCCAGGTGAGTCACACATGCTGATGCTGCTTTTTAATTTTGTGGGGCTGATAATTTGTGAAGTTGCATCATTATGAATACCAATTTAGGGATTCATAGGTTTAACAGTCCCGATGGTGAGGAATCCCATACTATTATAAGTGCTATTTCACTATTTGCTAGGCAGAAGAATTTGTGTCCATGTTATCTTAATTACATATCTATGTTATTGGCCTATAGAGTTGGTGAACACTGTCACACAATATAATGTTTGGGAAGAGGTGGTTCCTACGCGTTGGTAGCGGGGTAACAACAGCAGTCATGCCCCTCTCACCAATTGCCCAGTCTTGACTTCTGGTCTCCAGCCACTTGTACCAGGTTAGGTAAGAGTGCAGCTGAGGAGAAGAGATCTCTTTGAACTATAGAGGAATCAGACCGAGGGTTCGAGCCCCCCTGTTCCTCAAGCCACCCCTCAACTGTGGCGTCTGCTTCCTGTATAGGTATGCCACTGCTCTTTGTGCTCCCTGTTCTGACCCAGGTGGATGTCTCTGGGGAGACTGGTGTCCGTAAGGCCCAGTAAATAGTTTTTCACTAGAGGGACAACAGTTGGAGAACAGGCACCCTGTGAAAATGGTTTATTCAGATGTAGGCTTAACTTTGTAAGGAGTATGTTCTAGAAATGTAAGATAATAAGGCAAAACTAGAAAGAGCAGTTTTGTGCTTCACCACAGTACTAAATCGGGCATCAGGCATAACCTATTGTTGCCTAAATCATTTTTGCTGCAGGAATCCAGACAACTAGCTGGTAGCCTTAAAGTGATACTGACACTAACTATTTTAATTTCAAATGAATTTATGAATCTACATTAAAAGGTATGTATAGGTCACATTGACTGTCCCATCTCAGTCTGTTCTAATGCTAAATGACTACTGCTGCACAAATATGGCAGCCCCTCATAGAGGGAAAATGGGGGTAAGAAAGGAAATGCAAACAGGGCCGAATGCCTCTGGCAGGCGCCCCTAGGCCAAGCGGTTCGATTGCTAACCTGCTCGATCCTCTCTGCCGCATAAGCACTGTCGCCATTTAACGGGCAAATCTACACGCACTACCCCCCATTCCGCCCTAATTACATGCTGAAAAACTGCCCAGTTGAAGGAGGACGCACAGGGCACCATAATTTGGCTGGGCACATACCACCCCTAATTTTTTTCCGCCGTAGGCCCAGGCCTTTGTCGCCTCGCCACAAATCCGGCCTGAATGTAAAAAAGCATCAGACAAATACTTTTATTGCAAAATTATAAATAACCTTTTTTATATCCATCATAACATTATATTTGAATGCTATTTTCTGGTCCGTAATTCTTTAAAGAAGTTATTGGAGTTACTTCTGGACTCCCACAAGGACATTTGGTTCCAGGCTACTCTGCTCTATCTGAGATTTTCTGATCTTGTATATCATCTGATTAATATGTTTGTTAACCCTGTGATGTGGCTTCAATATTTGTCAAATGCTTTTTCTTTTCAGCTAGTAAATGTCAGCCAAATAAAAACCACTAAAACCTGCTTCCTTCAGCATCCTTTCTCTTGAATGGGACATGCATATATGTGCTTGAGTGAAAACCTTTTGCCTAAAAATGGTCTTATGAACACCTGTTTTGCACTTTCCTATTTCAAAAGACAAGGAACGTTAAACTAAAGAAGTAGGCTAGAAATGTTGTACATTAAATTTTGGGATTCTGTACCAGCCCAAGGCAACCACAGCCCTTTAGCAGTAAAGATCTGTGTCTCCAAAGATGCCCCAGTAGCTCCTCATCTTCTTTTCTGCTGATTCACTACACATGCTCTGTGCTGATGTCAGTTACTGAGCTTATGGAGTGACTCAAAATATACAGTACACATAGAATATAAATGTCACAATATAAGGCTGATTAGTAATTAATATGGATAATTACTACACGGCAGCAAACAAACCGGTGCAATTCATATCAGAATTGAATAATTATCCCTGTAGCATCAGCTTATTTGACAGGCCAATCTCATTTTCTGCTTGATAACCCTTGACAACCCCTAAGCTTAGCCTCTCAACAGCTGCTTGGAGCACACTGAGCATGTGAGTATCGCAGACACTTTTCAAGATGGTGACCCTCTGTGACAAGTTTGAAGTCCTAGATCATTGCTGCCATTGACAAGTTTGAAGTCCTTAAAGTTTGAAACTTTAGGCTGGTGCAAGAAGTTCAGTATATAAACCATGGCATTTGTAGTGCTATTCATTTTTAGGGTTTCCTTCTCCTTTAAGTTAGTGAAAACTACAGGGGACTAAAATATGAAAGCATTGTTTGTGATGGTATTTAAAAATACCATTGTCGTTTTTGTCACTGTTTGAAAGCAAAACAATATCCTTTAGAATTTTGGTACCTCCAATAAGGATTACTTGTATCTTAGTTTGGATCAAGTACAATGTACTGTTTTATCATTACAGAGAAAAAGGATATAATTTTTCAAAATTTGGATTATTTGGATAAAATGGAAAAGGCCTTTCCATAATTCAGAGCTTTATGGATAAAGGTTTCGGTATAATGGATTCCATAACTGTAGTAAGAAAATGTGAAACCTTCATTATATTAACTTGACAGATCATGTCCTGGTTTAAGGCCACTCCATCTGTTTCCACGAGAAGGAACTTCCCCAAAGCTTTAACATTCCAATCCCCTCCATTATTAGCATACAGTTGTGCTCATAAGTTTACATACCCTGGCAGAATTTATGATTTCTTTAACCATTTTTCAGAGAATACTGTATGAATGATAGGGATGCACCGAATCCAATATTTTGGATTCGGCCGAATCTTCCGGGAAGGATTCAGGGGTTCGGCCGAATCCAAAATAGTGGATTCGGTGCATCCCTATCATTCATACAGTATATGCAAATTAGGGGTGGGAAGGGGAAAACATTTTTTTACTTCCTTGTTTTGTGTTAAAAAGTCACGTGCTTTCCCTCCCTGGCCCTAATTTGCATATACAAATTGGGATTCGGATTTGGTTCGGCCAGGCAGAAGGATTCAGCCGAATCCTGCTGAAAAAGGCCAAATCCCAAAGTCCAATTACGTCCCATGCGCAGCTTCTGGGCTGAAGAGTGCAAATTTCTCTTGCCTAGATTGGGGGACACAGGCACCATGGGGATAAGGATCCAGTTGCTTGGAGAAAGGACACTAAAAGGTTAAAGAAGCTCATCCTCCTGCTCTGGGCTTTATCCCCTGCCTACTTCCTCTAGCTTCAGTTTTCTTTGTGTCCTCAGAAGGAGGACAGACACGGAATGGCTGAAGCACTGGTACTTATGTATCATAGCCATAACTAGGGGTAAGCGAATCTCTACTCCAGTACCCCTCCAGCCGGGAACCCTGTTTTGTTTCCCCCCCTACCACAAGTGCCATTAGCCTTTCCACTCCATGGAGGTCTGCAGGCTGGAGAGCTTCCTCCCACATCACTGGGTATCTGGTTCCCGCTCCACGGAGGCTGCACCAGAATGCCTCAAGACAGGGCTGATTATCTAGGCACATGTCTGGCATAGGAGGTAAGTAATCACTCCCTCCCCCCTCCCCCTCCAGCCATGGGAACGCTACTTTTCTCTCTCCCAAACATCTCTCAATTCTCTCTCTCTTCCTCTGTCTACTCTTGGATCACAGGGGAGACTGTCTCCGCTCCCAAGGAGAACGCTGCCAGGGCCGCTCCAGCCATGAGGCAAGGTGAGAACCTTGCCTCAGGCGGCACAGAGTGGCCAGTTACCAGGGGCAGCAAAAAGCCGCCTCTGGTAACTTTAAGAGCCGAATTTCTGTTTTTTAAAACGGAAATTCGGCTCATCTAGCACAGCGAGTGAAACAGCCCTCGCTGCGCTAGTGATGCGGTCCCTCCTCCACCCGCTCCTGCGCTATAAGTTCAAAGCGCGGCACGGGAGGGGGGGTGGCAGCAGCCCCAGAAACACCCCTGAACGCTGCGATGCCCTGTAGTCCTTGGCGGCCATCTTGGTAAAGGCACCCATGCATTTTACGCTGCGCTCCGGCAGCCATTTCGGAAATTGCGCTCCAGCCAAATCTTGCACTAATTTGCGAGACTAATTGCTAGATATATGAACATAGTTGGTTCTAGTTTTTGGCCATTGGCCACCAGTGTTCAAGTTCATGATCGTTGACCACTCAGTCAGGGGTTACAAAGTTGCCTTACTTCACAGCACAGCGGCTTTCGGGAGGGTGCTCCTCTTTCTGCTTGGCTTATGATAGGGCATCCATACTTCTTCGGCAAGAAAACTGAAGATAGAGGAAGTAGGCAGGGGATAAAGCCCCAAGCAACTGGATCCTTATCCCCATGGTGCCTGTGTCCCCCAATGTAGAACAAGAGAAAAGTATTTAATGGTAAGTACAAAAATCAATTTTTTCCTACAGTATTTTTTTGATCACTTACTGCATTCATTTTGCCATCAATTCTGACCAAATTTCCTGTGTCTTTGTAGCTCACACATCCTCAAAACATCAGCGATCCACCACCTTGTTTCACAGTAGGAATGGTGTACCTTTCATCATAGGCCTTGTTGACTCCTCTCCAAATGTAGCGTTTATGGTTGTGGACATAAAGTAAAATTTTAGTCTCTTAACTCCAAATGACTTTTTATGAGTTTTATTTGGTTTCAACAGAACCTCTAATTTTCCACTTCTTTATCAACTACATTTTCCTGCAGATCCTTTGACAATTCTTTTGCTTTCCCCATGACTTAGAATCCAAAAAACATCAGTGCAGCACTGGATGAAAGATGCAAGGCTCTGTCTGGAGTCCAGAAAGTCAATGACCTTTTATAAACACCCACTAGTTACAAGCAAACAGATCAAAGGTTAAGATGGTTACCTTTAATAGACATTCTAACTAAGTGACAAATTTATTCGCCTGTGGCGAATTCGCAGTGAATTCCTGCAATTAGCGAAGAGCCGGTGTCCAAAAATGGACGCGCGCGTCCAAAACGAGACACGGTGTCATTTTGCTAATTTCTCGCCATTTTGCGAATTTCTCTATAAATTCCGAATGCCCATTGTAATTACCTGCCTGGAGTTGAACCAGGGACCTAATGTTTCTGGGCTGTTTAACTTACCATTGCTCTATGTGAGCAGTCAGGTTTTGCCCTGGTTCACTCCCCTTGCTATACATGTAACTGCAAGTAAGGCAGGGCTCTGTTCAGCTGTTATCAATCTGGCCCCATGTGATCAGCGTAAGCCATTAGACAGCCTATAAAGACCCCTGCCCTGCACTGAATCATTGCCCAATATAGGTTCTGCTATATTGTGAGTTCCTGGGTGTGATTCTATTTATTCTAGTGTTTGACCTTCTTGCCTGTGACCTCGACTACGCTTCTGTCCTGATTTGGTACTGTATTGTCTGACCCTGGTTATTGACCCGGCCTGTCCCTTGACTACGCTTCTTGTCCTCCGTTCCTGTGCCACGTGCGGTTCCCTTGCTCGCCCAGGACTCTCCCCCTAGTCCTCTCACATTAAGACCTGGCGGCATCCAATTAGCTGAGGGCTCCTCCCGAAGTGAAAGGCGGCTGTTAAAGGCAGAAGAATGAGCTGTGACCGGGACCTTGGGGTTTGTTCTGGGTTTTGGGATACCAATCTGTCACGGGTTGGCCTTCGTTAGGCGCCCAGGGGAAGTAGTGGACCAAGGAGGAAGCTTTTAGGGGTGCAATAACGTAGCTTAGACAAGGATCAGGCAGGAATCAGCAGGTTCAAGCAAAAAGGTGTATTGCAGGAACAAAAATAAACAAAGTCCAAGCAGTGGTCAAAATACAGGAAAACAGGAACAAAAATGGAAACAGGATCAAAAATACAGGAACAAGGATCAAAAAGCAATATCAGGAACAATAAACAATACCCAGGAACAATAGCAATATGGTCCTATAATTGGGCGCCATAATGGCGTTCAATACCCCTTTAAATATTCAAAGTTCGCGCCAAAACGAGCGCGGTGACGTCATCGCGTCAAGCGTGACGCGATGACGTCACTAACAGGCGCCGCATATCCACGTGGCGGCTATGGGCGCCGCCATTGTGGATATGCGCCGGACAGGAGAGGACGCGCCGCCCGGAGCTAAAGGTAAGCCTCCGGGCGGCGCGATCCTGACACCAATCGTTACACCCATCACTAATTCTAATCCTTTTGTGTCAAGTTGTGTGCATGTTATCAGGCCAAATCACCCACGTATCTAAACTTTTGATCAGGGTTATTTGGGTAGTTTGTGTAGTGATTATGATTTAAAAATAGTAAACACAGTGGTTTGACAATATATGGGTTCAGCCAGCCTGTAACCATGAGTGAGAGGAAAGTGTTTGTGTTATCTTTCATGTTCTCTGAAAATGGTTAAGAAATCATAAATTCTGCTAGGGTATGTAAATTTATGAGCAGAAACTACCAGAGAAAGGATGGTAAATCTGACAACACTGAATTGTCCCAGAAGGACAAATCACAGCAATTATACAAAATGTTTCTCTTTTTTTTCAGCCAACTCCATGTTGGAATGTTTTAAACTAGCATCCAGGAATGGGAGGTTAATAGTTTCTAAAAGTATGCCTGAAATACAAAATAAAATCATGTTGCAGAAAACTCCAACAAGAATGAAACAACCACAGGTGAGCAGACAGAATAACTTAGCTGTGAACTAAAATAATTATTACTATAAAACAAGAAGTTAAATGGTTAGCCAAAAAACAGAAAAGTGTGCGTTAGGAAAAAAAGGAATCTCTTTTTAAAGGAGAACTAAAGCTTAACTGAAGTATACGTTATGTTTTGGGCTTCTGTACCAGCCCATGGCAACCACAACCCTTTGGTACACAAAAAAATCCAATGGCACACAGGACACAAACACATATGTGTTTATTGCCCCCTTTGTCAAGCAAACGGTGACATGCTATGAATGCATATAAATACATAAATAGATAAAACAGTAATTAACCAATTAGCCCTCCCCTTATGACGACCACCAATCCTCTCTGGATATCAACCAACAAGTGTGTCTACAATTGTGAACAAGTTATAGTCATTAAACATCCTTGTGAAGCTTATTAATATAAATCCAAAACAAGTCCATTTGGGAGTTTATAACAAAATGAAAATGTCCAAGATCAATGTTTGAAACATATCTTCAATGATAGTGAACTTCAGTTATAATGTGAAATGAATCTAAAAGAATGAATAATTGCATTATAACAAAAAAACGTACATATACACAATGTTTAAAGGTACCTCATAAATATCGCTGTAGCAGCAACAATTTAAAAGTCTTACCCCAAATGGAAAACTAGACCAGCATGGTCTATCTTAGCGAGAGCTAAGATAATTCCTAGTGAGTACCTTTTCGGCTTTGGCTTCTCAGCACCCCATCTCGGCAGTAGAAACCTTGTCTTTTGCTGATATTGCGGCTACTATGGACATGAAGGCGGATACATTCACGTTTACAGAAGCTGAAAGAAAGAAAGAAGATTGTTAACGCTGCTCAGACCTTGCCAATTATTGCACCTTCAGTGGGCCCTGATTTACTACGTGAATTGGAGCTATTAAAAAGACATGAAACAGCATAGGCTGTACATTACTCATCCTTGGCAGAATATGCCCGAGCACAACGCATTCCTCGTGGATTAAGGGTAAATCTCTGTCCTTCCTAATTCAAAGACAATCCAGAATTCCTGCAAAAATGACAAGGAATATTAAACCGTTGCTCCTTAGACCTAATTACATTGACTGTTCAACAATTACATATAAGCATGAAGGAATTAAAGCAGCAGATACACACAGCAGAGGAGAGTTATCATTCTGCTGCCGATATGGATGGAGTCAAGTTAGTGGAATTGGAGCACAGAATGAAGTAATTACAACAGGATATTCTTCAGGTGAAATTGCGCAAGTTCAAGCAGGATACCAAAGATTACGAACGGGGCGAGGTCTACAGCTGGAAAGAGAAGAGGCACGCAGCATAGACACAACAGAGGGCTCTGCAACAGACTTAACACCGGGGATCCCCTTACTCTTCACAATCTACCGAAGCCGGGTCCGCATCATCTTCTGCTTCGCCCTACACTTCTACTCCTTTTTTAGGGAGAAGCCAGACTGTAGAAAGCGCAAAATCCGGAGGGACCGAGGAAAGAGAAGGCATGATACCGCTGACACGCAACAAGTTCAAACGTCGATATCACCATCACAGGTAAATATGGTGGTTAATCTTTCTGATTATAAGCCCACAAACATTGAATGGGAGACATTAAATAAAGGGCTAAACTTTGTACCTATGCACACGGCTTCACCATTTTCCTTACAGGTGGATTTGTTTAAGTTTGTAAGGGGGCTAAAACTGAAAACATTCTTTGCTGAGAAAACTCCCACAATAAGTAACGATACAATGTTGCACAAATTAAAATCGAAATTAGGTACTAATAGCAACTTTGTACCTGCTGGGAATTTCCCATCTATTGATACTTTTGAAACCGTTGTTTCACTAGAATTTGCTAAGTTGTTGCAAATAAAAATACCAAACCAATTCGTGGTAATTTCTCTAAAGGTGAAAGAATTGCTTTAAAGGCATTACAGACTAATACTGCAATTACAATTTTGAAGGCTGACAAAGGGGAGGTACTATGTTATTTAACACTAGTGATTATGAGAAAGAAGCCGAACAGCAATTAAGTAATCCCCAACACTATGAAAAATTAAAAGGAGATCCTACTCCTAAATATAAAAATGAGATCAATATATGGTTAAATGACACAGTACTGGAAGGGATCATAACAGATGAGATTGCTAAACTCTCCTTTATACAGAGTTTTTCAAAAATACCACAAATTGCTCCCTAAAATACACAAAAGCTTGGTGAACCCGCCTGGACGCCCGATTGTTTCCAACTTAGGTTCACGTTGGCAACCATTTGCAATTTTCATAGATACCCATTTACAGGATGTACATTCAAAATTGGCAAAGTGCCTGGTGGATGCTACTGACTTTGAACAAGTTGGATAAAAT
The DNA here is from genome assembly GCA_024363595.1 of Xenopus borealis. NCBI lineage: Eukaryota > Metazoa > Chordata > Amphibia > Anura > Pipidae > Xenopus > Xenopus borealis. Next base: position 59,860,894 of record CM044443.1, on the reverse strand, counting down.
TGCTTTACCTAAGGAAACCAATTTTCTCCTCTGTTCACTTGACGTGAAAGATCTTTATACATCTATTCAGCACGAGGAAGGGATAGAATGTGTACGTACTTGCTTATCACAAGGTAAATTACCTACACATACAGTGAATTTTTTATGCACAATGTTGGGATGCGTACTAACGAAAAAATATTTCCAATTTAATAATAATTTTTACCTTCAAACACAGGGCTGCGCCATGGGAGCCAACATGGCTCCTGCATATGCAAATATTTTTATGGATAATTTTAAGTGTTTTTTTACGCATTTGAACACTGTGCATCCCACTATTAAATTCACTTTGGAAACACATCCCACTGAACTATATTTTTTGGATGTGCAAATTAAGTATACAAATAGGGTTTTTGAAACATCAGTATATATTAAACCCACTGACAAAAATAATTTGGTACAACATACTAGTTTCCATCCTCCTGGTGTGTTTACGGGTCTCCCTAAAAGCCAACTATTAAGGGCAAAGTGTATCACTTCTAATGAAGTACAATATGAGCTGGAATCGAGTAAGCTAATATGTAAGTTTGTTGAGAAGGGGTATAGTGAGAAAGATATGTATAAAATTAAAGAGGAAGTAAACAAAATTCCCCATAGTGATACACTGGTTGGAAAAGAAAAAGGTAATGAGAAAAACACACGGCACCCTTTATTTCCACCTACGATTCTAACTCTAAAGCGTGTAAAAATGTAATCCTAAAATATTGGGACATATTAAAAGCCGATCCAAAACAGGACATCTATTCCAACAACTGCCTATGTTTGCTTATAGTAGAAGCAGGAACATTTTAGATTTGATCAAACCTAAATTAGCTATCACCAAAGATCTACATAGCAGTACGAATATGAAGGGCACCTTTCCATGTGGACAATGCAATAGTAAAGAAAACAAAATTAAAAAGGAAAATTGGCTAGCCAGACATTTTTACTCTCAAGGTCATCAGGTATCACAGCTCTGTTGGCAAATTCTTGAAAAAGTATCAATTAAACAAGGACAGGATATCAGCAGGTTATTTCATCAACGTGAATGTTATTGGATTTGGCTTCTGGGAACGAAGTACCCCAAGATGTTAAATGAGGAATACAAATTGTCATGTTTTTTATAAATAATATTTATTGGTTTTAATGTATCTTTGTTGCAGATAATCAGTCAGTGGTCTCTCTCTCTAAAACAGGGAAATAAACCATGCTGGTCTAGTTTTCCATTTGGGGTAAGATTTTTAATTGTTGCTGCTACAGCGATATTTATGAGGTACCTTTAAACATTGTGTATATGTAAGTTTTTTTTTTGTTATAATGCAATTATTAATTCTTTTAGATTTATTTCACATTATAACTGAAGTTCACTATCATTGAAGATATGTTTCAAACATCGTTCTTGGACACTTTCTTTTTGTTATAAACTCCCAAATGGACTTGTTTTGGATTTATATATGACTATAACTTGTTCACAATTGTAGACACACTTGTTGGTTGATATCCAGAGAGGATTGGTGGTCATCATAAGGAGAGGGCTATTTGGTTAATTACTGTTTTATCTATTTATGTATTTATATGCATTCATAGCATGTCACCGTATGCTTGACAAAGGGGGCAACCACGAAACGTTGCACCGCATTTCGCAATAAACACATGTGTTTAATAAGTCCTGTGTGTCATTGGATTTTTTTGTGTGCCATATCGTTGGGAGGTTGCCGGATCTCCACCATTGAGCACCAGGCGTCTTCAATTAGCCGGTTGCAGAGGGTGTGCGAGAGCTAAGATAATTCCTAGTGAGAACCACAACCCTTTAGCAGGGAAGATATGTGCCCCAAAAGATGACCCGGTGGCCCCATCTTCTTTTTTGCTGTTTTCTCAGTTACTGAGCTTAGGGGCCAACTCAAAATATACAGTACACAGTATATTAAAGTCACAGTATAACTAGTAATTGATGCAGATAATTAATACATGGCAGCACAGAAGCCAGTGCAGCTAACACCAGAATTTAATAATCACCATTGTAGCATCAGCTTTTATTACGGACCAACCTCCATTTCTGCTTGATAATTTGAGACAACCCCTAAGCTTATCTTCTCAACAGCTGCACTAATCCCACATGTGAGTGTTGCAGAGACTTTCCAAGATAGTGACCCCACAAGTTTGAATTCCTGGATCATTGCTGCTATTGAGAAGGTGATACTTTAGGCTGGTGCAATACGTTCAGTATATAAAATATAGCATTTTTAACCATATTCATTTTTAGGGTTTAATTATGCTTTAAAGACAATACCCACACCAAGACTGTGAATAGTAAATCAAAGTTTAAAAAATTTCCTTCAGCTACTAAGTAATGCAATGCATGTGTGCCCAAAGCAAGACCCCTTTTAGAAACCTAAAAGACCCCTTTTTAGATAGGGAAAACTTTGCAGGGGAGAGAATATAGACAAAAGACTGAAAGTTTATGTACTGCTCATTTTAGCAGAGCAGAGGTACAGACTGAAACACTGCATGGACAATTGCAATAATTTATGTGGGTGGCGCCGCTGCCTTATAGTGCTAGAGTGCTAAGTTTGATTCCAACTTGGGCACATTTTGCAGGGAGTTTGTACTTTCTGTCCATGGCTGCATGGGATTCTTCCAGGTACTTTGGTTTCCTCCCACACTGCCAAAAATATACAGGCAGGTTAATTGGCTCCTGATAAAAATTAACCCTACTGTGTGAGATTGTGGAGCAGGGACTGATGCGAATGATGTATAATCTCTGTAAAGTACTGTGGAAATGTTTTGGTCCTATATACACCAGAAATGCTAGACAGAGGATGAGTTTTTTGTTTGGGGTGACTGATGGTGACTATATACAGTCTGATTTAAACCCTATGTCTGACACAGTGGATTGTTTGCTTTAAACAGGACTTTCAATTTTAGGTTCTCTGTGTTCCAGACAGCCCTCCTGATCAAGCCTAAAATAAGGCAAAAAAAAAAAAAAAGAATTGCTTGTGGAACTGGAAACCCTGGCTCCTGGTGGTGTGAAGGGCTTATTTTGCTCTGCAGTCATTGTTGTCATCCTGGCACAGCATATGCTGAAGCAAAACTGCTTCCTTGGTTTGCCGCAGCCTGCAGGTGTTGGGGGTGTTTTAACAGATTTACAGGAGGTCTGGTTGCAGGCAATTCATTTTGCAGTTATAGGTTGCAGGGTGGCGCTAGTTACTGCAGGGCCATATTCACCATAATAAACATTACTGACCTTTGCCAAGCATCTTCTGTCATCCATGAAATAGTAACTGCAGCCATTGCTACTTTAAAGAGATACGGACATCAGAAAATAACCTTTTTTTTATATCTATCATAACATGATCTTTGAATGCTATTTGTAATGCCATAAAAGTATTTGCCTGATGCTTTTACATTACCTTTCTTGCTCTCATGTTCCTCTGAGGGGGTTGCCATATTTGTGCAGCAGTAGTCAGATAGCATTTGAAACTCTGTCCGTTTGAGATGGGACACAAGCACATATCCATTGACAGCACTCCAGTTTCATTAAAACCGCCTTTAATAATTGCAAATATTTGCATAGCAGGATAGCAACATGATGAGTGGCACTCCACTCTTTGTCAAGCATTGACAATGCTTGACAAAGAGTGGAGTGCCACTCGAAATGTTGCATCATGTTGCTATGCAAATATTTGCAATTATAATCACAGCAAGCAGGCCACTGCCATTTTGGGAACACTTATTAAGCAAAGCTTTACATAATGCCTAAATCTTGTTTATGTGCCAGAATGAAGGGCTGATAACCTAGTCCATGCTCTTTATAAACGTGGGGAGTGCAGTGACATCTAGGATGAGAAGACTAATGCATAGAGGATGGGCAGGTAATATAGGATTGACAGCTGAGACTTTTAAGAGTTTATAACAATGTTTTAATAAAGAGAGAATTTTGGTTTCATGTTTATTTGAAAAATACATCTATTATACAGCTTTTTATGTCTGGGTGACAGGTTCCCTTTTAAGTGCTTAAAGAATATTAGCACAGTAGTCCGTTTTACTTTTTTAAGGCAATTGTTTTTATTGATTTTAACTTAACAGCAAAAAAAAACAAAAAAACATACAGTGGAGGGGGGGGAGAGGGAGGGGGGGGGAGTTTCGGTCCCGCCTGGGGTTCGCTTGCATTTCCAGTATATACATACATCAGAGATGACATAGACTTTCCAGCTTATGCATTTAAACATCTTATATTATATATTCAAACCTTCAGCCTCAGTCCATGGCTGCCAAATTTTTTTCAAATTTCTCGAGACAGCCCCGGGCCAGGTAAGTAAGTTTAATCATAGGCAAAGTGTTATTGATATGGTGTCGCCACATTTCTAGCATGGGTGTCCTAGGCCCATCTGTCTCAGAATAATACATTTTTTGCATAGTACAACAGTCCTCTAATCAGAAGGGTCACATGTTTGCCCATAATCACTTCTCCCAGTACTCCCAACAAACAGCACTAAGGGGACAGCAACTGTATCAATCTATCTCGGGAGGATACCAGGAAGTTGTATAAGTTATCTGTTACTTCCTCCCATTGGTCCTCCCTCAAGTCCCCGAGCGTATCTCGCCATTTATAGTATGTTCGGTGAAATGGAGCTATTGGGGCAGGGACTAGCAGCCAGTAAATCTTAGAGGCGAGTTTCGCCGGTTCATCAGAGCTCACAAGTTTCAACAACGTATAGTCCTCGATTATTAGTGACTGTGATCTAAATTGCCTATTAAAGGCCTCCCTTAATTGGAAGTATGAATGAAGTCTGAGGTTGCATGGTCTCACATTTTCCCTGAGGGCACATCCTTTAGTTTTTTACTCCCCCTATTGGCCATTCTTGAAAATTGGGGAGGTCCATCAAGTGGATAAGAGCCCATATATGAGGCCTGTAATTGCATGTTTGGGTTTTCAGCATTTGGCACGAGCCACAGTGGACATAAGCTGCCTGTGCTGCCAAGTAGTAAGCCTTGAGGTTGGGTAGCGCTAGTCCCCCACTGTCTATGGGTGCATATAGAGTCTCTTTAGCTATTCTGGGAGCCTTTTTATTCCATATAAAGATTAATACAGTCCTCTCAATGCTTTTAAAGAACTTGTTCGGTATGTGCACTGGGGAGTTTCGGAATAAATATAGACGTTTTGGTAGGAATATCATCTTGAATAGGCCCACCCTCCCCCATAGTGTGAGTGGCAAGTGCTGCCATGTAGCCACCACTTTGGTGCAGTGTTGAGTTACTGGTTCTAGGTTTAGTTTACTAAAATTAGAGACATTTTTATATATTTTAATACCCAAGTATTTGAATGTGTCTACTACTCGGAGATCCTGCCTGGGATACATCGTTTGAGCAAGAGGCAAATCTAATGGAAAGAGTACCGACTCCCGCCAATTTACGTTTAGCCCAGAGTGCACCCCATGTTCCTGTATAATTTCCACCGCTAGTGACGGCCCTGTATCCTGGAGGTATAGGAGAACTTTGTCTGCATACAAGGAGATTTTCTCCTCCACAGCCCCTACTTTCAATCCTTTACAATTGCATGTAGTTCTAATTTTGGTAGCTAGTGGCTCTATTGCCATCGCAAATAGCAGATTAGATAAGGGGCACCCCTGCCTTGTTCCCCTCTGTAGTTGTATTGGCGGAGACAGGACTCCATTGACCCGACTCTGGCTGTTGGTTTATGATATAGCATTCTGAGCCAAGCAATAAAATTGGGCCCTATCCCATATTTGGGCAACAATTCCCATAGGTAAGGCCACTCGACTGAGTCAAATGCCTTCTCCCAGTCTATGGACAGAATTTTTGTGGCATAAACTCAGACTGGTCCGGCTTTATAAGAGTGGTGATGACTCTGGCCAGTCTAGTGGCCAACACCTTGGCCAGGATTTTAGCATCTACATTAAGTACTGATATTGGGCTGCTTGCCCTTCCTCCTATGGTATAACCACAATGATCGCTTCTTGCATAGTTTGGGGGAGTCGGCCTTTTGTTTAGGCATTAACAAGAGTATCATACAGATATGGGATTAGGGTCTTGGCCTTCGCCAGTTACCAGTCAGCCTGAAATCCATCTGGGCCTGGCGTTTTATTTGGGGGCAGGTCCGGTATTGCTAATGCTAGATCGTAGTGAGAGATCGGGGAATCAAGATATGCACTTTGTTGCGGGTCTAGCGAATTTAAAGTTATGCCTGTTAAATAAGTATTTATTTGGCCCACAGGCACCGTCAGTCCTGTAGTATATAGTGCAGCATAATGATTAGCAATTCCCTAAGGTTCCGTGACTTCAGTGTTATCTTGTCTTAGTAGTCTTTGCATCGCCACCGTTTCTGTGGGAAATTTGGCAAGGTGTGCTAGTACCCTACTATTCTTTTCTCCCTCATCATAGATTCTCTGTTGTGTATATAAGAGCTCTTTCTTGGTAAGCTCAATTTGTTTTAGTGATAGTGCCTGTTGAGCCTGCTGTATTGCCTGGTATGTGGCATCTGTGGGGTTAGCTGCATGTTTCCTTTGCGTGTCAGCACACGTCTGTTCTAAGTGTGCCACCTCCTGTTGGAGAGATTTCCTATATTGCTTAATGCTTTGTATCAATCTCCCCCTAGTAACAGCCTTATAGGCATCCCAAAGTATATCTGGTGGGGCAGTGTCTTTATTTTCCTCCCAGTATTGTGCAATTGCTTTGTCACTCTCTCCTGCTATACTCGGGAGCTTGAGCCACATGGGGCTAAGTCGCCACAGTCTAGTGCTACGTTGGCCTGGGAGGAATAATGTCAGTGTTAGGGGGGGAGTGATCGGACAGCGCCTGTGGTAGTATTTTGGCTTCCGCCACACACCTTATAAACTCTTGAGTTCCTAGGGCCAGGTCAATTCGGGAAAATTATTTATGGGTTGTTGAGTGGCAGGTGAACTCTTTACTGTGGGGGTGTTTCAGCCTCCAAATATCTGACAGGGCCATGGCCTCTGCCCATCGAGTCAGGGTTGAGTATGGATTGGGGCTGGCTGGGATCTTATCGACGAGTGGGTTCATTACCATGTTCATGTCCCCTATTATACACAAGGGAGCCATGGGTACTTCAAGAATTTTCGTTCACACTAGTTGCAGGATCCTCAGTGTGAGAGGGGGAGGAACATAGAGAGCGCAGAGGGTCAGCACCGTGTTATATATTTGGCAGGGCAATATTACAAATCGGCCCTGAGTGGCGAGCTTAATTTCTATACATTTGTATGGGATGCCTTTGCGCACTAATATGGATACGCCACAAGCATATGTTGAAAATAGGGAGTGGTAGCTGTGCGCCACCCAGTGTTTAAGTGCTAGGAGCTTTTGCCCTGTTAAGTGAGTTTCTTGTAGGCATAGTATGCTGAGCATAATCTTCTTCAAGTAGGTAAATACTGCTGCTCTCTTATATTTGGAGTTCATCCCCCTCACATTCCAGGACACAATAGATGTATTGTTACTCTCCATGTTTGATGCATAGAATATATTTTACATTACACTTAGTATCTCCAGGCGGGTTGGGTGGGGGAGAGGGGGGGAAAAACATACAATTAAGCAACCAAATTCAAAAAAACATTCCCATCCCTGCCCATTCCCAAACGTGGATGGGCCTGTACCCTTAAAATTGGTAGGTAATTTACCTAGTTGGGGGGGGGGGGGTTCCAACAGTTATCAATATGTGCTCACAGGTTCTGATCAGTGAGACTTCGTCCCTTCTTCAGATATTTGCCAGCAGTAATTGGAAAAGACATTAATTGTCGTATGGCACTTAGTCGGTGGTTGTTTAGCAGTTCCGCCATGCAGGATTCCTTTTATGCATTCAAAGTCACTTGACAGTCGATCAGAATTTATATACCAGTTTGGTGCTAAGGGGGTTGCGTAAAAGAATTGTAGAGAAGTCCCTTATACCATTGTACCATCAAGTGGCCCCAATCCTGGCTGGGGGTGGTAAGGATTCGCCTTCTAGTGTCAGTCATGTAGGTAGGGGTTCACTGGATATTAACAGATGAAGTTATGCTTACTCCTATGCGTCTCCATAAATGTGGCGGTTCCATAAATGTGGCGGTTGTTCAATGTTGTTCTCTCCACTTGTGCGTTGCGGGCAGATTGGTCAATCATTATACATTGGGAGGGAGGTGTATTTGGTCGCCGTCTCCTTGGCCCCCTCCGGTCTAGCCAGGCAGTGGCTTCCTCAGGCGTGTTGAAGTGCGTGGCAGGTCCATCTTGCACTCTGAGCCGTGCTGGGTACATCATGGCATAGATCAGCTAATCCTCACGGAGTCTCCATTTCACTGCTATGAATGTCGCTCCCTGCTTTTGCAGGGCCGCAGAGAAGTCTGGATAGAAAGAGACTGTTGTATTATGGATGTTGATGGGGCCCTTTTGTCTGGCCGCCCTCAATGCTACATCTCTGTCTCTAAAGTTTAGGAGTTTTGCTAGCAGCGGTGGTGGTGCCCCAGGGGGGAGGGGTCGGCTTGGAACTCGATGCGCCCACTCCACCACTAACTGTGGAGAGAAGATATTTGCTCCAAATTGCTGCAACAGTAGTTGTTTCACATATTGTTCTGGTGCGTCTCCTTCCTCTTTTTCTGGAAGACCCACGATACGTATATTACTACATCTTTGGCGATTTTCCAAGTCTTCCACATGTGCCTGGGTTTGTTTTAGCTGTGTCGCCAGGGTTTGCAGCTCACTTCTCATTGGCCTAGTGTAATCCTCTATCGCTCCGATCTGGGTTTCTGCTTCCTTCACTCTGTCTGACATTTTGGAGATCCTGGCGGAGCAGTGAGATATCCACCTTTATGCCATCAATTCGCTCTGATAGTGTAGCAGTGCTCGTATTCAGTGCCGCTGTGTTGGCGTTAATGACCATGAGTATTTGCGCCATTGTTGGTTCCTCTGAGGTTTCGCCTATTTCAGAGCGTGATGAGGTGTTGTCTGGGGAGGCTTGGGCTGTGGCTCCTTTAGTGACCTGTTGGCTACTGCTGCCATTTTGTGGTGCCGACAGATATTGGTGTAATCTGTTAGACGGGTCCCAACGGCTCTTCTGCTCTCCTCTTTTCATTCTGCTCACCGTGCAGGGTCTTGAGCGCAAGGGGTAGTTAACGGTTGCTTTTTATTCAGTTTTGCGCCGGTTATTTTGTCGGATATTGAGAAGGGACTACGGATCTTTTTAAGCTATGGTCTGTTGTTGCAGCATTTAGCACTGATTCCTCACTGCACTGTGACTTTTACAGAAGGTTTGGATGGTCCAGATCTCTGTTTATGTCTCTGTAAGCAGGCCTGGGTTGCTTGGGTATTTCTGTAGCTTGGGCCTCTGGTGGGTATGGCCTGGTGTTTGCTCAGTGCTCCTGTCTGTGCACCCCAGCAGTGCTGACATGTTGTTGGATTCAAGGAGAGAGTGCCTGTAGCATGCCTGAGGGTCTTGGTGAGAGATCCCCGCTCAGTCTCTTGTGCGATCAATTAAGAGTACGGGTAGCAAATACCACAGTCTCTTGTCCTGTTCTCCCCCAGGACCCCACTTGTAGGCTCCTCTTTACTATTGCCAGTGGAGCAACCTGCAGCCCTTGTTGTTTTGGGCTTTGGTCTGCACCTTAACCAATGTTACAGGGGGCGCCCCCGGGGGTTTTCCGCACTCACCCATGCCTCCATTGCTGCCGTGTAATTGAAATAGATGAGCCTTGGTTGTTCCAGCTTCCCCGCAGTCCTTTGCCTTCCAGGTAGCCCCTACGCAAGGCCGCGGTTTCTGCCTACTTGCTAGGCCGCTGCCGGATCACAGTTGATCTGGCGTCTGGCAAAAAACTTTTTATATGTCGGGTTGCGGGAAGGCTCCGGTTTATGTCTGGTTTATTTTAGGGGCTCTGTGGATAGCCTTTTATGCGGTGGCCGAGTTTTGCAATTTTTCCCTGGGAGCGCCGGCGCCGTGTCCGTTTTACTTTGAGATACAATATTTATTGTGTTAATAACAATGCTTGAGCATTGCAGTGTTAATGTTACACTATGGGGGCATATGCAAGGCCTCTCTTTTGGTCGCATGCAACCTAAAGCAAGTGATTGGTGCAGGATTGTATCAGAGGCAGACTAATGGGAATTGACCATTTACAGGCAGAACCATGGGAAAAATATAGATCTGGTTAGTATTTTAAACCTCTTTATTACACAAATATAATTCATAGAAGGGAAAAAAACAGTTTTTGGGTACATCAGGACAAAATTTTGATGCAAAATTCTGTAAAATATTAATTATAATCAGGGAAATGCACCCATTGAAATGCATTATACATTGGTGGGACCACAAATAAAAAATGTAAAATGCAGGAAAACTAAAAAATCAGGGTAGTTAAAATTGAGGTTTCATTCTAGTTTCCAATTTTATTAATTTGTGTTATTTAACTTCTCATTCAGTTTACATTTTCAGCTGACTGGTTGCTAGGTTCCAAATTACTCTAGTATTTCCCAGTTAAACAGGTACAAGATCTGTTATCTGGATACCCATTATCCAGAATTCTCTGAATTATAGAAAGGCTGTGTCCCATATACTTTATTTTATCCAAAAAATCCAAAACTTTTAAAATGATTTAATTTTTCTCTAATAATAAAGCTGTATTTTAAAGGGGAACTACTGTGAAAATTAAAATTTTATATAAGCTTCCTCATACTAAAATAAGAAACTTTGTAAATAAAATCAATTACTAATTCTGCATTGTTTCCGAAATAATCAAGTTTATATTCACTTTTCCTCTCTCTGCATCTGTTTCTCTTCATTCTGACTTCATGCAGCAGTTGTTGGTGTCAGATGAATGATACAATATATCTTATAGGGGGGTTCCCTTTCCTAGCAATGTTTTATTGCTCACTGATTCCAGTACAAACAAAATCTAAAAAACAGTACAGCAAATAATAATAATAAGCATCTACTCTATTAAAATTATATATATTATAAATCAGTGTGAAATCTGGGAATGCATTTGTTCTGCCAACTTTTGAACATCTGGGGTGTAGTTTGTAACAGCCAGCCTCATGCATTCCCCCCCAGATGATAGATCAGTTAAATGTGTTCTATACTAGTGATGGGCGAATTTATTCACCAAGGGCTAATTCGCGGCGAATTCCCGCGATTTGCCGCTGGCGAACAAATTCGCGCAACGCCAGTGAAAATTCACCAAAGAAACGAGTCGCATTTTGTTTTTGACGCGCCGCATCAAAAACGACGCAATGCGTGGCAAAAACGTGCCGTGGCTTGTTTCGCAAATTTTTTCGCCAATTCGCGAATTTCGCTGGAAATTTGCAAATTTTTCGGCGAAGCAAAACGGGGTAGATTCGCCTATCACTATTCTATACTTAATAGCTAAAAGTACAGATTCATAAAGGTAGGTTGATCCAAAACAGGAATTCGGTCTTTGTGAGGTTCCTTTTAGGATGGGGAACTTGATGATTTCTACTAATGTCCAGAAGTCCTCTTGCATTGATCTGGGTCTCAGCTGTACATCTGTTCTTAAAGTGGACGTGTCACCCAGACACAAAAATCTGTATAATAAAAGTCCTTTTCAAATTAAACATGAAATCCAATTTCAATTTTTTATAAAAGCATTCATAGCTGTTTTAAGCTCGTTTAAAAATCTCAGCTGTCAATCAAATATTGTCTGCCACTCCTCTATGCCTTAGGCATAGAGGCGGGGCAGATAATTACTTTCACTTTCCATTCAGCACTTCCTTGATGTCACTGCTCCCCACACATTCCCCCAGTTCTCTTAACCATTTAATTGTGTAGCCAGGACATGTGGATAGACATCGGGTCCCCCATTCTAGTGCACAAGCAAGATTCTGAGATGATGCAAGGCTTGCCTTAATAACAGTGTCCACAAAATGGCTCCTGCCAGCTTGCTATCATTTTGAATTCCTAGACTGAAGGAAACAAGAATAAAATAATTTATATAGTGTAGTTAATGCTCATTTTGCTTGACTAATGTGATAAAATAGGATTTTGAATATTTTTTTGGGGTGCCGGGTCCACTTTAATGTTATTTCATTTTCCACTTTTATAACATTCACTTTAAAAATTTTGTACAATGGTGAATTGGTCTATCTACAGGTATCTTATGATGATTACAAAGAGGAATCTGACAATATGTCAGTGAATACTTAATGTGATCAAATAGAAAGCAATCCCCTCTTGATCAGGATAAATAATTGAATTAGTTAATAAATTCTAAAGTACCAGTGCTTAAAGGATTCAAACTACTTATATAAATTTAATCAGGTGAATTATAGTTAAGAATTATTGGTTATCCTTAACTCCAAATTATCGGTTCAGTATTTAACCATAAGTAATATAATTAATTAATTGTGTTGTTCACACCCAACACCATACAATAACTCCAATTTATCACCCACTATATGGTGGAGAAGTCCCGTAGAAACTAACTGATCATTGGCTACCTTCGGGACCCCACAAGTTGGAGAAGTCTGCCACTCAGCGGCTGTGGTCTCGGTTGTTAACTATCGCTGGCTGTAAAAAGGACTGACTATACTAAAAAACCACAAACCATCGAGGGCATATACAGAATTAAGGTTCAGACAGAAAGATTGGGAGAGTTCACACAGAGAGAATGAGTTAGTCTCAATTACTTCATTTCCTCGTGAATCTGGTAGGAATAGCCTATGAGTAAGCTTTATGCGAAACGCGCGTCAGGCACTTCTTGATTTTAGACAAAGCGGTGTAATCGTTCTATGAGTAAGCTTTATGCGAAACGCGCGTCAGGCAGAGGTGTAATCGTTCTCTCTTTTAATTTACAAAATTCCTACCAGATTCACGAGGAAATGAAATAATTGAGACTCTAACCGAGACCACAGCCACTGAGTGGCAGACTTCTCCAACTTGTGGGGTCCCGAAGGTAGCCAATGATCAGTTAGTTTCTACTGGACTTCTCCACCATCTTATTTTCCTTTTCTGCACAATCTACTTGGGATAACTATCACGGAAACGACTAATCGATTAATTTATAATTTATAATTGATTTAGGTTCTCCTTATTAATTTGTTTCATAAGTAAAAGTATTATTAATTGAGCGACCACTTAACCATATAGTGGGTGATAAATTGGAGTTATTGTATGGTGTTGGGTGTGAACAACACAATTAATTATATTACTTATGGTTAAATACTGAACCGATAATTTGGAGTTAAGGATAACCAATAATTCTTAACTATAATTCACCTGATTAAATTTATATAAGTAGTTTGAATCCTTTAAGCACTGGCACTTTAGAATTTATTAACTAATTTAATTATTTATCCTGATCAAGAGGGGATTGTTTTCTATTTGATCACATTCACTTTAAATATGTAAGCAATTTGTTCTGCAATGTAACATACATCAATGCCCATGAATGGATTGCAAAGGAATGTCACAACTGGCTCGATAATATAAAAATCAGCAAATGTTCTCTGATCAGTTTTTCACAGCTGCCAATATAAGCATCTGTCTCACAAGTCAAAAGCTCTTCTTGCCTTTTTTGTCTTTATTCAGAACTATTGGAAATTTTCTGATTCCAGAGTAATTTCAGGATTGGATAATGTATACTTAATATGCTACTAGTCCTGGGTTGCCTTTAATTGTAACTGGGAAAGTGATGGAAAACATTTCTCTTGAGGTGACACAACCACATTTTTAACCTTTCCTTAAAAGCCTTTATTGTCCCAATCCTTTCTTATAGTTTTGTCTTTTCCATGATGGTCAAGGTTATTTAGTTTTGAAGTCATGTCAGTTAAAAATGCCAAATCTGCCAGCGACTGAGATTGGGATATTTCTGGCAAGAGGTCTTGAAGACTCTGCAACACTTTCCCTCTGCTATGACACTGTATGTCTGTGTGAAACAGGAGGTGCTTGTACTCTGCATCAAATTCATCCAGGAAAGCTTTGCACGTAAGTGACCTGGCAGGAATTAAGTTCACGACTTCCATTACGTGATATAAATCATTAACCTTGGAATCCTTGTGAATAACACAATGATAATTCAAAAATGGTGGAAAAGTTGATCATTTCTACATAAAACATTAAAGCCAGGTTTTGACCCAATGATTACAGGGGCACCATCAGTTGTTATGGATACCAGTTTATGGTGTAAGATATGGGTGTCTAAGGGGCACAATATCAGTTGTATTTCACCAGTATTAGGCTGGTGAAATGTTAAACTCCATGGAAAACTGTGTTGCTGAAGCAAGTAATGCTGCTTAATTGTGAACTGCTCAGTAAAATCTGGATTAAGGGTCTCTGGAGTGGATGGAAGAGAGCAGGGTGGGCTTCCATCCTTTGCTCCATGTAAGGGTTTGCAGCTGCCTAAACTAGGTAGCTAGCTAAGTAATTAGTTAATTAAGGATAGTTAAAAGGAGGTGTGGAGCAACACCTCATGGCTGGCTGTGGCTGCTGCTGTTTTTCCTCTAGAGACCTCCCTGAGTGAAGGAGTGCTGGTGAGCACCAGGGAACCAGAGAGTGATCCCCTGAGTTGGAGAGAGAGCCAAAGGTCTGGGAGAGGACTAGAGAAACTACTCCCAGGAGATCAGTGTCTCAAGTGTGTCCAGAGAGTATTCTGGGATGTGTGGTCCAAGTGAAAGCCAGTGAGGGCCAAACTCAAATGTGAGTAAAGTGAACACCAGTGAGGGTGTTAGGATTGGGATTGTTTTTGTTAAACACTTATGTGATTCCCCATGTGAAGCCAGTGGGCTGAAGAATTGTGTTCAGTTGCAAATAAATGCCAGCAAAGCTGCAATTTAACTATAAAAGGCTGTGTCAGTGTCCGTTTCTATGCTGAAATCTGTGCCAGGGCCTTGTGTTTCGCTACCAGAAGCTCACAATGGACAGGGACATTTAGCTGCTGAACATAAGCTTTAAAAGATTGGTAAACATCCTTTCAATGGTATAACAGCAAATGGGTCTTTCTTTATACTTGCATCCTTAAAAACCATTCATATAAAGATGTTCATATGAGCAGTGTCTCAAATTGCAAACTGAAGAACTCGCATTGACGTGAGTTCTTCATCTGGTGACAAATATCATCTGACATGGCTTAAATTTTTTGAGTAATAGTGTTTCCAGAGAGCTGAAGGTCCTGAATAGCAGACATAATGTCTGATTTATTTTAAAATCCTGAAATAAAGTATCAGCAACTGCAACCATGGCATCCTTGACAATTTCTCCGTCCTCCTATGGTTTCTTCTTGCAAGGACATGTGCCAACTTGAATAGTGCAATTGTTGCTGCTTTTAATTTGTTTGCAAGTTTCTTGAAGATGACTTGTTGGGCATTTAGAACAGATTTGAATTCTTTCTTTCTTTCCTCAAATTCATGCCAGCTGGAAAATCCAGGTCATATTTTCTATGCATTGTTTTCTAGCAAATGGCAAATGTTGTATGGCATATTATGCATATGACAAAGATCATCGAAGGCGGTTGTTTCCATTAACAGTTTAATTTTCTCCAGGGAGGTTTGCAACCGGTGCGTAAGTTGATGTGCATAAACTTTTGCGAGAAGCGATGTGTGTGAATATTTTGAATATTTTCCAGAGAGAGGCTACTCCCGTAGGGGATCTAATTTGAATGACAGGGAGATTTTCAGCATAGCATTTGCCCAGAAAGCCTTTGCTCATTGCTGGATTCAACTGTGTCATTGGTCCTGGTCTACCAGCGATTGGCTGTTGTATTTGTTGCTTTTCTATTTGAATCCATTCCTTTTGGTTCATATGATAAAAACAATCTATTTAGTCTGGTACAAGTTGCTGCCTGCAGTAGGAATATAGGTCAGTAGTTAGTTTTATACAGGGAGGTTTGTTAGCCCATACAAATTGTGTGGGGATCCCATTTTTTTTTTTTTTTTTTTTTTTTTTAAGGGGAAGGGAGGCGCTGAGCATGGCAGCCTCTGTGCTGAGCTCTCCAGTGTTTGTTTTGTTTTTGTTAGTTTTTCCAGTTTTTTGTCTCTCAAACACCATCAGCTTTACCAGAGAAGAACTACTGACCATCAGGCAGTACACCCCACAAAATCTTTTACCAGATTTTGTTTATTCGGACGTTTTGTTGAACATTGTAGTTAGTGGAGCCGCAGCACTGTGTAAGCGCTTCAGAACACGCAAACGGGGGAAACGAGCCGGCGTGCTCGTGAAACTCAGACAACGTGGATTTCGAATGCCGTTGCCTAGCATTCATTTAACTAATCTCCGCTCTCTTTCCAACAAAATGGATGAACTTCTTCTGCTCACCCGGATCAATAAGGATTTTTCAAACTCTGCTGCTCTGTGTTTCTCGGAAACCTGGTTGAACGATGCCATTCCAGACAGCGCGTTAAGTCTGCCGGGCTTCCAGCTGTTTAGAGCGGATCGCGACTCAGATTCAACGGGGAAATCACGCGGCGGCGGGAAGTGCTTTTACATCAATGAAAGGTGGTGTACAGATATTTCTGTGTTAATGAAGATGTGCTGTTACGATCTAGAAGCGCTGTTTATTAACTGTAAGCCTTTCTACTCGCCGAGGGAGTTTTCCTCGTTTATTCTTGTAAATATCTACATTCCTCCGCAAGCACACGTGAGCACAGCCTTACAGAAACTCGCTGATCTTATCACAGAGACTGAGCGACAACACCCGGACTCTGTTTTAATTATTCTTGGGGACTTCAATAAAGCAAATCTCTCACATGAATTACCAAAATACAGGCAGCATGTTACATGTCCCACTAGAGACAGCAATATACTGGATCATTGTTACACTGCAATAAAGGGTGCATATCACTCTGTCCAACGAGCAGCTTTGGGGCTTTCTGATCACTGTCTGGTTCATCTCATACCAACCTACAGGCAGAAACTAAAATCAGCTAAACCTGTATTAAGGACGGTAAAAAGATGGACTGATGAAGCAGAGCAGAACTTACAAGCCTGCTTCGACCTCACTGACTGGTCAGTTTTTGAAGCTGCTGCCAACAGTCTGGACGAGCTGACAGAGACTGTAACATCATATATCAGTTTCTGTGAGGATATGTGCATTCCTACCAGGACTCGTTTAATCTACAATAATGACAAACCATGGTTTACAGCTAAACTCAGTCAGCTCCGTTATGCCAAAGAAGATGCTCGCAGGAATGGGGACAGAGTCTTGTACAAACAGGCCAAATACACACTGGAAAAGGAGATCAAAGTAGCAAAGAGGAATTATTCTGAAAAGCTACAGACTCAGTTCTCCTCTGGAGACACAGCTTCTGTGTGGAAAAGCTTGAAAGAAATCACCAGTTACAAGACTCCATCCCCCAGCAGTGTGGAGAATCAACAACTGGCAGACGATCTGAACAAATTCTACTGCAGGTTTGAGAGAACACAATTCACACCTCCTTCAACCCCCCTCTCCCCCACCCCTGCCCTATTGTTCAGTGAAGATGAGGTGTGCCGGGTCTTCAAGAAAAACAAAAGGAAGGCATCAGGCCCAGACTGTGTGACTTCAGCCTGTCTGAAAACCTGTGCTGACCAGCTAGCCCCCATCTTCACTCAGATCTTCAACAGATCACTGGAGCTGTGTGTAGTCCCTTCCTGCTTCAAACGCTCCACCATCATTCCTGTTCCAAAGAAACCCAAAATTACTGGACTTAATGACTACAGACCTGTAGCCCTAACATCTGTGGTCATGAAATAATTTGAAAGACTGGTGTTGAATTATCTGAAGGACTTCACAGAACCCTTACTGGACCCCCTGCAGTTTGCCTATAGAGCAAACAGGTCTGTGGATGATGCAGTCAATATGGGACTACATTATGTACTGCAACATCTGGACAGACCAGGGACGTACGTGAGGATCTTGTTTGTGGACTTCAGCTCTGCCTTTAACACCATCATCCCAACACTCCTCCACCCCAAATTAACTCAGCTCTCTATCCCTAGCTCTGTCTGTCAGTGGATTACCAGCTTTCTGACAGATAGGCAACAGGTAGTGAGAATGGGTAAAATCACGTCCGGAACCCGTGTGACCAGCACTGGCGCTCCTCAAGGTTGTGTTCTCTCCCCACTGCTCTTCTCCCTGTACACCAACGACTGCACCTCTAAAGACCCCTCTGTCAAGCTCCTGAAGTTTGCAGACGACATCACACTCATCGGCCTCATCCAGAACGGTGACGAGTCTGCCTACAGACAGGAGGTTAAAGAGCTGTCTGAATGGTGCAGTCTTAACAACTTGGAGCTCAACACACTCAAAACAGTGGAGATGATTGTAGACTTCAGGAGAAACCCCCCTGCTCTCCCCCCACTCACTATCATGGACAACACTGTGGCTACAATTGAGTCATTCAGGTTCCTGGGCACCACAATCTCCCAGGACCTGAAGTGGGACACTCACATTGACTCCATTGTGAAAAAGGCCCAACAAAGGTTATACTTCCTCCGTCAGCTGAAGAAGTTCAACCTGCCACAGGTGCTGCTGACACAGTTCTACACTGCAATTATTGAATCCATCCTCTGCACTTCTATTACTGTCTGGTTCAGCTCAGCTGCCAAATCTGACCTCAGGAGACTGCACAGGGTAGCCAGGACTGCGGAGAAAATCATTGGAACATGCCTTCCCACTCTCCAAGATCTGTACTTATCCAGAGTGAGAGTAAGAGCTAAGAAAATCACTCTGGACCCCTCACACCCAGCTCACTCCCTTTTCAATATGTTGCCATCTGGTCGACGCTACAGAGCACTTAGCACTAAAACGACCAGACACAGGAACAGTTTCTTCCCCCAAGCAGTCCATGTCATGAACACTTAACAACTCATGTAGTACATACAACACTTTATTTGCTAATTGCACATTATTCTTTGTATTCTGTATATTTTGTACATTCTGTATACTTTTTTATACTCTTTTTATTACCCGTGTCTGTTGAGCTCTGTCACTTAAACAAATTCCTAGTATGTGAAAACATACCTGGCAATAAAGCCCATTCTGATTCTGATTCTGATTTGCATTCAGAAAGAAGTTTCTAGTGGGTGGTATTGGGATGGTTTGAAAGAGGTACAACAATTTTGGGAGAATTATTATTTTAATTGTTAATCCTCCCAAACCATGTAAGTTTATATTGGTCTACTTTTTGCAAGTCTGCTTTGACTTGGTTGTGCAGTTTTGAGTAATTAACGGTCACTGTAGAGGAACTGTCTCTCGGGACCAGTATCCCCAGGTATTTGAGTGCAGTTGGCTGCCATGAAAAGGGGAAGTTTTGCTGTATTCTTTGTAATTCAGTTTTTGTGCGATGTTTAATGCCTCTGATTTTGTTTTATTGATTTTGAAATCTCTAGGAAAGCCTCTGACAAAGTCCCATGTATTCGTACTTTAGCTGTAGGTAAGGTATATAGTGCCATTATTTTAGATATAAAGAGTATCCCAAGGCCTGATTGCATAGGAGATGCTCTAAGAAATTGCCAGCTCACGCGTCAAAGGCCTTCTCTGCATCCACTGAAAGTGGTATTTTTTTTTCTTTGAGCATATTGGAGTACAGAGAAGGTCTCGATTGTATTATCTCTGGCTTCCCGTCCCGGGACAAATCCCACTCGATCTGCTCATATGAGTGTGCTAAGTATTGGTTTACAGGGTTGGACTGGGAGGCTGATTTGATACTTTTGCAAGGGCTGTTTTTTCTATGTATTCACTTGCATGCAAAGCATGATATATACTTCCAACCTCAAGGTTAACCAGTTAGTTTTTATTAGTAGATATTTTAAGAGTGCATTAACATACCGCAGCAATATTATACACCCATGTGCTGGAACTGGTCCTTGCAATAAATATCTCACCCTAGTTTCTATCACAACTATTCTATCAGATGGATTTGTGACCCTATACTTACCGTATATTCAAAATTTTCCTTTGTGTGTCCCAGCTAGACCATGCACCCTGTCAGATAAGAGGACTTTAGTGTTTCATACTTGAGACTAGGCTGTCTCATGCAATTAATGCTACATATCACAGTTTCGATATTAAGGCTGAAATGATTGTTCTGAGCATGGATCCTCCTGTTGCCAACATACTTACATATCATAAGGGAATGGCTATATAGCAAGCAACTCTAATATTACTAATTGAAGTTGGTCAGAATTCCTGGTTCCACCCATATGCTAGTACTGGCAGGAGCACTAACAAGTGCAGGCATCTGCTTAGCTGTGTCTGGCTATTAGATGGCTCATTTACATTTCTAAAGTGATAAGTTAATTTACATACTAATGACAGACCTAATTTGGATTTTTAGGTGAGCAGACTATTTACATTTAAAAGCAAGCGGCTCATCAGACATTTGCCCGAATCCACAGTTTGCCAGTCCGGGGCTGGTGGTTTGTCTATTTGCTAGCAATTATCATACAATTTGGTGTCTACATGCAACAGTGATATGGGCCTGTAATTTACGTAATTTGTTGGGTCTTTGGAATCACTGTTATGGTACCTTCTAAGAGAGAATGAGAGAGTGGGTTTTTTTTCAAGATAGTGAGTTAAAAGCTGGCAATATTAGAAGTGAGAGGGGATCACCAAGCATCTTACATAGACCAATGAAGAAGCCGTCTGGGCCCAGGCACTTACCAGGAGTGGTTGAGGAGATGGCTTGCTGGACTTCCTTATGGAGAAAGGGTTGATTAAGTGTTTCTAATATAGCGGGTCTTTAATCTGTCTATGGCTAGTCTCTATAATGTATTCTTTTAGTTGTTGGGGGTAGTTACCAGTTGTAAGTTGCTGGATCCATGTTTAATGAGGGTTCCTCTAAGCACACATTTCAGTGCCTCCCACTTTGTCAACAGAGCAATGTCGTCCATTGCATTACCTGTCTTAAAGTTTGTTATAGTTTCTTTACGTTCTGCCATGCAATCCTTGTCTCTGATTAAAGGTTCATTTAGGCACCAAGTCCATTGGCGAGTTTGGAGGT
The DNA here is from genome assembly GCA_024363595.1 of Xenopus borealis. Taxonomy (NCBI): domain Eukaryota; kingdom Metazoa; phylum Chordata; class Amphibia; order Anura; family Pipidae; genus Xenopus; species Xenopus borealis. The sequence goes on along the minus strand of CM044443.1, from coordinate 59,839,948 downwards.
CAGGTACCCTAATATATGTGTATGGGGTTATGGTCTGAGTTGATTTGTGAACCTATTTCTGTGGCACATACAGTACCCAATCTAGTATGTGGTTGTGGTGTGGTGGTTTTTGGCTTGTCTTAGGCGTTGATATGGTATTCTTGATTTACCAGAGGATGTGTCACGGAAGGGGTCATTGCCATGTTGAGGTTTCCCCCCTAGGATGATGTACCTTTCCATAAATCCATCTAAGAATTGGAACAACTTTTCCAGGAACTGTTTGACCCAAGTTTGGTGCATAACCGTTGACTATTGTAAATCGGGAATTCTGTATTACTATCTTAATGGCTTGTATGGGGCCTATACTGTATTTTTTTTTTCCTTCAAAGTGCAGTGGCATCTTTTGTGTATGACTATGGCCATACCCTTGAGTTAAGGTGGCCATACACGAAGAGATCCGCTCTTTTGGCGATGTTGCCAAACGAGCAGATCTCTCCCCGATATGCCCACCTTGAGGTGGGCGATATTGGGCTGATCCGATCGTGGGCCGTAGGGCCCAACGTTCGGATCAGTACGGGCGGTCGGATCGCGGGACCGCATGAACGAACAGATGCGGCCGCGATCCGACGGGATTTTTAATCCTGCCCGATCGACATCTGGCCAACTTTCGGCCAGATATCGATCGGGAAAGCCCGTCGGAGGGCCCCCCACACGGGCAGATAAGCTGCCGACACAGTCTGTCGGCAGCTTTTATCTGCCCGTGTATGGCCACCTTTAGATTTAGATTATCGCTATAGTTGCTCAGTGTTGCTCATATTCAGTTGTAGTGTTGTGTGGATTATGCTCTGATCCTGGGAGGGGTAGTAATTGCAACAAGCATGAAAACGTAAACATAGTACAAATAATTCTATGAGTAACTATTGTCGTAATCATGGGTATATGACCCATGGGTGTCCTAGTTGGGTGGCGGGGGTCCTTCTCAGGACCGAGTGGTCTCATTTCGCATGTCTTAGGGAGGGGGTGTCTCCAGTGTTTAGAATGGTGACATTTGAGTACCGTTTCTGGTTATATTTTCCAGTATTGGTTTTGGTTGCTTTATCTTGGAACCTAGTTTCTTTTTGGGAATAAATATCCTAGACCTAGGGACATATTTGGTGGGACTTTGGGGTGTCCCAGATTACTCCATTAATATAATGTTATTTAAGAGGGGTAGCATTTTTTATGCTCTCCTAGGAGAATGGGCGGCATTTATATTTGAGAATGATTGTGGTTACGTTAACAAAAACATTTTTTTTTTTGTTTGTAAATTTTCTTGCTGTCCATCTCCCGGGGACGTTCCTCGCCCTTCCCTTCCTCTACAAGTGTGACAATGATTTAGACATGTTTAATTATCACAATTATCCTATAGGATTTTACTTGTACAGAATGAAGACTTCAGTTTGGTTTTGGTATCTGGGTCTTCCATCAGTGCCTGAGTTATCAAATATTGTGGGATTTAACATATCAATCATCTGAACTTGTTACCATATAAGCAGCTGGGTCCTATGATTGTTACAATTTACTCTAATACCATCTGGTTCCTTTGTTCAGCAATTACTGTTTCTCAGATATTGGAGTGTTAGAACTCTCTAAGTCATTTTACAGTTGATGTAGTGTTGTCAATCAGATGGTTGATCTCTGTCTTATCTTTCATCATGAGCCTTAGTTGAGCTTATAATATTTATTTGTCCACTTTCACCTTGGATATTTTCGGAAGATTGGCTGACTTATTGCTGCGATGGTAGTTGTGTGGTTTTTTTACGTCAGGTCTCCACTAGTTGTGTCCCTTCCAGGCAGGCAGTGTCATCGGGGGGTGTGTGTCATTGTAAGAAGCTATCAATGTCAACTGGGGTCCTCATCGTAGCAGGATTGCCTCTGTGAATTGCTGTTAAGGCAAATGGGAATCTCCATAATTACCTATGTTTGAAGAATTTCACAGTACTCTTCTCTGGGCAGTTGTGGATCACGAAAGATCTGGGAAGAATTTAGGTTTCACCCCATCAAAGTCTTTGAGATGATTGCCTTTTACCATGATTTGTTCCTTGCATAGAAGTGTACTGAACAAATGACATCCCTTGGTAGGGTAGCTTCTGATGTGAGCTCCTTGTGAACTCTGTTGATTTCTATATGTGTGGTAGGTCTGCCAAGTCGTTGGTTAAATTTACTTTGTACCGAAGGGCAGAGGTCTTATGGTCCTGTAGCCTGTGGGAGTCCCTTAATGCATATATTATTACTGTGCCCTCTGTTTTCTTGGTCATCCAGGTGTTGTTGTAGGAAATACATTTGCATGGCTTGTGTGTTTGTCTTTTGTAGAACTTGTGTATTTGGGCTGCATTAGTTGACTTGCTTTCCTCTAATGCAGTAACTCGGGTGCCCATTTGCTGAATATTCTTAGTGAGGTCGGTCAGTTCCAACCTGAGAGTCTGCTCTAATATGCCTACAATGTGGGTTGTTGTATTTTGTAGGTAAGCCTGTCAGGGATTCCCTGATTATCTGTATATCAGTCATGAATAAAGTCTTTCCTGGAGTGTTTGATTGGTCTTTGTTTTTGTTGTATTGTCCCCTGCCATGGGTTTGTGAAATTGAAAAGCCTACATTCTGGGTGGTCTGTCCCGGGTTGCGGGCATCTGGGTATTGAACAGTCAGTGGAGCAGGGACGGGATTGTTAGCATGGATAGCTGCTTTGTTGGGCTCACTTTTACATAACCTTTGTGAGGTTTGTTGAGCATGTCTCCTTTGTTCCCTGCGTTGAATCCGTCACGGCTTCTTTCTAAATGCCATTCTGCACCATCACCTGAGCTCCATGCTGCTGAGCCATCTTCCAGTGATCTATGTGATTTGTCGGTACTTGCGCCTGTGTTGTCATCGCTTGCAGGCTGGCATCAGATACTGGAGAGGGTGTGGGTGAAATATTCGGATCGTGGAGGTGCCCTTCTCTCATAGGCGGAAGGTGATTTTTTTGTTTGGGTAGGCTAAGTCTAAGGGCTCTTACACACGAGCGTTTTTACCTGCGTTCCATTTTGCTGTGTTCAGCCGCAGGGGAGTGCAGGTATAGACGCACTCAATGCTTTTCAAGGGGGCTGTACTCACACAAACACATGTAAGTGACGAAAGCAGGAAAAATGCAGCATGTAGCGTCTGAATCTGCGTTTGGCGCCTACATGCGTTCGTGTGAGTACAGCCCCATTGAAAAGCATTAAGTGTGTCTATACCTGCGCTCCCCTGCGGCTGAACACAGTAAAAATGGAACGCAGGGGAGCGCAGGTAAAATGCTTGTGTGTAAGAGCCATAATGTTACTTCAACAGTTTTTACAACAGTGATTTTCCACTGGCAGAAACAGCTGATTCAATCCTATATTATAAGTATTGGCAACAGTTGTAATTCACATGATTGAGCACATAGGTAGGATTTTTATCTAAATATGCACTACAATCTGAAAACTGTCCCATACATGGTCTGACTTAACAGCTACTAACTGATGGACCCACAAGCTGCATATGAAGCCCGGGCTATTTTGAAAATATGCATAGCACTCTCTTATTATCAAAATTATAGAAAAAGTTCAGTTCATCCACATTACTGGAAATCAGGGCTAATGATTGGGTTGTTTAACTTAAAGCATGTTTATTGGTCTACTTTCACATAAAACACAAGGGATATGTTGTCATTTATGGGAGATTGTATACATACACAGGATAATGTAGATGTATTTTGGTCCCCTCACAAAATACAGTAGCTGCCCTTTTACTGCAGTATCAAAGTAACACAATGTAATAGTAGATGAGGTTGAGAAAAAACTTGCATTCAACCAACAACACAACATTTGTGTGTAAGTGAAAGTAGCCAAACTGATCTGTTAGTTGATCCAGAGAAAAGTGAATTGAATTGATATAATAGTTGCTAATATTCCTCATATACTGCTAATAAATATTTTAACTAATTGTATCAACTAATTGTAGCAAATTGTTACTGTTCAGATGCTCCTGGATCACTGAGGTGCCAGACTGAAACCCCACTTACAGGAACATTACATTTTAAACTTAAATTTTGGGAAAATAGTAAAAAGTAAAAGAAGGAAAGCAATTGAAAAAAAGTCTTGATTTCTGTTTAACATTCTGGGAGGTGAACATCCCCTTTCAAGAAACAGTCACCAATATCACAATGGTTCCATTGAACTATACAAATAGGTGTTGGATAAAATTCACAGATGTGTGAAAGTGAGATCACAGTGGTAATATAATGGCTACATCACACCTTCATACCTTTTCCAGTTTCAGATAACACCTACCTGAACAGATCAATGGAACTACCATTGACCATTGATGGTATTTATTTTTTGTGAAATGTAAGTATGAAACACTCCCCACATACCAAACAAGCAGATGGCCAAGAGACAAATCAGATTCTAATCCTCCCTGACCCCAGCAGCACCCACTGCCCCTCCCCCAGACAAACTCAAATAGATACATGGGTCAGTCAGAGGTTTTTAATTTTTTTTCTTTCAAATTTTCTTAAAATTTTTCATGCAAACAGTTTTGGGAAGGCTTAGCCCCCCCCAAGCCTTAATGAAAATCCGCCTATGCCTTCTCTAGCCGCCTCATTATCTAGTCCAAGATGGCCTCCTTACATCTGGCTGTTATCCACCTGTTTGCCCCTTATGTTTATGCCTCCGTTGTTTAGTCATATCGGTTTCAGTTCTCATTATAATGATTTAGGAGACCTTCTCACAGAGCTCTCACTGGATGCGTGCGACTCGGTTCATAGTCAGGCCATGCCCCCACTATCCCTGTGTAATAGCAAGCATTTTTAATAGTGTGTGTCATTTAGCTCCCTACTCCCTGGTCCACCATAAGAAGCATATCTCGCAGTTTCAGTCCCAGCACAATCCTTTCTATATAGTGCACCTTCTAAAGGATGTGTAACATTTTCACTTTCATTGCAATCCATTTTCCCTAGCCCTCATAGTCAGCGTGTCCCCCAATCAGTTTTTCTGTGAGCCTCCTGTCAAATCGATCACAGGCACACACTTTATTAAAAATGCTTGATAGGGCTAGTGAGTAGGGATCTACTGGGTAAAACAATGAATAAGTATCTGTTGCGCTCCAAACTGCACTCCAGACAGTAATTCACTTTGGTAAATGGACACCTGCTGATAATCTTATGCGAGCAACATCAAAAGGGGCTGGGAGCAACGTGTTGCTTGTGAGCTACGAGTTGGGGATCACTGCTTTATGTTGAGCATTTAGGTATATTGCCATAAGTGAATTATGAGGCAGCAACATAAAACAGCTTTGTGCAGGCGGAGAACATGCAGGTCAGAGGTCGAGAGGGTAGGAGTTTGGCTGCTACAGAAGAGTTTAGCCTGTCCATCAGTGCTGTGACCACTTCCTGTGAGGATTTAAAGAGACACTACTACTCCTCATTGTAGCCTAGCTTTTGACCTGTAAAGATCTGATATAATGAAAGTTTAGGGAGGTAAAATGTTTTTCTTTATGCATCATTACATGTTTTGAGGAAGGATGAGGCATATATCTGAATATGAAGGGTATATAAAATGTCTCCTTTAAACAACCCCCTTTCCCTGCCTCTAGGGTTGCCACCTGGCCGGTATTTTACTGACCTGGCCAGTAAAAATTAAGGTTGGTCCCAATGTTAAAGGGGTGGTTCACCTTCAAGTTAACTTTTAGTATATTTTAGAAGGGCCAATTCTAAGAAACTTTTCAATTGGTCTTCATTATTTATTTTTCATAGTTTTTTAATGATTTGCAATTTTGTTCTGTTTCTTTGCAGCTTTCAAATGGGGGTCACTGACACCATCTAAAAACAAATGTTCTGTAAGGCTACAAATGTATTGTTATTGCTACGTTTTATTACTTATCATTCTATTCAGTCCATGCCCTATTCATATTCCAGTCTCTTATTCAAATCAATGCAGGGTTGCTAGGGTAATTTGTACCCTAGAAACCAAATTGCTGACACTGTAAACTAGATAGCTGCTGAATAAAAAGCTAAATAACTATAAAACCACAAACAATAAAAAATGAAAACCAATTGCAAATTTTCTCAGAATATCACTCTCTACATCATACTAAAAGTTAACTCTAAGGTGAACAACCCCTTTAATAGGGAACAAATAAAAATATATTGGAAGGCCAGTATTTTTTTCTAGAAAAGGTGGCAACCCTACCTGTCTCAGATTCCTCCTATTTAGACAGTCAAATTACACTGGGCGAAGTCACCAAAGCTGTTGGCATGCTCCCTCCTGGAAAGAACCCTGGGCTTCTACTGCTTGCTGGCAGACTGGTATCAGCTACTCTGTGATGAAATCGAACCCTGCCGCCATTCTACCTTGCTAGAGACTAACAATGCTGGCTCCCTTCCCTAATACTTCTACTCTGCATTGATTGTAATTATACTAGGAATGTAAAAAATGGACCTTTGTGACTCTTACCACCCGATTTCCTCATAAACACTGATTTTAAATTGTTCGGGAAAATCCTCTCCAGACACCTCAATAAAGTGGTACCCTTGATTGTTCACCCAGATCAAACAGGATTTATGCCTAACGAGCATAACCGTAAATCTGTGCAGATTGCACTTCCACCTACAATCGACTAACTTTAATGTGGGCTCCATAATTATGGCAGCCTTAGATGCCACTAGAGTGTATGGTCTCTGGAAGGTCCTAGAGAAGTTTGGCATAGACCCCATTTTCATTGCTTGGCTCAGATATTCTCTGCCTATTTGGTTTGGGTAAATATTACCCTTTCCAGAAACTTTTCTATTTCCCAAGCCACTAGGCAGGGCTGTTTCCCTCCTCTTATTTGCCTTTGTAGTAGAGCCATTTTCCATTATGGGCAGGCAACCCTCTGAGTCATAGGGTTTAAATGATGGAAGTGTGAACTCTAGATTGGCAATTCTAGATTGGGCTGATCTCTCTAACATCTGGGAGACCAGTTTCTCTAGTAGTGGTGGGGAGGAGAGCAGAGTCAGGCCTAAGCAGATTGTTGCTGTAGGTGATTCAATTATTAGGAAAGTGGATAGGGTAATCTGTTGTCCGGATCGCCGAACAGTTTGCGGTCTACCTACTGCCAGGGTTTGGCATGTGGTTGATCAGGTAGACAAATTATTGGGTGGGGCTGGGCATGACTCAACTGTCTTAGTACATATCGGTAGAAATGGCAAGATAAATGGTAGATGGAAGACCTTAAAGAGTGAGTTCAGGGATCTAGGCTCTAAGATTGAGGGAAGGTCTTCCAATGTCATTTTTTTTCGAAATTTTACCTGTGCCTTGTGCCAACTTTAGGGAGTCAGCGGGAGCTAAATGCATGGCTCAAGTCTTGGTGTAGGAAGGAAGTGGTTGGGTTCCTAGAGCACTGGGCTGATTTTTCCTTGGGGTACAACTTACAAAGTTGTGACGGATTGCACCTCAATGGAAGGGGGCCTACTGTGTTACGGGAAAGAATGGCCAAGAGGTTGGAGTAGTGTTTAAACTAGGCAAGTGGGGGGTGGATGAGAGAATAATGGGGAAGCTAGGGTAGATGGGGTAGTGGGATTAGTAAGGGGTCATGGGGGAGGAGCAAGGGGGGCATACAGTTTACCAGCTAAGGAGGTCCCTCTGTTACAAGGAAAACAGACTAAAACTAACTTAACATATAATTTTACTCAAAGTAATGCACATTTAAAAAGTAAAAGTAGTAGCATCCCCTGTATGCTGGCAAATGCACAAAGTTTGTCAGGTAAAATGTGAGACCTAGAATTAATTGCATGCTTTACAAAATTGATAGAATTGGTATCACTGAGACCTGGATGTGACTGGACTGTAAATTTAAATGGTTACACCCTTTTTAGGAGGGACAGAGGGATTAAAAAGGGTGGAGGAGACTGTTTGTAAAGCCTGAATTAAAACCATGCACTAAAGAAATAACCATTGCTGGCACTGGTGAGGGCGTGGAATCCCTCTGGGTAGAGATTTCGACTGGGCAAAAGGTTACAAAGAAAATTATCATTGGTGTATGCTATAAACCACCTCGTATAAGTGACAAGTATGAAGCCCAGCTACTCTTACAAATAGAAGCGTCTTTACAACTAGGTTAAGTAATTACTATGGGTGACTTCAATTATCTGGACATTGACTAGGGGTAATGGGGTTGCCAAGACAGATAAAGCTAGTAGGTTTGTAAATATGCTAAATGACAACTTTTTATAACAGCTCGTTCAAGAACCTACTAGGAATAACTCTCTTTTGGATCTTGTAATAACTAATAATACTGAACTCATCGCTAGCATTTGTGTGTGTGAGCATTTAGGGAATAGTGAACATAACATGGTCTCCTCTGAAATTCTGTTGCAGATTCTATAAGGGAGTAACTAAAACATTGAATATCAGGTGTGCAAACTTTGACAGTATAAGGGCATCTCTGCAACATATTAAGCGGGAAATGCATTTTACAGGGTTAAACACTGAACAAAAATGGGTAGTCTAAAATGCTGCTTAATAAATATACATGTCATATATTCCGCTTGTAAGCAAGGAATGTTGTTGCAAAGCAAAACCGTTTTGGTTCAATAGAAGTGTTGGTGTTGAGGTGGGTAAGAAAAAAAACTAGCTTTTAAGGCTTTCAAGTTAGCTGGGACAGACAAATCATTTATAAGGTACAAGCAAAAAAGCTATCCGGCAAGCTAAAATCGATATGGAAAAGGATATTGCAGTACGCAGTAAAAAGAATACAAAATAATTTTTTTAATATGTTAATAGTAAAAGAATGAAGCAGGAAAGGGTAGGACCTTTATCATCAGAGGTCAGCTGCAAGGCCAACTACATATTGACTTAGCAATGCCTATTTTGTTCTGTTGGTTTTGTTTCAAATAATAAATAAATAATAAAAAAAAACTGTACCTTGTATTTGATATCCTTATTGGAAGCAAAACCCCCTATTGGGTTTATTTAAGGTTTACATGATTTTCTTATAGACATAAGGTATGAAGATCCATATTCAGGAAAGATCCGTTACCCGGAAAACCCCATATCCCTAGCATTCTGGAACAGGTCTCATTCCTGTACTATACAAGAAGAGATATTTAGAGAAGCCATAATTATACACTTAGATTTTTATAAGTATATGTAAACAAAAAAGGGAAGGGCCTTGTAGTTCGCCAGTTCCTGGCTTATACCCCGCAGTTTTTCTCATATATAGGAGAGCTGAAAAATTAAGAATAACATCTTTGCTTTTGCTGCTGAAATTAAGGGGCAGATTAACTAAATTCACATGAATGAATCAAAATTCGATCGAATTTTCAAAAAGATTCGAATAAGACTTTTTGAATATTTTTGAAGGCCACTTCGACCATTGAATTTAGAAAATTTGATTGAATTGAATAAAATGCTATTTGAATATTCAAATATCCGTCAGTCAAATTACTTGCCCTTTAAATTTTTATACGACTGCCTTGTTCGCCAAATTAAACCAACCGAATTGCTATTAAACCCTATGGGAAGCTCCTATAGGGTTTTTAAAACTTTTTTAAATCGAATAAAAAAAATTGTTCGGATGGTTAAAATCATTCGAATTGTTCGATGCCAACAATTTAATCAATCGACCAAATTTTTTTTTATCGATTGAATTGTGGTAGAAACCTTCAAATTCGACAACAATTCGACTGGTTCGAATTCGAGGGTAAATTCACCCTCGAATTCGACCAATAGTAAATCAGCCCCTAAGTGTTTGTTTTCTTTATACATTTTTCAAAGCATTTTCAGCATCCATGCATTGAGTCTTTTTAGGCTATTCTATATTATACATGATATTTATATATATGTGTGTGTGTGTTTGAGGATTTTTACACAAGAAATGGACCTTTCTTTATTAAGTAATATTGTTTTTTTTTAAATCAGACAACTCTACAGACAGATGAAGTGAAGAATGTACCATGTGGAACTAGGTGTGTATTAAGTCTGTTTTTCAAATTTAATTATTGTGCAGTATACAAAGTAAAAATGCTATCACTTGCTGCACTTTGAGATTCTGTCCTTTGAAAATAATTTAATTGCTATATTTTGTGTTAAAAAATGTTACACCTCAGCATCATAATGCACACGCAGCTATTTGACAATTTGATTAGTGCTAAAGGCACTGTTAAAGGGGTTGTTTGAGTGATATTCTGAGACCTACTAATATAGCTTGAAAAAAAAGACACATCCTTATGTTCAACCTTTTAAATCTATACTGTAGATAACCTGCCTAACTACTAGTTTATCCAGTGGAAGCCTCTCCAATTTGCCTCAGAGGGGAAAAAATTCCTTGCTGACTGGCAATAGGACAGTCACTCGATCAATTTGTATTATATCTTTCACAACCCTGTATTTCCTCACTTTCTAAGTAGCCATCCAACCCCCTCTTTAAGCAATTTACATTTGGTTTTTTATTTGTGTGTTTTGAGTTAATTAGCTTTTTATACAACGGTTCTCCAGTTTAAATTTCAGCAATCTGGTTTCTAGGGTTGAAAGTACCATAGCAACCATGCACAAGACTGTTAATAGATTGGGGCCTGAATAGAAACATGATTAATAAAAAGTAGTAATAAAAAACAATGTGACTGTTTTTTTTAGATGCTAGTTAACTCTTATCCTGCTTTTGCAAGGTTCTTCAGAATAACCAAGTTTATTTATTAGACAAAAATGTAAATCTTGGGAAGCTTGTCGCAATGTCACATTTAGCATGTATGACGCTAAGAACTTCAAATTGCTTACCTATTTGTCCTCACTTATATACCCTTTGCTGGACACGGTAAGAGAAAACAGTAAACTGATTTCCATAAATGACCATCTTTTCTGCACAAGGGCAGGGACACATATTTCCCAAACTGTTTCCTGGGTGCAATGGAGCAAGCATTGTGGTCTACATTTGCCAAAGGCAGACAGGAAATGCATGCTGTTTGTTGCTACAGTCTTCAATTTATGATAACCCCACGTAATCTCTCCTACCCACCTGGCCTTAGGCTTGCCTTTTTTGAAAGTTTGGGGCTCAAGTTATTTTATATGATGTCCCTTTGAACAGACATCAACTGTGGGGGTTCCTTCATAATTTCTCATATTATTACATTCTTCATGGATTATTCATTTATTTGGTTAGTATAACTGACAAAGCGCCAGCGCCTGTGCACACGCGGCGCGGTGATTTCCGTGTGCACAGGCGCTGGCGCTTTGTCAGTTATACTAGCGGCAGACAGGGAGAAGGAAATTCGGGGAGATTGTCGCCTGCTAAAAACGCCAGGCGACAGAATCTCCCCGAATCTCCCTGTCTGTCCCCAGCCTAACACTATACAAGATTATATCTTTCCTTGTTTTTAACATGGTGATATACATTGTTACAATATATACATTGATAAGGCCAGTAGATGGCGTGATGCTCTGTCTACAATGAAGTAACAATGTAACCGTTGGCTAGCTTGAGAAAAGGCTAAATAGGCCTGAAACGTTGCGCTATTATTGCAATGTGTACTTAATAAAGGCTTTTATTTAAAGTGGACCGGTGCTGTGCTTCAAGTCTTCTACACTACAGGAATTAACTGTCTGTGGGTGTTTGATGAGCTTGCCACTCAGCCAATGAAAACCCTTTAGGATTGCTAAACCTCTGCACACCATAGTTTTTTTTTTTTTTTTAAGCACAAGCTGACCTTCCTTCCTTGACAGATCATTTTGGTTCCTGTAATGACGAAAGTTGTGAGTAGTGAGAAATCTACCTTCTTGTTGTGGCTATCACTGTGTATAATTATGCTTGTTACTCTGTAATCTTTCTGCATAGCCTTGACCCAGCCTTTCTGATCATATCTTCTGACCAATCGTGTAACTCTCACATGCTAAACTGCTATGCTGCTGTGTGTGCAGTTCTCTCAGTACTGCTGAATATTAGAGCCTCTTAGGGTGGTGGCACACAAGGCGATTTGGGAAAATTTGTCGCCCAGCTATAAATCTCCTCTTCTTCGGGCAATTAATCTTCCCGTGTGCCACCAGAGTAGCCACTCTCTCTTTGACTCTCCTGCTAACGGCTCCTTCAGCTCTACTGCGCATGCGCCAAAAGTCACAAAGTTTGAATCAGAAAACTTGGCGCATGCGCAGTAGAGCTGAACTGGTGCCTGGGGAGCAGATGGCGCCTGCAAACTCCATGGTCAGGACCTGCGCTGAGGGGGTAAGTAGCAACTTAGGGGCATTTTCCTGGGGGGAAGTAGGCTGGAGGGGAGGGTGGCTTACGAGTGGAGGGGGCATGGCGTTTACCCAATTATAGGTTGACTTAAAGACTCAAGACTCATTGTAACAGTTGTTAAAAACAGAGCAGGGATGTAATAACTAGACCCTGCCTTAGGTCGACAACCTGAAGTCCTGTTAGAACCAAGAAAAGTCACTGGTTATTTGATTTAAATAACAGTGCCTAGCTAATTGTATCTGTGCTTTTTTTTATCTGATATAGACATGGTGAACAGTGTGCTGCTGGAAAAAGCCCATGAAATCCTTAAAGCACTGGGTATTCCTGGTCACTTAGTTTGTTTTAGGGATTTACCCAAGTTTTTAAAACTCCTAAACATTATGAATGTTTTTAATTTCTCTCAGGATTTCCATAGAAATGTTTTTGGTGTCAAGTATGACGTCCTACATACCAGAACTTCACATCATTTTTCTTCTACATCCCTCCATGTCAGTACACATGGGTATTGCCCCCTCCCAGCCCCGGAGGTAGGACCTATAACATTGCCAATCAAAATTAACCATGGCCTATAAGACCACATGACTTCCTCCTCACCCCAGTTGTTTTTTGTCCTACTGAACAGGAGGTAGGATCTCCCTCCTCACTTTTTTTTTTTTGGTGACTTTTGAGAGAGATCGAACACCTTTTGTATTTTGTGTGTATTTTTGACATTGGGATGATTCCCAGGTAATGGAGAAGAATTTACCTGATGCCTCAAGACGCATAAACTGTAAATTATCGCTTATTGGGAGAAAATGCAGGTGCGGGCATACCCATGGTCCAAGCCCTGTGCTAAAATAGCCCCCCTGCTATATGCCCAGCAAGGCACAAGATTTAATCTACTGCTGTTTGGGAAGAGACACAGGTGTGGGCTTCCCACATTGTTGCCTGTGAGCCTTTTGGCCCCCTTTTATTTCCTCATGAAGCAACTTTGGGCGATTCCGGAAATCACTGCGCTGCGTGTATATTAGCGCTGTCGCTTTTTGATTTTAACAGGCGGCGGACAGGGAGAAGGCAGTTCAGGGAGATTGTCGCCAGCGATTAATCACCAGGCGACACAATCTCCCCGAATCTCCCTGTCTGCCCCAGCCCTAACATTGCTATTGCTGTTTAATATTTTAAGTTGGGTCCTCTGTGCAGACACAGAGGTTATATTGGCTCATGTTTCAATTCACTTCCAGGAGACTAGAGGCCTGCACTGCTCAAGCAGTATGGCAGCTCCTTCCTTTCCTATGAGTCTGCTCTTAACAGAGTCCCACCTGATTGGACATTGCTGCTGACAAGCATGAGCTATCTGGTAAGGTACCTGTGTTCCTCTGACTTCTAGTATTATCTGAAGTTTTATGTTGAGCTGGAGTCCTCTGTGCAAAATGCAGTATTGGCTCTTATTACACAAGGTACTTTCAGTACTGGCTGGGGAATCTCTGCTGAAGCAGTTTAATACCTGATTAGGTGAGTATGATTTATCAGTTTCCACCGTGTGTTTGAAACTTTAATTACGCTGGCTAGTTATAACAGCCTGAATCTGGTGACTATGATTCCCCTGTATCACCTGGTGAGTATGATTCTTCAGTATCCACTGTGTATGTTTTAAATTGATCAGTGCACTGAGAAGTCTGCATGTTATTAACTAATTATGTCCCTCAGCTGAAAGCTATCAGGGCTTTGGCTGGAGTTTCCATTCATCTACCCAATCACTATCTGCACCTTTGCTATTGCTGTTTAATATTTGAAGTTTTGTGCAGACACAGAGGTTATTTTGGCTCATGCTGCAAGGCACTTCGAGGAATGGCTAGAGGTGTGCACTGTTCAAGCAGTATGTCACCTCCTTTCTTTTTTATGAGTATTCCTGCTGACAAGCCTGAACCATCTGGTAAGGTGCCTGTGTTCCTTGGTCTTCTTGTATTATCTGATATCTTATGTTGTGAGCTGGAGTCCTCTGTGCAAAATACTGTATTGTTACACAAGGTACCTTCAGTACTGGCTGGTGAATCTCTGCTGAAACAGTGTGTTGCCTGAATCCGGTGAGTATGATTTAGCAGAATCTTCATTACTCTGGGAAGTCTGCATGTTAATAAGCTAATTGTGTCCCTCAACTGTAAGCTATCAGGGGTCTAGCTGAAGTTTCCATCCTGCGGACTAGTCACTGCTATCAGGTAAAGGGCAGATACTCATCTGGGCTTTCTTTCTATTGTTGTAACACAGAGGTTACATTTGCCTTTTATTACACAGGGTGCTTGCGGGGTTGACTGGAGTCCTGCACTGCTGAAGCAGTATGGTACCCCCTTCCTTACAATGGATCTGCTCGGTGCTGTAGCTTGATGTCTTTTGGGGCCCCGAACACATCTAGAGTTTGTGCGGTTTTACTTATTTTAAGATTACTCTTTATTTGGATCACATGGGGCCCCTATACACCCTGGGCCCACCTGCAGCCGCAGGGTCTACTTCTCTGTATTTACACCACTGAGTCTGCTCTTAAGAAGCAGCCTTCCACCAAGGCTTTGACTGGAGTTTTTATACTGTCTAGCACATATGTTCTGGTTGGGTACTGGTGTTCCTCTGACTTTTTGTATTAAGTTCCCCTGAGGTCTTGGGTGGTGAGCCTGACTTCTCTGCTTAGACACGAGTTATGTGTGCTCTTTTACATCTGGTATTTCCAGGACTGGCTCAGGGTTGGTTCTGCTATTGCAGCATTGTACCCCATTTTTTCCTATGATGTTCCACACTTAACAGGTAGTTTTTCCATTTTATATGGTGTCCTTTTGTGTGATGTAGGCTCTCTTAGATATTCTATTCCCATCTGGTGGTTTTTGTTGAGAGCTCAGTTGTAGTTCTACATCTACTGTGTTTGTGTGACTGTATGTTTTCCTTCTTTAATTGTTGATATGTTGAAGGGCATGTACTGTATTTCTGCTGGCACCTTAACAGGTTGAAGTCAGCTTATAGTCTATGGCCTTTTTGTGGCCTATCCCCAGGGAGCTGGCCTTGGGTGGGCTCTGGCTTTCATTATGGCCCTTGGCCTGGGTTAGAGCCCTTGTTTTTGGTCCATGGCTAATGGTTCTACTGGTCTTTTCCATGACCCTCATCTCATGGGTCTGCTAGCCTTTTACAAGGGCCCTGGTTCTGCGGGCCTGTTCTATAACCCTTAACTTAGGTGCTTGCTTGCCTTTTACCAGGCTTCTGGGGCTGTTGAACTTTTTTCCGTGGTCCTTGGTTAAGGTGTACACTAGTCTTTAATATAGTCCTTGGGGCCTTGTGGTTGCTGGCTGTCATGTGGCTGCCAGCCTTTGCTATGACCTTTTGTGCATAGGCCACCAGTTATGCGGTGGTGGCTTATAGGCATGGCTACGGTTCTTATCTGGCCCTTGATGGGCATATTTATGTGCCTTGCAGCAATCCTTGGCAGGACAATGACCATTGGTTTTGTCTTGTCTACATTCCTTGCATGCATGTATGCATGCATGCATGCATGGTTCTGGTTACACCAGTAGTAGGCATGATTAGATATTTGGTTGGATTCTAACATAGATTGTACCATCAACTGGTGTTTACTCTGAGTTTCTCAGCCCATAGCTAATTTTGTGGCTGATTGATATTCAGCAACTGCAGTTTGTCATATTTTGCTGGTTTTACAGCTGTCCTTGCTTCTGCCTTTTATGCATTGTTTTTGGTCTTGCATGCCACTGCTTATTATCAATAAGGTTGGCTTGTGGACCAGTGTTTTGGTAATTCTATAACTAGCCTGTGCTCCGTGGTTACACGTGGAAATCTACTTTGGCCAGTGCAGTTGGTGACCTTGTCTCCAAGGGTGGCATTCACAATAGCTGGCTCATGTACTTTTGCTTGTGTGGTAGAGTTCCACTCTGCTGTTTTGCATACACTGCAGCTGACTGGCATTGTGGTCTGCTAGTATGACAATGGCCTTGCACATCTAGGTTGGAATATACAATAGCGGGCTAGTCTGCCACTGTTTTGCATGTATGGTAGCTGGCACATTTGCCAGTGTATTGTGCATCATTGTGGGTTGGTACCAGTTGTAGGCCTTAAGCTTTTTGCATGCCTGATTGGGATTTTGGCCCCAGCAGTTTGCTGGTTCAGTAGCCTATTGAATTCATTAGCTTTAATGTATGGTCACTGTTTTGGTTGTGCAGCTTGAGAGGTAGTGGCCTCCGCATTGTGGCTGTTTTCGAGCACTGTAATTGGCTGGGGTCCCATTTTCTTGCTTTTAAAGCAGTTGGCTGGGGCAACAGCATATCTTTCTGGTAGATGGCCTTAAGTCACTTTTGGCTGGTCCAGCAGCTGATTCTTGTGCTGCTATATGCCCAGTTTAGATTTTGGTGGTTGGTTGAGCTACTTGGCTGTACCAGTGTGGCTCTACTTTGGTTACAATGAAATACTGGATTAGGATAACCCAGAGTTGTGGTTCATCTAGTTTAGTCTTCATTAGGTATTTATCAGCATTGAGTTGGTGGATCTTTGGCTGATCAGCACTGGTGTGAGCTGAGTCAATTAAGCTGCAGGCTAATGTGGGCCACTCACTAGTGCTGAGGTTGGGTATTTCTCCAACTCTGGTGATAGATGCATCCAATTTGTGCTTAGTTATGATTGATAGGTTTCCTGGTGGTTTCTAGGGTGTTTTCGTTTTTAGATGGCCGTTGCCATCATTCTGGTATGTTCTGGAACATGTTCATGTGCTTGTCTTTTTTTTTTTTTCTACATTGGGAAAAGGGCAAATAACACTTCCATACATTCCTGAAAATCTCCCACTTAGTGGCCTAGCCGGTAAAACACCAGCCAGGGCCGGGGCCGGTATTACAAATTTACTGTAATGTAATGTAGCTGGCGGAAAATTTGTAATACCACTTAAAAAAGGCCCTTACCCTTCCATAATTCCAGTTAATACTTACCTTTTTTGCCGTCTTCAGCCGATCGCTCGATGTGGCTCCACCCATATGACTTCATGCCCCACCCCTTTTGACGTCACACCCCGACCCTGTGTGACCCCGCCCCCCGCCGGCCGGTAAAATTTTTTACAAAAGGTGGCAACCCTAATGCTCTTTGATTTTTGCAGAAGTGCAGAGAGGCAGCTCTTTAAACAAAGAACGTAGCTCCTACGTTCTTGGCACTTACAGCCTTTTTTTCAAAGAACGTAGGGGCTACGTGCTTGGCAGGGAAAGGGTTAAGGCTACACATTGTTATTGATACATTTTATTACTTGTCTTTCTATTCAGGTCCTCACATAGCATACCATAAATAAAATTCTTCATCATATTCGAGTCTTTTATTCAAATATTGCATGGTTACTAGGGTAATTTGGACCCTAGCTACCAGACTGCTGAAATTGGAAACTGGAGAGCTGCTGAATAAAAAGCTAAATAACTCAAAAACCACAAATCGTAAATAATGAAAAACACAGGCAAATTGTCTCAGAATATCACTCTACGTCATACTAAAAGTTCATTCAAAGGTGAACAACCCCTTTAATGCTATTCTGCTCTACTTTTTAATGAAATTTTAATATGTTTTTATATAGTTGTTATCAGGAACATTCTCCCTACATCCTAAATGCTCCCACTCACATGGGAACAACCAATGAACACTCCCTACTGCCTTAATCTTCTTAGCTCAGCCAATCCAAATGTTACAGGTAAGCTGCTACTGGCGCTGCAGGTTTCTCATCAATCCTCCTTAGTCCCTTCCCATATCACTGTGTGAGTAAAATATGATTAAAACTTGCCTTGGGGTAGGAAGCATAAAAAAAGTTTTTGTTGTTGGGTATCAAATTTACAAACAATTTCTTGGAACTAGCTGAAGAAGTCAGGGTGGGACAAGTGCCCCCTCTTGCCCCCTTCTGTGGGCACATGTTACTTGTGCATTTTTCACTTTTAGGTGTGGTATACTGTAGCACTTGACTTTATTGTACTGGTCACATTACAGCACTTTGCACTTACTGCAGTAGTCACTTTTGGCTTTGATGTCACTTCTAATTGATTGGGTAGCTTTAAGTTTATATATATATGTGTGGGCTGTGTGAGCATGGTTGCATTGAGAAAGGTCCCAGCAGAGATCAAAATGTCATTTTGGCTGTTCATGCAAAGCTGAATATACTTAGAATTTTTCATAAGACACGTCCGTGTTGCTGGTCCTTTTATAGAAGTAGAATATGGGCACTCTCATGGAAGCCTGGGTGCAGTTCGCAGCAATGTTAAACAGAAGTGGTCTTGAAGAAGCTGCAGACAAAGGACTTATAAAGAACTCAGGTCGTTTCTTATAGGCCGAAGCAGAAAGCTGGAGCACTAGCCTGTCTCAAGGTGAAACAGTGTAAGTTACACCCGGTGTAGGTAGTGCTGCTCTAATACATTGTTTGGCAGGAACCCCCCCCCGTGACATTAAAACATGAGTGACGTGTTACCAATCAAGCAAATCGTAACATGGATCACTCCCATCCCACTAACCTTGGTGAAAACAAATCTCATTAAACCACGGACCATTGAACAAGGTCAAGGAATTGAACTCGCTGCCCTCCACTATACATTTTTCAGCCGAGAAATCGCACGTTTCTTTTTTTGACCTCATCCTGATTCAGGACTCATGACCACCACTTTTAGGAAGGACACACATTGTAATACTCTACTACATTGCTCATTGTGTCATCAACCACACTTGCGTAAAAGTATTTAACCTCTTACACATACTGACATGTACTTCTAATTTTCTGGTTTACTTCATTAAATGCCCTTGTGCTTTATTTAATGTGGGCAAAACTATCACTACATTTTGTAAATCCATGGCAAACCATCACTCTTTAATTAGGTCCACACTGGATAGTGGCAAAATGGATACACCAGTGGCCCAGCATTTTCTTACCCACAAACACACTCTGGCAAGCCTGAGATGCATGATGATTATGTACCCCCTCCAGCATGAGGGGGTAATTGTGAGAGACTATTGCTTCAATTGGAATTTTGATAAACATACAAACAAAATACTACTGCTTTCTAAACTAAGGTCTGTTGGGCTTAATGAATTTGTTTGCACATGGATAGAAAACTGATTACAGGATCGGGTACAGCTGTATTAAAAGGGGCATAGAGTCACTGGAGGAGGGGGTCATTTTTCCTCTTTATAGAGCACTTGTAAGGCCCCATCTAGAATATGCCATGCAGTTTTGTTCTCCATCACTCAAATAGGACATTACTGTATTAAAGTGGACCTGTCACCCCCAAAAAAATATTCAAAATCCTATTTTATCACATTAGTCAAGCAAAATAAAAATTAATTACACTATATAAATTATTCTTGTTTACTTCAGTCTGGGAATTCATAATTATAGCAAGCAGGCAGGAGCCATTTTGTGGACACTGTTATTAAGGCAAGCCTTGCATCATCTCAGAATCTTGTTTGTGCACCAGAATGGGGGACCCAATGTCTATCCCCATGTCCTGGCTAGACAATTAAATGGTTAAGAGAACTGGGGGAATGTGTGGGGAGCAGTGACATCTAGGAAGTGCTGAATGGAAAGTGAAAGTAATTTTCTGCCCCGCCTCTATGCCTAAGGCATAGAGGAGTGGCAGACAATATTTGATTGACAGCTGAGATTTTTAAATGAGCTTAAAACAGCTATGAATGCTTTAATAAAAATTTTAAATTGGATTTCATGTTTAATTTGAAAAGGACTTTTATTATACAGATTCTTGTGTCTGGGTGGCGGGTCCACTTTAAGCACAGAGTCTAACTGGACAGTTAATTAGTAGCAATAAGAGGATAATTGTGGAACCACTGTTCCATGGAGTAAATTGTTGATTGGGGTGAGTGTGCTTCTGATCAGACAAGTAATTATTTGGCACCTAGATAGAGAATAATAAATATAGCGTAGTCTGTTTTATATCACAAGATGTTAATTAGAATATCGGACCTACTCACAAGGTGGATTCTTATTGCAAAGAATATTGGCGACCTCAATGGAAACCGATTTTACATAAAGAAGGCAGAATCGCTGAAGATGTCAGTAATGTAGGCAGAATCCGGTTTTTATATAGCTGCAGGGAAAAAGAACTTATAGCGTAGTATTGCCAGAGCTAGTGAAATCGCAAGGAGACAATTGCACTCACCGAGCCGTACTTGTATGAAGCACCTTGTTTTTTTAGAAGTCATTCGCCATTCTCTCCCTCATAACCTAGCAGGTGCCGTGTGGTAGTCTCTGTAGGCGTTGGGGCATAATGGTGGCATCTGTTCAGCCTGTTATGTGGGCTTCTTCTTAATGTAAAAACGCTTCTGTCCAGGCATTAAATACTGGATATGACTTATTTGATCTTCCTCAAAATTAGTTGAAGAAATTTTTTTATTGAAAATAATAAAAACAAAAAAAAGGGGGGTTTGTATGGCTTTTTAGCAAATGAGGGAATACAGGTTATGGAAGATGGCTCATAGTACAAAAGACTGATTGGCATTTTTTTCTGGGGCAAATTGGAGAGGCTTCAGATGGGTTGTTTTGCCTCCCTCTGGCTAAATTAGCAGGTTAAAAAAAAGTTAAAAGCTTGAACTTGATGGACGTTTGTCTTTTTCCAGCCTAACTTACTATGTTACTATAATCCGCAAGAATGTCATGAAGTTTGGCGTTGATTGTATTAGCATGATTGGAGGTGCCAAAACATTATAGAGCACATTTACTAAGGATCGAATGGATTTGAAGTGAAAATTCGAATCAAATTTGAATTAAAAAAAAAATTGAAATTCGAATTAATTTTGGGCTTATTCAACTATCAAATAGCCAAAAATTCGATTCGAATTGTTCAAATTTGACTTTCGAAGTACTGTCGTTTTATGAAAAATTAGATAATTCCCATAGGATTTTTCAGTTTTTTTGATTGAATAAAAAAAAATTAGATTGCTTAAAATAGTTTGAAATGATTCAAACTATTTTATCGATCAATCGAATTTTTAATATTCAATCGTTTGAAAAATTTAATTGCGTTAAAACCCCTCGAATTCGAGGGGTTTTAATTCGAGGGTCGAATTCGAGGGGTTTTTTCCCTCGACATTTGACCTTTAGTAAATGTGCCACTTAGTGTGGCAGACAATAGATGACGCACCCCCGCCTCAATTCAAACCTGGTTTCTTTAACACCTCTTTTGAACCAGTCGATCTCCCAGTCTAGAATCTGGACTTGGCAGTCTTCAAAGGTGTGTCCTTTTTTCTTTTAGATATAGGTACACATCTAAATAATAATGAGGGATATCTGCTCTCTTTTGGGACAATAGCTGGTGTTAAACCTAAATCTCATCACCAGTTTCCTGGTGTGTGAATTTTATTACCAATGCTTTAGAGCAATAATTTTAAACATTTATGGGAAAATCTTGCTTGCTTCAGGAAATTGTTATGCACATGTTCACAAAGCAATACACTTTTTTTGTCATCAATAAATAAAAAAATGTTTTGTCCCATGCAAAGTATATGCGAAAAATGTCAAGAAATATTTCTAATTTGTGTTTGGAAGCATACATTTCCCTGGTCTTTTTAATATTCAAAGAAAACATGCTATTATGTATTTTACAGTGGTGGTGTTATGATCTACTTTGACCGTATTGAAGTTGTGAATATGCTGGCAGCTTCAGCTGGTAAGAGAAAAATTAATAAAGTATTTGAATGTAATAAAGTTTATATGGTCACTGCTCAAATAAGGTTTACTTTTACATACACATTCTGTGAAATCTTTTACAATGTAAATCTGCTCATGTTATTACTATTATACTCTTTCAGTTCATACAAGTTCATATAACCATGTAGAATGCCTTTCTTTGCTTTGATCTGTTCTGGTGCTTTGTAAGGCAGTCTTGATTGTGGTTCCACAAACGTTTGGTACTGATACAGGCAAAATTTGGTGTATGAGGAACTGAGAATTATGATTTTTTTGTTTTGTATTCCATAAAATAAAAAGCTTTTTTGATACAGCTGAAATTATCCTTAACAGCCTCTTTGTATAATGAGACCTAAAAATGCCCAATCATGGGGTTATGAGAGCATCAGTTAATATTTCTCCAGAGCCCCCACAGCATATGTAATATATCTGCTGCCATCTGATTCATTTTTGGACAGACAGAAGGTTATTTTCTTATTAAGTTCAAAGGTGAGGAGTAAGAAGAGTGACATTAATTTGGAACAGCTACTGTATGTATGCACTTATTCAGTATCCCTTATATAATCCTGGACACAGTATTATCCATCTCCCCAACTATCCTGGAGTTGTCAATAATGCATAATTTATTTTAAAACACAATTCCAGGCCAAATATTTATTCTGTTTGTTTTGTTTTTTTTTTCATTTATGCACATGCAGTGTATTGTTCAAATTTGCGAGTTTGAGAAATTTGTTTCTCCTGTGTTGTAAAGCAAGACAGAATTTAGCCATTGCAAATAGATTTTGATTTGTGCTATAACACTGTTTTAGGCAATATCTGAAAAATGTAAGTCTCCGTGTGCTGTCAATTTTGTCTTTTATTGTTTTGGATAAAAGTTTGAAATATTGCCATCATACTGCCTTGGAGGGGGCTACCTATTTGTTTCCTCCTCACTGCTTTGTTTTAACATAAAGAATGGGAGTCCTCTCTCTGACCCGGCATCCTTCCAATTATTCTTCCACTTATCAATCCACACTCCTCCATCCCTGTAAGCCGAAGAATTTTGTTTGATTGTCAATCTTTCTCTTAGAGAGTTAATCTTAGAATAAACCACTAAGTTTTGTGCAGATGCCAGTCCTACATGCACTCTGCATATAGAAAGGATTGCCTTTCTGCATGTTAAAGAATTGCTATAGCAAGCAAAGCAAGCCGTGATCATCCAAAAAAAAAGACGTCTCTCTTCAAAGGATGGCAAAAGAGGCCAAACTTGTTCTTCAGCAGGCAGACCAAAAAGTCTGCTTCCAATTCAATTTCAAGTCCTCTTCCACCTCAGAATTTCACACACACCTGAAAGGGCAGGTGAAAAGCTCCTTGTGTTCTTGGAGGTGGTGTTGGGGTACAGAAAATTCTTCACTGTGATTGCATTGCCATCAATATGAGAGGACCCTTTTCAGTGAAGCTCCACCTGCCAGCACAAATTCTTCCCAAATTATGGGCTAGCTCATCCAGCCACAGACCAACCTAAGTTTCTCAGAAAAATGGTACAGAATCCAACGGCTGGAGATTTGCTGGTGAAGAGAGGCCAAAGGTATCATTGCCCCTTCAGCATCTACCTCAGATGCTTACTTTTTTTCTAGCTTTGCCCCTCTCAAAATGATGTAAATCTGTTGATTCTTGCAGTACCTGAAATGACAACCATATGGGGGGGTCTTCATTTTTGGCTTCCATATGCCACGTGCTTGGGTACGCCTATACATATTGGGCATCAAACTGTTCAGAAGACCCTAGGCTTTTATATTTGGGGTGATTTATCTTGATACCTAAAGTATGTGTGGAAATACAATGCTGCAGGGTGGAAATTTTGAGTTGATTTTTGGAAATGTCACCAAATAGCCAAATTTAGGAAAGGTTTGCGGCTTGGTACTTTTGAGTAGAAAGACATGCATACCCATTTTGAATTCTGGAGAATTTGTACTTTCTGAAAATGTATGGTTTTTGGGGGTGAACTTGGCTTTTTTCTAACTTTGCCCCCTCTAAAAATTAGGAAAATGTGTTGATTTTGCAGTACCTGGAAATACATAACTGATAGCTCACATGGGGTGTCTATATTTTGGGGCGTCTATATGCCACATACTTAGGTACACCAATACATATTGAGCATCAAAATGTTCAGTGGACTCCTGGCAATCATATTTAGGGTGCTATACATTGGTACCTAATGATGTGTGAGAGATATGATGCTGTAGATTGGAAGCTCAGAGGTAATTTTTCAAAAAATTCACCAATTTCTATAAAAAATAACTTTAGGATAGAATTGCAACTTGGTAATGTGGTGTATATATGTGGAGATATATTTACCCATTTTGATTCTGCAGGATCTGTTCTTTCTAATAATGGGTCATTTTCTAGGATAAACCTACTGTTCGTGGAATGTTTGACCTTGAAATCAGAAGTATGCCATTTTGTGGAGCGGTGCTTTGGAAATTTGGTAGTGTACTGCTTAGAGATTTTGAAATATATAAGTGAGAAATCTCCATAAAACAATATATATTTGGTATTGGTGTGTTCGGAACACATTAAACTTTCTAAATCTGCTGTGTTCTCATTCATAAAATAAAGTATGTTTCAGATAGATGTGTTTGTATCATGCAAAACAGTTTTTTTTTGTTTTTTATACACTTAGAAGCCCATATCTTTTTACAGGAGTGGAATTACCCGAAAATTCTACAATATTCTGAGAGCTCGGGTTGTCCCGAAAAAGATATATTGTTATTCCTGGGTAAACTAATAGACCCCCCAGGAAAAGGCCCTTAAAGCGAAAGAGTACAAAATGTCTAAAAACTGCTTGACAGTAGATATTCGCATTTAGGACAAAATGCCGGCAGTGAATTCCACAGCCTCACTGTCCTCACGGTGAAGAACCACCTATGCTGCTTCAAATGAAAGTCCTTTTCTTCTAGTCTGAAAGGGTGGCCTCTGGTGCGGTGATCCTCTTTATGGAAAAAATGGTCCCCTGATATTTGTCTATAGTGTCCTCTAATGTATTTGTACAGTATAATCATGTACCCTCGCAAGCAAATTTTTCCAGAGAAAACAACCCCAACCTGGACAGTCTACCCTCATACGTTCTGTGTAAAAGTAACTTGAAATGCCACAGAACGTAGATTCTACGTTCTGCAGCACTTCCGGGTTCTGGAGCGGAGGAGCGGCTGTTAGAGTCGCTCACTCCGTTCCTCCTCGATCCCCTGCCCCTAGGCAACGAGCAGAGCAGGGGATCAAGTGGCCCCTGGGGCGTGATCGCCCAGGGGCCCCAAAACAGTAGCAGGCACGTGTCACTTACGTGTCCTGCTGCTGCAGCCTGCACTGCGCCGTTCAGCTCTGCCCCACAGCACAGGGACAGGAATCACGTCTCAGATCTCTTCCTGGGGCCCTTCCAGATCGTCTGCAACAATCTCCAGCAACTTTTTCAGGTTAGTGCAACAATTGCACACAAACACACCAACACACACCAATTGTGCACACGCACATACATGGCATTGTGGCTTTTTTTTTTTTTTCTTATCGCATCGTCTTTTTTTTTGGCTGAAAAAAAAGTTTTATTGCCATTACGAATAGCGTATTCGCTAACCGTGCTGTGCAATACCTTTTGTATGTTATTTCGGTGATCATATTGCAATTTTGGGTATTTTTGGTGCATTTTTAGCCATTTTATTGCATTTTCAGCTCTGCATATGTTGTGTTCACTTGTTTCTAGCCGTATAATCTATTTGGCCCAGCTAAAATATTCAATCTGTGATTCTGACGGCCGATTACACTAGTCTGGAAAAAAAACATTGATTTTTGTGGTTTTATTGGATTTTTTTGCATTTCACTCTTTACTGCCTTATTTTGTTTTGCCTTGTAAATTTTATCTACTATATATCCATATCCACGAAATGTGGGGCATATACTGGGGTAAAATTCAAGCTTTGTGACGATTTTCAGAAATTTGATAAAAACCGTTATGTTAAGCATTGATTTGCAGTTTGGCAGTTTGCAGTAGAAACACATATTTACCCATATTGGATTCGTCAGAATGTGTACTTTCTGAAAATATATGGTTTTCTAGGGTCTCTGTACTGTTAGGGGGTCTTATGTCACATAATACACACACCAGGGTGCTTATATTGCAACAGCCAGCACGTCGGCCGTGAAAATTCATAAACACTATTGCCATTTGGGCGTCTCCGTGCGCCACATAGTGTGGTATATCTATGCATATTGGGCATCAAAGTTTTCAGTAGACCCCTGGCGTTCATATTTAGGATGTTTTATGCTGATATGTTACGTTAGGGTCTCTGTAGGGTCTCTGTACTGTTAGGGGGTCTTATATCACATAATGATTTTATTATGTTTAATTTATTTTAGCCGTGAAAATTCATATACACTATTGTCATTTAGGCGTCTCCGTGCGTCACATAGTAAGGAATATCTATGCATATTGCCTATCAAACTGTTTAGTAGACCCCTGTGCTCCTATTTAGCATGTTTTATGCTGGTATGGATACATGGACATTATGATGCTGGAAAGTTGAAGCTTTGAGGCAATTTTCAGATATTTCACCAGAACCGTGTGGGAAACCCTTGCGACTCCGTAGTTTGGAGCAGAAAGGAATGGGTACCCATTTTAGATTCGGTAGAATGTGTACTTTCCAAAAATATATGGTTTTGGGGGTAAACCTATTTTTCTGTGTTTTTACCCCATAAAAATTACATCAATGTGCTGATTTTTCATTAGCTGAAGTAAAGTCCTGGACAATTTGGTTGCGCTAACTTCATATTGGGGTCTCTAAATGCCAGATACTTTGGTAAAACTATGCACAATGGCCATCAAACTGTTCAGTGGACTCATGGCAATCGTATTCAGGGTGTTTTTTCTTGGTACCTAATACAGTGTGGGATATACAGAGCAGCAAAATAAATCCTCTGAAGTGATTTTTCTAAATTTTGTAAAATTTTTATAAAAACCGCTACGTTCAGAAAAGCTTTGATGTTTGGTAGTTTGGAGTAGAAAGACATAGTTACCCATTTTAGAATCCGCAAAATGTGTGCTTTCCAAAAATATATGGTTTTTTGGGGTAAACATACTGTTTCAGGATTTTACAGCCTTGGAATCTAAAGTATGCCATTTTCTGCCTTGGTGCTTTCCAAATTCGGTAATGTGCTGCCTGGAGTTTTTGCTGTACAGAAGTCCTAATTCACCCTAAAACTATACATATCTGGTATTGACACGTTCTAGAGACATGAGGCTTTCCAAATCAGTTGGATTTTCATGCGTAAAATGAAATATTTTTCTGGTATAAATGCATATATTGTGAAAAATAGGAATTTTTAATTTTCTTTTGTATTTAGAGATGTAAATCTTTGCGCAGAGGTAGAAATACATGAAAACTCAGGCAGATTTAGAAAGCTCTGTTTCTCCCAAAAAAAACAATGTATAGTTTTCCTAGGTAAACTATAGGTTTCGCCTCAGAAAATGCCCCTAAAGTGAGAGAGCACAAATGTTTAAAAAACGGCTGGCATTTCACGTAACCAAAATGTGAAATTCTGCTATCACTTAAAGGGTTAAGTCTTCCATCCCTCTAACCAGCTTAGATGCACGTCTCTGTACTCATTTATATCCCTCTTAAGGACTGGAATCCACAACTGCACTGCACACTCCAGATTACTAGGCATCTATAAAGAGACATAGTTATGTTTTCATCCCTTGAGTTTATGCCCTTTTTTATGCAAGACAGAACTGTATTTGCGTTAGCTACAGAATGACACTGCCCAGAATTAGACAACGTATTGTCTATAAAAGCCCCAAGATCCTTCTCATTTAAGGAAACTCCCAACACACTGCCATTTAGTGTATAACTTGCATTTCTGTTATTTTTGCCAAAGTGCATAACCTTGCATTTATCAACATTGAACCTCATTTTCCAATTTGCTGCCCAGTTTCCCATTTTAGACACGTCAGTCTGCAAAGTGGCCGCATCCTGCATGGAACCTATAGTTCTGCACAATTTAGTATCATCTGCAAAAATAGAAACAGTACTTTCAATGCCCACATCCAGGTCATTAATAAACATGTTGAAAAGCAAGGGACCCAGCACAGAGCCCAGTGGTACCCCTCTAACAACACTGGTTCAATTAGAAAATGTTCCATTTACCACCACACTTTGTAGTCTATCATTTAGACCGTTTGCTATCCAGGTACAAATTCTTTGTTCCAGGCCAACATTCCTTAATTTAACCAGTAACCTTCTGTGTGGCACTGTATGAAATGCTTTAGTAAAGTTAAGTCAATCACATCCACTGCCATCCCAGAATTGAGGTCCCTGCTTACCTTTACCTTCTTTAAGTTAGTCTGGCAAGATCTATTACGCATAAAACCATGGTGGCACAAACTCATAGTATTATTTGCTATGAAGTCCAGCATCTTATCCTTTATTAACCCTTCAAAAAGCTTTCCTAACACTGATGTTGACTAACTGGCCTATAGTTTTGAGGTTGAGAATGGGATCCCTTTTTTAATAGCTGCACCACATTAGCAATTTGCCCGTCTCTCGGCACCTTGCCAGACCTCAATGAATTCTGAAAAATAAAGTAAAGAGGTCTGGCAATCACAGAGCTAAGCTTGCTAAATACCCTGAGATGTATACCATCGGCCCCAGACCCCAGATCTTAACATAGTTAATAGTCTTTTTTGAATTTCATCATGTGTGAAGCCTGCATCATTAGCTGTATTACTAGATTTGAGACTATTAATGAGGAAACTTTCATTAAGAATCGGAGCTTTTTGCTTGTTCTCATCAACCAGCTGACCCCCTCATCTGATATTAAAGGTCCCACCCCTTGGGGTGTGTGGCTATGAGCTGAACAAGGCAGACGTGTTTTAGAGCTGCCCCGTGCCTGTGCCTTAAAAAAACCCTGGAACTACCCTGATTCCAGTGGCAGAAGCTGGTCGATACATCCCCTACCCAAGAGGCTTCTCACATACAGCAGAATCTCCTGAGAAAAATGAAGAGAAACAGAGCACTGGGGAATAAAGACGGCACAACAACATCCTCCTCCGCAATCCAAAATGGTGCAGATACGGGCGGCACGAGCAGTGCAGGATGCAACACGGGACTCCCCCGAGCCAGTATGGGAACTTCAGACCGTCATAACACGGGCCCGGCAGCTGCACAGAAACTACAGAGATATACCAGGGACCAAGGTGAGGATACAAACTCCCAGAAAAGTCACTGGGAAATTCTCCATACGATTCCCCAGTGCCATCCCCACTCGGCACCCCTGAAGGGGCTCAAACATCGCTAGAGGCTTTCCCTGTGCAACCTACGGTTGCAGAAATTATGCAGCTTATAGCCAACAATCACACAGTTACCATTGGCAAATTTGATGACCTAAAAACAGATTTAACACTTCTAAAACATGATGTCCAAAAAATAAGAGAACGCACAGCTGAAGCTGAACGGCGCATCAGTGATATGGAAGATACCATGGCACCAATACCAGAGGCCATAACAACCCTTACTTTAGAATCAAAATCTGACGATCTGGAAAACAGACTGAGAAGAAATATCAGGTTAGTGGGCCTTCCAGAAAGGACGGAGGGTAACAATCCAGAACTGTTTCTAGTGACCTGGCTCTGTAAACACCTGGGGGGAGACACTTTTTCCCCTTCATTCGTAGTGGAGAGGGCACACAGTGTTCCTAACCGTCCTGCATTGCCGGGGGCCCCTCCAAGGCCTTTTATCGCTCGGCTCCTCAATTATAGAGACTGAGACAGAATCCTAGCAAGAAGCCCGGAAAAAGCAACAGATAATGCACGAAAATGCTAGAGTCTCCATTTACCCAGACTTTTCCATGGAAGTAAACACGCAAACAACGTTCAAAATTTACGGAGACCAAACGGAAGCTTCGACAAAAAAACATGCCCTACACCATGTTATTCCCGGCAAAGCTTAGAGTACAGGAGGGCGGTAAAGCCTACTTCTTTGAGAAACCGGAGGAAGTTTTCTCGTCTGCTTAATTAAGTTGATAACAGATGTTGTAAATCATATATTATTGTGAATGTATATGCACCCCTCCTGCTAGTGAGCCACTGTTGTCCCTCATAATGGACAAGATACTCACCCTCCCAGCAGCACCCCTCCTGTTTATTGGCGACTTCAATGCAGTTATGTCTGAGAAAATAGGTAGATTACGCCCTAGTAGTAAGGTAAACCACACACTGACAAACTGGGTCTCCACCTATAACCTCAATGACCTCTGGAGGGTAAAACATCCTGAGGAAAGGAGATATACATGCTACTCAGCGTCTTATAATACAATGTCTAGAATTCATCTAGCATTGGGCACATCAGACATTGAGATGCAAACTACTTCTATTGAAATATTACCAGGTGGCATCTCAGACCATTCCCCCCTCCTGTTAAAACTAGAAGTTCATTCCTCCCCAGTCGATAAGATATGGAGACTCAATAGCTTCTGGTTACACCAAAACCCCATAGTAGACTCAGTGGAAACAGAAATAGAAACGTATGTTGATGTTAACAAAGGGACAGCATCACCCCAAATAGTGTGGGACTCCTCAAAAGCATTTGCTAGAGGAGCTTATATACAACAGATTAAACAATTTAATGTTATAACGCAAGAGGAAATAGATAAATTAGAACAGCAAACAATAGCAGCAGAAAAGGTGTTTTGTCAGAACCCTTCCCCGGAGACCAAGGCAAACTGGCTTACGAGTAGTCCTAACGAAACAAGTAAAAAAATCATTACTATTTAACAGAGCCAATATATTTGCAACAGGTGATAAAAACGGCAAACTGTTGGCTCTGTTGTCTAGAGAAATTTCTCCCCTTACCAATATCCCAGTGATCAAAGATAGTAGGGGTTCCATGTGTACAGACCCTAAAGAAATAAATTGTCTTTACCCAGTTCTATCCACAGTTGTACACCTCACGTTTGTGCCGTCCTAAGGAACAAATACAGGAATACCTTACCGAGGTAGCTTTATTAGACGACCCCATATCGGAAATGGAAGTACAGGAAGCAATCTCTAACTTGGCCCCCTTTTAAACCCCAGGTGTTGATGGTCTTCCGACAGATTTCTATTCTAAGCATGGAAAACAACTGGTATCTATCTTATCCTCCCTATTTAATAAAGTTCAGGCTGGAGAGACTATACCCCCATCTATGCAAGAGGCACTTATAATACTTATCCCTAAGCCAGGAAAGGACCCGCTTGACTGTGCCTCGTATAGACTGATCTCACTAATAAATGTGGATGCTAAGATCCTGGCAAAAATCCTTTCTCAAAGATTAAATTAAGTTATAACGAAACTAGTCTCTCCTGATCAAACCGGGCGTATACTGGGTCGCACGACTGACATAAATATCCGTAGACTTTATATCAACATGACTATAAAACATGACCATACAGGAAACCGTGTCATAGTAACGCTGTGGAGTGGAGTTTTCTCTGGTCCACCATGGAATACATGGGTATAGGCCCTAATTTTAGAAAATGGGTAGCAGCACTATACCAAAACCCAACAGCTGCCTTAAGACTAATCATACCATCTCTGGCTCTTTCCCACTCAGTAGAGGCACTAGGCAAGGATGCCCCCTCTCCCCTTTGCTGTTTGTGCTAGCTATGGAACCCCTAGCAACCCTTCTAAAACACTCAAGAGATGAAAGGACTCAGGCTAGGACCGGTTACAGAAACTGTTGGAATGTATGCAGATGATACTATTTTGGTTTTAGAAAACCCATATGGAGCCCTAGATGCAGCCCTTACAGTGATCAACAATTATACAACATACTCAGGACGGAGAATAAATTGGACTAAATCCCAAATATTTGCGATAGACAGATTCTCGATAGACAATCAAATCTATCAAGACCCTCTACACTGGACACCATCCTTTAAATACCTCGGTGTACAAATTCATAGAGATGAACAAATTTATGGAACTCAATCTTGACCCGCTAATATCCCTGTTAGAAACTTTAAATTAGAAAATTAAATTATGGAACTCTCTTCCGTTAACTTTACTGGGCAGAATTAATCTATTCAAGATGGTACTACTTCCCAAATTCACATATTTATTTCGCCAAGCCCCTCTCACCCTACCCACTAAATTTTTTCATAGGCTAAAATCACTGCTTACTACATTCTACTGGGCCTCCACATCCCCTCGTATGTCTCTTACAATTTTACAGTACCCTGCTGACAAGGGGGGGCTGGCTGCCCCTAATTTGTTTCACTACTATCTAGCCACTAAGCTAGTAACATCGAGGTGGTGGGCAGTTCCGACACCCCAGAATGCAGCCACTACCATTGAAGCACAGACAATGGGCTCTTATGAGGCTTTAAAAAAATCTGCCCTACCGAGGTACAAAAAAAAAACAGGCCATATCCCTCCTAACAAAGGCAAATGTACAGGTCTGGAAGATGGCCCTGACATACTTTCCCAAGAAAGATCGATATGCATCTACATATACCCCTCTGTGGTACAACCCTCAACTCCAACATATACAAACTATTCCTGACCCGGTTATATGGGCCCAATATAACATTAAATACTTAGACCACATCATGGAAAATGGGGCTCTAAAGCCCTTTGACTCATTGAAGGCCAAATACAATCTACCAAACCAGATGTTCTTCCATTATATTCAACTTCGACATGCCTGGAAAGCTCAATTTGGAAATTCTGTTATAGATTCGTCCCCTAGGAGATTAGAGGAAATGATATTTACCTCTGAACTTTCAAAACCAATCTCCCAATTCTATTCTTTATTAAAAATTCCTAAGAATCCGGTCCTACCAACCCTCTATGCAAAATGGATTCGGAATGTTCCGTCTCTTACCCTTGAAGTATGGGAAGAAATACTAGAAACACACAGCATACGGTTAATCAGTACTAAAGACAAAATTATACAGTTTAGATACCTACATAGGTCCTACCTAACCCCACACAGGTTACATCTAATAAACTCAGACATCCCGGACATTTGTCCAAAATGTGGACACACCCCAGCTGATTACATCCACATGGTGTGGAGTTGTCGGGACATACAGCCATTCTGGGAAAAAGTGTCCACCGAGATAAGCCAAACCAGGGCCCTTATAATCCCATTAGACCCACTAATCCTCTTACTGAACCAAGTAGAAGAAACTGCCCCATACCAAGCAGAGAGAGCGCTACTATGCTTCCTTCTAATACAAGCAAAGAGGCTTATTGCTCTCAATTGGAAATCGAAACAACCCCCAAAGAGGAAGCAGTGGGTAGAAATGGTAAATGCCTCTATCCCTATATATATATCAGCTCACATACTAGTTTGGGGTTGCCCAAAAAAGTTTGACAAAGTGTGGACCCTTTGGATCTCGGAACACCTACCAGGTCTAATACCTCAGGTTGACTCATGAATGGGAAATTCATCCCCCCCCCCCCCAGGACTAAGAAAGACAGTAGTGTAAATAGAGGGAAAATTATTTCTTTATTGTTGACAGTAATTGCTTAACAGAGACATCTGATATATTAGAGCATTATGACAGTTATGTTGCTGAACACGAGATATATAGATAGTGCAGCAATGACATGATCTCACATAGACGGAACAAAACAACTGAAAATATATGCCGACTGTCATTGAAAAATGAAAACTGTGTTCATGTATATTTGTATTTTATTTGATTGTGGGAAAGTTAAAACATAATAAAAACAACTTAAAAAAAAAAAAAAAAGGTCCCACCCCTTCCTGCTTACTTTATTTTTACTATTAACATATTTAAAAAATAATTTTGCATTCTTTTTACTGCTTATTGCTATATTCTTTTCCATATCGATTTTAGCTTGCCAGATTGCTTTTTTGCATTATTTATTGGCCTCCTTGTACCTTAAATGATTTGGCTATCCCAGCTAACTTGAAAGCCTTAAAAGTACGTCTTTTCTTGCCAACTTCAATACCAACACTCCTATTGAACCAAAAAGGTTTTGCTTTGCAATAACGTTCCTTGCTTACAAGTGGAATATACTGACATGTATATTAATTAAGCAGCGTTTTAAAGACTTCCCATTTTTGTTCTGTGTTTAACCCAGTGAAAAGTATTTCCCACTTAATATGTTGCAGAGATGCCTTTATACTGTCAAAGTTTGCATGCCAGAAATTCAGTGTTTTAGTTACTCACCTATAGAATTACCTGTGCAACAGGATCTCACAGGAGACGATGCTATGCTCACTATTCCCTAAATGCTCACCCACACAAATGCTAGAGATGAGTTCCGTGTTATTAGTTCCAAAGATGAAAAAGAGCGTTATTCCTAGTAGGCTCTTGAACGAATTGGAATAAAAAGTTGTCATTTAGCATATTTATAAACCTACTAGCTTTTTCTTTCTTAGCAACCCCATTACCCCAGTCAATGTCTGGATAATTGAGGTCACCCATAGTAATAACTTGACCTAGTTGTGAAGCCATTTCTATTTGTAAGTGTAGCTGGGCTTCATACTCGTCACTTATACAAGGTGATTCATAGCATATACCAATGATATTTTTCTTTGTAGCATTTTTTGCCCAGTCAAAATCTCTACCCAGAGGGAAACCACGTCCTCACCAGTACCAGCAATTATTTCTTTAGTGCATGGCTTTAATTCAGGCTTTACATACAAGCACTCTCCTCCACCCTTTTAATCCCTCCGTTCCTCCTAAAAAGGGTGTAACCATTTAAATTCACAGTTCAGCCACA
This sequence comes from Xenopus borealis, assembly GCA_024363595.1. Lineage (NCBI taxonomy): Eukaryota > Metazoa > Chordata > Amphibia > Anura > Pipidae > Xenopus > Xenopus borealis. Next base: position 59,805,286 of record CM044443.1, on the reverse strand, counting down.
AGTTTGTGCTCATAAGTTTACATACCCTAGCAGAATTTATGATTTCTTAACCATTTTTCTGAGTCTATGAATGATAACACAAAAACCTTTCTTGGCTGAAGCCATTTATTGTCAAACAACTGTGTTTACTCTTTTTAAATCATAATCACTACACAAACTACCCAAATGACCCTCAAATGACCATCAAAAGTATACATACCCGAATGATTTGGCCTGATAACATGCACACAACTTGACACAAAAGGGTTAGAATGACTATTAAAGGTAAACATCTTCACCTGTGATCTGTTTGCTTGTAATTAGTGGGTGTTTATAAAAGTTCAATGACTTTCTGGACTCCTGACAGACCTTTGCATCTTTCATCCAGCAAAAGAATTGTCAAAGGATCTGCGGGAAAAGGTAGTAGAACTCTATTAAGCAGGAAAGGGATGTAAGAAAATATCAAAGGATTGGAGAATGACAATCAGCAGTGTTCAAACTCTAATAAAGAAGTGGAAAATTGGGGGTTCTGTTGAAACAAAACCAAATAAAACAAAAATTTCAGCCACAACTGCCAGAAAAATTGTTCAGGATGCAAAGGCAAAAAAAAACCAAAAATAACTTCAGGTGAAATACAGGGATATCCTGCTTACAATATGCCAAACAGCACAGAGACAAGCCTCAAACATTCTGGCACAAAGTCATTTGGAGTGATGAGACTAAAATTTAACTTTTTGGCCATAACTATAAACACTACATTTGGATAGGAGTCGAGAAGGCCTATGATGAAAGGTACACCATTCCTACTGTGAAACATGGTGGTGGATCACTGATGTTTTGGGGATGTGTGAGATACAAAGGCACGGGAACCTTGGGTCAGAATTGATGGCAAAATGAATGCAGTAAGCTATCAAAAAATACCAGAGGAAAATTTGCACTCCTCAGCCCAGAAGCTGAGCATGGGACGCACGTGGACATTCCAACACGACAATGATCCAAAACACAAGGCCAAGTCGATCGTTCATTGGCTACGGCAAAATAAAGTGAAGGTTCTGGAGTGGCCATCACAGTCTCCTGAACTCACTATCAGTGAGCCACTCTGGGGAGACCTCAATATCACTGAGCCACTCTGGGGAGACTTCAATATCACTGAGCCACTCTGGGGAGACCTCAAACATGCAATTAATGCAAGACAGCCCAAGAATTTACGGGAACTGGAGGCTTTTTGCCAGGAACAATGGGCAGCTTTGCCGTCTGAGAAGATAAAGCGCCTCATCCACATCTACCACAAAACACTTCAAGCTGTCATTGATGTTAAAGAACTGTATTAAGAACTGGGGTGTGTACATTTTTGATCAGGGTCATTTAGGTAGTTTATGTAATGATTATGATTTAAAAAGAGTAAACACATTTGTGTGACAAATGGATTCAGCCAACCATGAGTGAAAAAAGTTTTTGTGTTGTTATTCATATTCTCTGAAAAATGGTTAAGAAATTATAAATTATGCCAGGATATATAAACTTATGAGCATGTATATCATAATTTTTAGAGCATTCAATTAATTCTAGGTCTCCCATTTTGCCAGCATACAGTGGAGGTTACTACTTTTACTTTTTAAATTTGCATTACTAAAATCTTTATTTAAATGTCAGAAGAAAGCTGTTCCTATCTTTCCTTCTCACCCTCAACTGGATGATATTATTCAAAACGAGTGGGATCACCCAGAAAACAGATTTCAGGCAAACCATCATTTTCAAAGGCTATATCTCTTCCGAAATTAAAGCATTGATATATGGTTGTCCCTCCCACGGTAGATGCCCCAGTCTCCTGACTGCCTAAAGAACAAGGCTTTTCAGGTTCCAGATGCCTTGTTTTTCCCTTTGGTATTCTCTGACTCTGGAGAATCCCTACATCCCTTTCTGGCATCTGCGTGGGTCAGCAGATCACTTCAATCATGGGCCAACTCATTAGCAGACAACATCTCAACAGGAAAGCCTAAATATAAGATCCTTGATACTGCCCTGCAAATCAAGGAGGCAACAGACTATCTTGGTTGAGGCTGCCTTAGACGCCGTCCAGTTACTGATCGCATGTCCACACTGGCAGTCATTGATCATTGTGGCTCAAACTGTGGTAAGTAATCTGACAAGAATTCCCTTTAAGGGAAAACTAATGTAGATATAATTATCAGCCAATCTACAGGAGTACTCATCTTCCACAAAACAAGCCCCATACCACTTTCCTCCTGCATGACCAGGACAGTTCTAGTTCCAGGGACTACAACATGAAGTCCTCTACTTGTAAGAACCATTTCAAAACCCATGGGCCAAACAGGCACACCTAATTTCTCAGTCTGCCCTACCTGTCGGTGCAAGACATCTAGGTTATGGTGCTCCTCCTTGAGCAAACAATTGGAGTTGATTCCCAGGAGGATTTGGTTTCCCACTGATTCAGCAATTCGTAG
>CM044443.1:59780224-59793893 GCA_024363595.1 Xenopus borealis | reverse complement strand
TTTTTTTTTTTTTTTTTTTTTTTAATATGTTCACAAGGTTTTCAATCAGTCTCAGTCTTTGGCTTTTGAGATTCTCAGTCTACTCAGTCTCATGGCGGCCAGCATAGAAGCAGTGCCCTTCGCATGTATTCACTTCAGACACATCCATTTATACAACCTCAAAAAAGGCAGAGTTTGGGATTGCCCAGTACAGGAGGTAGTCATAACAGATGCCAGTCACAAAGGCTGGGGAGCAATGTGGCCACCTCGAGTGTGTCAGGGAACATGGTCTCAACAGGAACAAAAGCTCCATATCAATGCACTGAAGTTAAAAGTAGTTTATCATGCACTAATTCACTGGCAACAGAAGCTACGAGGGAAACACGTCAGGATTCAGTCAGACAACCGCACCACAGTCACATATATTAATCGGAGGAGGAACAAGAATTGCATCAGCACTGAAAGTAGTAGTCAACATTATATCATGGGCAGAGTTACAGCAAGTCACACTATCGGCAATCTTCATTCCCGGAGTTCAAAACTGGGAAGCGGACTATCTAAGCCGCAACACACTGGATCCTTGGGAATGGCAATTAAACCCAGCAGTCTTCCAACATATCGCCCACAGATGGTGAATTCTGGAAGTAGATATCATGGCATCATGATTCAACACTCAACTTCCTTGTTTCTTTGCAAAAACACAGGACCCCAGACTGACGGGGAAGAAGCCCATGGCAATGTCACCTAGCATATGCACTTCCTCTCATACCTCGAATGTTACACAAGATAAGAATGGAAAACGTCCCAAACATCCTCATTGCTCCATGATGGCCTTGCAGAGCATGGTTTGCGGAGCTAGTACAGTTGTCAGCAGCACGTCTTTGGTCTCTCCCAATGATACCAAATCTCCTATCGCAAGGTCCAGCACTAGCAGGCCACATACACGAGCTAAATTTTACGGCGTTGCTCTTGAATCCAGCATTTGGAAAAAGGAAGGATTCTCAGACCGAGTAGTTTGCATTCTATTGGCATCACGGAAGAAACATCCACAACATATAATAGAATATGGAAGTGCTTTATCACTTGGAGCGAAACTAACAAAGTTCAGTGGCAATCAATTTTTTCTACTCACATCTTAGAATTTTTACAGAAGGGATAGACAAAGGCCCCAGTAGAACAGCCCTCAAGGTACAAATTTCAGCACTATCCGCCCTATGTCACAAACAATGGGCCTTAGTACCAGAGATTAGACAATTTTTCCAGACATTTAATTGATTGCGTCCACCAAGAAGCGATCAAGTTTGGGAGCTTAACTTATTACTCCGAGCTCTGCAAAGACCACCATTCAAACCAGTTAGCTCAATGAATATAAAATTTCTGACTCTAAAATTTGTATTTTTACTAGACGGTTATCAGATCTTGCAGCGTTCTCTCACAGCCATGAACAATTTTTCACAAAGACAAAGTGGTTCTCCGTACAGTTCTTTCACACCTTCCAGAAGTTACGTCAGATTTCCATCTCAACCAATAGATTTTATTACCTTCATTTTGTCAAAAACCAGAAGGTGCAATGGAAAAACAATTGTATACACTAGACCAGGGGTGTCCTTGGCCACATTGAAAGAAGAAAAATTGTCTGGTGGCCACACATGAAATACACAAATACTTTTGATTTGTAAATGTAAAGAAAATGCACAGAAAAGAACTACAATACCAGTTGGATAACCAGATGGTGTTATACACTGGAATATGGGACACCTGGATATTAAATAGACATATTATTATATTATTATTACTAACTGGGCAATGGGAAGAGTCCACCTCCTCCTATACCCTTTGCAACATGACGTTTTCTCGGGAACTGAGCATTTCAAGCTAGGCCACATTCATATCCATCCTGGGCCACATTTGGCCCTTGGGCCGCAGTTTGGAAACCCCTGCACTAGACACAGTATGAGCCCTAAAATTCTATTTTCACAGAACCACAGATTTTTGCAAGTCTGAGTCATTACTAGAACTATTTGGAGCCAACCAGAAAGGTTTACCTGCCTCAAAATACACTATAGCTAGATGGTTAGCAACTGCTATTCTAGAGTCTTGTAAAACTATGGGACAAAAAATACCATTTCCTATAAAGGCACATTAAACTAGAAAGGTGCATTTCACAATCAAGCTCCTTTGGAAGCAGTATGCAAAGCAGCAACGTGGAGTTAAGTGCACACGTTCTCAAAATTTTACAAGTTAGACTTAACAGCTTCTTCTGAAGCATCTTTTGGCAGGAAAGTGCTACAAGCAGCTGTAGCACATAGATAGTTCCGGCCTAGTTATACAGTAATAATTCAAGCTTACTGCAATCCTGTTACAGTTCAGTTTTTTATTAGTGCCCACCCACATTTTTTTATGGCTCTGGGACATCCCCAGTTGTCTTGCACTGACTGGTAGGGCTGACTGAGAAAGGAAGATTTTCTTGCCTGAAAAATACTTTTCTCAAAGGCCCATATTGTCAGTGCAGCATCCCTCCCATGGGGTGCCAGTTTTTGCTGCACAACATCATAGTAAGGGAGTTAGGTTCTTCTGTCTCCACCAGCAGGCTTGGGAAAGAAAACTGATCAGAAGGTGGAGCCAGAGGGGCAAGGGAGATTGGAAAGAGTTTATTCAGTTTGTCCTGCCTCCAGGAGGAGCACCATAACCCAGTACGGGCCTATGAGAAAAGGATTGTTCAGGTACTGTAAGAAAATGTTCCTTTAAACCTTCAGACAAAAATTACTCAACCTAACTACGACGCCCATCCTCTCTCATGATCTGTTGGGGGAATGCTTCTCTTTCACACACTCTTTCATTTGAATAACTAATTTACTGAAATCGAGCATGGCCCAGGATTCCCTTGGGCTGTCTAGAGAAAGTCAGGTCCACTCACGATATTAACCAGGCAACTTTATTTGAAGTAGACATTAATAAATAGTATTATAGTGAGTTAATTAATAACTCCTGTATCATGAAAGCTTGTAATGATGCTGGGGGACATCTTCTAAAAAACTAGTTACTGTTTAAGTATTTCTTCTTTTTGTCTTTGCAGTGTATAATATTGTTCGAAACTATACAGCAGATTATGACAAGACATTAATCTTTAACAAAATTCACCATGAGCTTAACCAGTTCTGCAGTTCACATACCCTACAGGAGGTATACATTGAATTGTTTGGTAAGTTAATACTGTCAAATTTATAAATGAATGTTAGATCTAAATTAAAGTCTTCCATTTTTTTAATATATATGGTATAATTGTATGCCAGCTATAAAATTATAAAAAAAATCATTAGAGATTCACTGAACCCAGGATTCTCTTTTCGATTTGGTCCTGGATTTGGATTCATTTGATTACAAATATACTGGCCCTGCACTAAATATCAATGATCCAAAGACATTCCCTGTGTTGTTTTAATGGATTTAATATAGCTTATATTTTAAACAACATCCTGCCCAGAGTGTGCTGTAATGTGAGTGGTGGGGGGAATGTGTTTGGATCATTTAGTGGAACCCACAAGCTACAGGTTTGGGGCTTGTTCGCCCAGACCACTGACTTTAGCCCATGAGCAATTGCTAAACATTCAAAAGAGTATGGATTTACATGAATGGAGGATTTATTATTAACACCCGGTTTATACTATTGTGCAAGTAAGTCTGGGCAATAACCGCTTGTACTATGAGCTGGAGTGTGTATTTCCAAACTGAATCTCGTAATAACTTGTACTCTGACAGCACTAGACCAGTAAAGGTGACGGATGTTTTCAAATTCAAAGCCATTTTTATTAAGTTTGCTTAAATCAGAATATTCAAAATAGGGTTCAGAATCTGTTCAGTATTTGGACAAATCTGTTGTTGAGGTATTCAGCTGAATCCAGAGATGATCAATTCCATCCATCCCTTAAATTTTATTTTCAAATATATGCATGCAGTAGTTATATTAATTCATGTTATGTAATAGTTTAATAATTAATAAACTCATCACATCATAAGTAAGAATTTTATGTGGAGGTATTTAAATAAACATGTGCACACACAAAAAAATCTACTTATAAGTCCCAAACGCAAGATCTTTATTGGTCAAATTAGGCAAAATTATTTTGGGGGTTTTTTTTGCCCTTGTTCTAATGATTATATTGAATAAGTGGATCAATGTCAATGCAGAAATAAATGGTTTGATTGTTACACCAATGGACCCGGTAGATATCTTGCCCCTGACACATATTGCATAGACAGATGAACTAAGCTACTGTCTTCCGGGGCTGAGTCACCATCAGTTTGAGTAGAAAGCCTATATATCCCTTTAGTTGAATATTGTTGCAATGGTATATTACAGTGTACATGTTTGCACAGATCAAATCGATGAGAACTTGAAGCTATCTCTGCAGAAGGAACTCAACGTCATGGCACCAGGACTCATTATTCAGGTATGTAATTATATTTTCAGGGAAGAAGGGGCCCCTGTGTGTATTGATACAGCCCACAATGGGAATGCTGGAATAGAGCCAGGGTTCCTGTCATTCATGTAGAAGGTACTTGAGAACTATAGACACTGTACAGCTGAAGCAAGATTAATAAAGATAAACAACTGTTGAATAGTGCTGCAAGTTGAAGAATGTCTGAAAGCAAACCCATAGCCCAAGTCTGGGAAATCTCAAGCAAAACAAGTCCCAAAACAGGCACAGGGTCAGGGCAGGCAACAAACAAACAAGGTCCAAGTAACAGATCACGGGTCAATACTGGGGATGCAGAATATGGGGAGGGGGACAGGAAAGGGCAGGGCAGGAATGGACTCTCAGGACTATAGGATATAAGAATTCAGCATTTCTGCAACTAGGAACTCGGGAAGAGGAGGCTTGGTCCTCTCAATTTCTTAGCCACACAATAATTTACATAAGGTCCAACTGCCTTGTTAGTGTAGCATGTAACACAGGTAATATCACTGAGATAATTACTCAGCAACGATAAATTAAGGACTCCTCCTAGAGCTGTGGAGTGGGAAGCAATTTTGGAAATCTGGAGTCCGAGTTCGATTCACCAAAAAAGTACCTACTCCTAATAACTTTAAATTGCAATCAGAAACATGCAGTGTCCTATTTCACAGATAATGGTCATAATAAATTACTTCTCAGCTGTCCGAATAAAGCCTGGTGTGTAGCAGTTTCACTAGTGTGAAGTCCAGCTGAACTATTTTGCAACCTGACATTCATTCATCATTTTAATCTGGAGTATACAAGCACTGAAAACAATCAAATCAGATTTAAGAGCTTCTATAAAGCAGAAGCAATTCTGTTTTTAAGAATAATACTAGTTAATTCTGGATTGTATTTAAGATATTGTATAGCTATATGCTAGGTTCAATTAATATCTAAGTTGTTTTAGTTTTTCTAGTTTATATAGTTTACCTTTGACTTTGTGGTTTATATTTTTGAATATACAGTATTTTTAAAGGAGAAGGAAAGGCTAAAATTAAGTAAGCTTTATCAGAAAGTTGTATATATAAATACACCAGTAAACCCTCAAAGTAATGCTGCTCCGAGTGCTCTGTTAAAAGAAGCACAACATGTATTTCATTCTATTCTGTACACACAGGCTTCTGTATTTTCAGCATAAGCCTCCAGGGCTAGGGCTTGAGCATGCTCAGTTTGCTCCTATATCCCTTTTCCCACTCCCTCCTCCCCTCCCTGTTGTAATCTGAGCACAGAGCCATGAGTGAGTAGGGAGAGACTCAGACAGGAAGTGATGTCACACCAAGCTAATATGGCAGCGCTTTTCTAAAGAAACAGAGCTTTTACAACCGTTTACTTAGCAAGCTTGGATGGCCAATAGGGTAGTGAAAGTAGTAGTAAGTAGTTCCCAAATGTAGACACCATCTTTATATAACTTTTAAAATTGCTGAGCTTTGGCAGTGATAAAATGTACTGTATGTACTTCTTTCAATCAACATGGAAAATATATTGATATATTAAAGGAACAGTAGCACCAAAAAAAAAGTGTTCTAAAGTAATTAACATATAATATACTGTTAGCATTAACTAGTAAAAGCTGTGTGTTTGCTTCAGAAAATCTACTGTAGTTTAAATAAGCTGCTGTATAGTCATGGGGCAGCCATTCAAGCTGGAAAAAAGGCACAGGTTATATGGCACATAACAGATTAGCCCTGTCCAATACAATGTTTTTTTATCTGTTGTGTAACTTGTAACTTTTCCAGCTTGAATGGCTACACAGCAGCTTGTTTATATAAACTATAGTAGTCTTTCTGAAGCAAACATGGCAGTTATACCAGTGCAGAGCAACAGTACATTATATTTGAATTCCTTTGATGCTCTGTCAATTTTTGGTGTTACTGTTCCTTTAAAAACAGCTGGGGTTGGGGTTGGAGTCGTGGTACCATAAAAGGAGTAGTCCAAATCGGACTCCCAGCTACTTCACAGCTCTGCTCTCCCCTTCCTCTAATCTTACCATTGGTATCAATGTGTGTCTTTACTACTGGGTCTCCCCTCCCCCCTCCACTTGGATCTCTCCATAAAGGCTACCTGGAGTGGTTTATATAAGAAGTGACAGGATATACATTGAGTTGCACCTTCAAAACCACTAAAATTCAGTGACCTGGTTACTGCAGTAAACTTTCTTTTTAGTTTCAAACACCTTTTGTTTTTAATGCCTTTTTAACAATTACTCTGTAGCCTTTGACTTATGGAGGTTTTCAAACCAGGAAAGCCTGATTAAATAAAGTTGCCTAGAGAGTGTACCTGCCAGTATGTAGCAGATACTTGCATGACAGCCAAGGAAGTAATTGAAATGTGTATAGATGTGTGCCATATGATATAGAACAATTAAAGAACACATTTTATCAGTTGAACAAAATCTGTTGGGCCATGGAGGTGTACTTTATATTCTTAAATGTAGTGATGGGCGAATTTATTCGCATGGGGTGAATTCGCGGCGAATTCCTGCGATTCGCCGCTGGTGAATAAATTTGCGAATCGCCAGCGAAATTTCACCGGAAAAACGTGTCGCGCGTCATTTTTGACGCCACGCACCGAAAACGAAGCGACGCAACGAAAACGAAGCGACGCGCGTCGGAAACGACGCGACGCACCAAAGTTGACGCGACACACGTCAAAAGCGTCCCGCGACTCGTTTCATGAATTTTTCGCCAATTCGCGAATTTCCAGAGAATTTTTCGGCGAAGCGAATCTCGGGAGATTCGCCCATCACTACTTAAATGTTATGGGAGACCCAGGGAATGAGAGGATTAAGCTTTATGTTAGTAAATTAATGGCAACCGTACTCTTAAGGTACACAAACTGATTATCTTACTGCTTGTGCAAAGGGTTCTACTGACCATACAAATACCAAGTATAACAGGGCAGCCCTTCACACTTTAGTGAGGTGAAACAAAGAAGTGATAAAAGAATCAACAGAATGCTACAAGGGACTAATATAGAAGTTGTACCAAGCTGATGATTATGGCATAAAAGAAACAGCGACTGGTAGGACCATTCTACTCTGTCAAAGGCCTTACAAGTCTTTAGGGAAGCCACTGCACTCTCACTAGTTCTGTTTTAAGAATAAATGCCTAGGGGCAGATTTACTATTGGTCGAAATTCAAATAGAAAAAAATTCGAGCAATAAAATTTTTTGGGGGGTTCCGTTTTTGATCAAATAGGTCAGTTTTCAATTGAATTTGAATCGTCTGATCGCATAATTCTAATCAATTTTCAAAAAATTTTTTGATTTTCCAAAACTTAGAAAAAAGCTCTGTTAAGGCTATGGAAGGCCCCCCATAGGCTAAAATGGCAATTTGGCAGGTTTAAGCTGGTGAAGGACAAGGAAAGTCTAAAATAGAATAAGGCTAGAAATGCTGTATTTTGTATACTAAACATAAACATGAATTTACTGCACCACTAAATCTAATCAAACAAATGCTTTATGCTTTCAGAATTGGCCACAGGGGGCTGTCATCTTGTAACTTCGTAGTATGGTCATGGCTGCTTAGGGATCGTCATAAATCAAAACAGGGAAACAAGCAAAGCTGCTTGAGTTCTGCATGGCTGGGAAGTAAGGCAGGGGCTTCCCCTGCTGTTCATAAGTATGATTGTTTCCCTAAGGGGCGGTCTGACAATTCCTATCCACAGGAGTAATTGAAGGGAGAATTTGACTGCATACAGTCAAGTTTATTATAAAAAAAAGTTTGATGTTTTTTAATTAAAGATTATTTTCGATTCTTTTTCATTAAAGTAAAAATGGGATATTATTTTTTTGCCTTTCCTTGTCCTCTAAAGAGACAGTACTTACAAATTAGAATTTTTTCAATTTGAATTCGAATTTTATTAAAAAATTCACTTAGACCCTTAGTAAATGTGTCCCCTAGTGTTCATGGGAAAAATCTTGTTGGGCATAAACCGTTTTTGATGCTCTGCTACTGTTTGTTTTACAAGTGTGTCCAAATTTATTGGCACTTTAGCATGTTTTTCTTATGTTAGCAGTGCTACAAAACAAACCTCTAGAATGCATGACAATGTTATCATGTAATTTGTAGATTTTTTGTAACTTATAATTTTATTGCAGTGTTTGTCAATTTTACGAAATACGTAAAACGTAAATGATAAAAGAGCATAATAATTATTGAACAGTGCGAACTAAAGCTTGTGGGGCATTCCACTATGTGGGGAGGACAGTCATAGGCATATTAATAATAATAAAAATGGTTCAAGGGGTAAAGCATATCCTCATAGTTCCCATATTAACCAAATTTTAAGATGGTGTGCTGTTCACATTAGGAAGCTATTGCAAGGTGTGCAGCTATTTTGATTGAGCTGCGTCTTTATGTGCTTATGTGTTTTAGTGAAAGGCTTGCCAAGTAGGAAGGTTGATATCTCCGGGGGAATTGGAAAGATCCAGAAGAGAACTCAGTAGTTTGGCTGTTTCCCTCCATATTGTTTGGATGTGTGGGGAGTCCCAAAATATGTGGTGTAGGGTGCATTACAGTTCCTCCAGAAAGTGGCGTACCATTCTGGAAACAACCTGTAGACTTTGTTGGGGATGTGGTACCTGAATGCAAGAATTTGCATATGTTACAGATGTTTTCTCTTTGTCTTACTTAAGTCACCATTTTTTTGGTGTTGGCCAAATGGCTGAGGCTGTTGGTGAAAGAGGTTCTTGTCGAACAGAGTTCCATTTAGTAATGTAACTGTTGAAGAGGCTGGTCAGATGACGGTTGGAGCAGTAGTTTGTATGTACAGATGCAGTCACTTGGATTTGTAAGTTAAATGCGTCGTGACTCAGGGCTAATTGAAGAAACTGTGTTATCCAAAGTTATCTTAACTCATTTAATGCATTTAACCCTTTCATTAGCATACCAAAGCTCCATTGTTATCAATGGCGAACTCTTTAATTGGATGGGATGCTGTGACACAATATTCTGTGCTAAGTGGGATAAATGGGATAGATGAGTTAAGTCACGACGCATTTAACACACAAATCCAAGTGACTGCATCTGTATTTGATATTAGATGTTTCTGAGGCATACCTTGTCTTGCCAACATTTCAAAAGTTCTGGGTAGGGTGGTTGTAGTTGATTTAATGTATGGTGTAATGTAGTGTTGGAGTTGGAGATAGTCAAAGAATTCCAAATCAGCCATTGGTGCTTTTTGTTTTAGCTTTGTAAAGGTTTATATAGTTTGAGGGTCGATCAAGTCTCCAGTATTGGGGAGGTTGTTTTTCGACCTTCTGTTATAGTATGCTGGCATTGTGACAGTTTAAAAACTTGGGTTTTTGAGAGAAACTGTAGGTAAATGAACTGTATATAGCAAGTTAACAGAGTAGATATTGTCCAAAGATTTGCAGTTGTAGACCAGATAAGCCAGTTTATGTACACGTTAAGTGCAAAGGAACGCTTGTATTTGTCTATGTGCAAGTTGTCCATCATTGCATTCTCTACGAGACCCCAGGTGGTGGGTGGTGCCCAATGGGACCAAGCCAGTAGCTCACTTAGATGTGTTGCCTTGTAGAATTGCCTGAGTGCTGGTACCCATAAACCCCCATGCTACAGTGGAGCCAATCTTAAACATTGTTATCCTTCTGAACCATGATATAGAGTGTGTGGACCACTTAAGAAGAGTGGCTTTTAAATTGTGCATCAAGGGATTGAAATTAAAGTCAGAATGAGTGAGAGTTCCAGTTGCAATTGAAAGAAGTTTTAAGAGCGGCCAGGGATTTAGTAGGGATTCAGAGTGGGAGAGCTTCAGTTTTGCCTATGTTTATTTTGTATCCAGTATCCAGTAATAGAACAGTAATCATACAGTAGGATATGCAGATTAGGGAGTGAGATTACAGGATTAGATTGTGTTAGTAAAATATTGTCAGCAAAGAGAGAAATTTTGAATTGCATGGACTTTATAGTGATGCCTGTAATGTTGAAGTTGATCTCATGGCAGCAGCTAGAGGCTCTATGCTGAGGAGGGTTGAGAGGGGACATCCTTGCCTAGTACCATTTTCAGTTGTGATCGGGTCTTGAGATTTACATGGGAGTTTTAAATAGGTTTGTGGGTTGTTACAAAGGCTGTTTATGGCTGCTGTTTGAAGCTATTTGGTCTGGGTCGTGTTTTGGATGTCCTGAGGTGGCAATTAAGGAGGTGAACCTGGTCTGTGCCTTTTTGTCCCTTAGTTTCCTAGCTAATAAAGTGTGTTGTTTATCCCCGTTTTTGTAGAATGTTGTTTGGTCCAAATTTTTGAAAGTATTGATTCTGTTAGGTATTGTAGTGGATTTCAAGGTCCTTCAGCTGGTTTTGTACAGTTGGGCATTTTAGCAGGTTTTTGTGGGTAGTTAAGGAGATAAAGTGGCCTCTGATTGTAACATTGTGGGCCTCCCAGTGTGTTTATTTGTTTAAATATATCCGGTTCGTGCAATAGGGTCTAATTTAGCACTTTTTTAGGTGGGAGTTCAAAAAGATGTATTATCAGAGTTTTAGCAGTGTAGTCTGGCCAGGATATGGGTAGTATCTCAGTTGAGAATGGTAGCCTTAGGCAGGGTTGGGGGAAAAAATCTATCCTAGAGCTATAATGAATTGGTATTCTGATATAGAATGCTCAGGGAGGACTGTCTAGGACTGAACTAGGATGTGGACTCCAATAAGCGCGGGTAGGTAGTCAAATCACAGTATAGTGTTGGTTATAGTAGGTGGGAGTGAGGGGTGATCTAAATTGAAGAGTACCCTGAGGTGGAGGAATTTTTTCAGGTGTCTCGTAGTAGAGATGGGCTCAATGCCAATATTGTGGTATGAGGCATGTCTCCAAATTTGCTCCTCTAAAGGATTAGTGTTGGGGTTGGTTTGCTTGTCTGAACAGTGGACTGTTTAGTCCACTTTAATAGGTCTGCTTTTAAATTAGCTAACAATGCCTTGTCATTCTGCAATGCCGAGTCCACATAATCCTTAGAAATTAATACCCCCAAATACAGAAAGTCCTACTTTACCCAGATATATTCTGTGACAGCCCTTGTAATGTAAAATTTTGTATGGATACATTTAACACTACAGATTTGCCATAGTTTATTTTGAAATAGCTGATTTTGTTAAAAGCTTCAAAGAGGCCATTCAAGTTGGAAATGCTGATTAGGGGTTTTGTTATAAAAAAAAAAAACAGGTAGTCTGCGTTTGCTGCTAATTTATATTGTTTATATTTATGCGGACTCCTGAAACGTCTGGTCAGAGAAGTGTGTGTGTAGAAAAGGGTTCTAATGACAATATGAAGAGGGTGGGGGACAGGGGGCAGCCTTGTCGAGTACTATTTTTTTAATCTGAATATAGTCTGACAAGGTGCCGTTAATTCTAACTCGTGCTAACGGTTCATTATATAAGGATTTTATCCAAGAGCAAATGTATGTCCCTAGCCCAAATTGAGTGAGGTAAGCAAACATACTGCCAGTTGACTCTATAGAAAGCCTTTTTAGCGTCAGTTGCAGTAACATAAGGAATTTGTTTAATCTTTGCAAAACGAAGTATGTTAATCAATTTATTTGTATTCTCCCTAGCTTCCCTTCCAGGAACAAACCCTACCTGCTCCAAATAAATCGGTTGCCTTAGATGTTGTAGCCTAGTTGCTATTATTTTGGCAAGCAGCTCAATGTCTGTATTTATGAGGGAAATTGGCCTGTAGCTACCTCGTTCCTCTGGGTTTTTGTTTGCCTTCAGTAATAAACAGATGTGGGCTTTAATGGAATGCCGTGTGAACTGAGAGCGCTGCTGCAGTGCATTAAAGGCCTTCACTATCTGTGGCAGGAGAGACTCTGAGCATTCTTTATAATATAGTATAGGAAACCCATCCAGGTATGGACTTTTACTAGAGGGGGGAGGACTGAATAGCCTATAAAACTTCTTCATGTGTGATCTTTTCCTTTCGTTAGCTGGGAAATGGATTCTAGGAAATCTTGAATTGTCTTAGTTTTATTGGTAGCGTTAACACCCATTCGTGGTTGAAGCTGATATTATGAAATATTTATGAAATTTAGCTGCTATGTCTGTTTTAAAGGGGTGGTTCACCTTCACATAAATACAGTTATCAGGACAGATTAGGTAATTTCTATAGGTTTTGAGAAAATTACCTCTGAACTTAGTGTGTCTTTCTAGGGCAGAAGCTAGTAGAGGCACCAGGGGAGGGGGTTGCCGATCCCATTTTATACAGGAATGCGGCCGTACGTTGAAACTCTGCATAATGCTTTGTACTGGCAGTAGGAGCTTTAAAATTCACTGCGTGTGTCTGATTCTTATCACTTCATTTGCATGCTCTACTTCTATTGGTTGTTTACCATATCAGGATCTAACAGTAATCTTGCAGTATTGAGTTGTAGTTCAACTACCTCACACGTGTATTTCCCCTTAGCAAAAGCCCTACCTGATGAAAGAGGGTCGCATGTAGCCCATGCTCTACTCATGCTAGTTGGTTTGGTTCTAATACAGCCAAAAAGGGGTTAAATTTTGGCGCCCAACGTGGGGCCCGAACACGTGTACTGCCGTGTAATATTTCTTTAAATTTTGCTGGCAAGCGCTCCGGTACATTGCCGGACGCGATAGGAAAAAGGCACTCGTTTTCTGACACCCTATTAATTGGCCGTGGGTTCGGGTTTGGGGTTCTCTCCCGCTCCCCTATAGAGCCAGAAGTGCCTCCTTGTAAAATTTTGGCTGTTAAGTGTGCCACATTATTGTCTGCATACTATAACATTTTGGCGCGAAGAGTGTCTTTACCTTGCTGCCGGAAGTAACGAAGCGCCATATTGTTAAAGGGACTCAGCGTTACTTCACCTATTCTGTGCTGCGCTCCAAATCTCGTGGCGGCCATTTTTGTAGTAAGCTCTCGGCGTGTAAGGAGGTGATTGCTACTGAAAACGGACAAAGCAAATTTAATCTGCACCGTTCCTAAGCCAGCATTTATTCCGCACTCCACTATACAGCGGCTGCTGTTGCGGACCCTTTTTGTACTTCAGTGAGACCCGTGGCTGCGACTCACCATCCCCAGCATACCCACACGTGGCTCCGACCGCGGCTGCGGTTACAGCAAACACCAGTGGGGTACCTTAAAGACCACCGCTCCAAAACATTTTGCGATACTACTTCGCTACTATGGAGGATGCCGGATGGGACGGTTGGGAAGAAGTGGATATACC
>CM044443.1:59759322-59776054 GCA_024363595.1 Xenopus borealis | reverse complement strand
TGCTCAAGGGATTACTCCCGTGTTTAATGTCTGTCCAACAAGACAACGTTTCGGGGGTACGCCCGTTTTTCGGGACGAAGGGGTACGCCCCCGAAACGTTGTCTTGTTGGACAGACATTAAACACGGGAGTAATCCCTTGAGCATTACTTGTGTGCTGGATTTTCTTGCTTGCTTTCCACAAATAAGCCATGGAAGTCAGTTTTTTCCGCAACATATCTAGTTGGATGGTGAGCTCCAGTGTTGAGTTCTGTTTATGTGCCCTCTTTACCTCCCCGATCTTGTCCAATAGCTCCAGACATTGCACTTAGTGTGCATGTTTTCTGTGTGCCCCATCTGTATGAAAATTCCCGATATAGCATTTATGGGCCTCCCGTATAGTCACGGGCTCATATTATCAGTAGGATTCTCTTTGAAATAGTCAGACAATGCCTTTTTAAAATCTTTCAGGAGGGTCTGGTCCTGCAATAATGATTAGTCACATTTCCAATTATTTTGTCTATTCGTATTGACTATATGCAATATCCAAAGTAATTGGAGAATGGTCTGTCCACGCACGAGTGTGACTGTGTACATTCTGGATTTCTGCTAGATAATATTGGGAGAAGAATATGTAATCAATCCTACTACAGAGAGTGTGGCGTGAAAATTAAAATGTAAAATCTCGTTCCAACGGTTTTAGAAGCCCCCAGGCATCAATCAGCTATAAATGCTGCAGAGTTTGCGTGATTTTATGTATTATACTGAGAGGGGTGCTGGTGGAGCAATCTATATTAGGTTCTGTCACGAAAACAAGACACTCAACCACACTTAACTCTTGGGTTTTGCTACAAGGGGTTACATTCAGTCTCTCAATCACCTTACACACAGGTTAAACTAACATCAGACACACCAACACCCACAAAGTTCATTCACTGCCACCATCTATCATTAACAGACGATAGAAACCTAATGTGACTATTCCCTTGCCCTCTATAACGGGTAATAATTCACACTACACAATACATCAAACACTCTCTCCTATGGTAGTTAGTCAGGGTAAGATCCTACTAGTCCAATAAGCACTCCAGCAGCCAAAGGGTTCATTCACATTCAAATCACACTTTTCTGCTAGCCGTACTAGTTATCCAACATACAAATAGGCAACTTTCCCTTTCCACACATACAAAGAGTTCATACACTTAGGCACAAGCATTCATATGGGCTATGAGTTAGTTTAGAGCACAAGGACTTATGTATTACATGGTATGTAATATTAAAAATAACAGTGCATGTACTGAATATGATATTACAAAGATGACATATAGTTGCAAATACAATAAATAAAATAAAAGGGAGTAAAAACACAAAGAAAGCTACTATACCACAGTTAGAGTTCCTTCCTTATGTGTCCTCTGAGGCACGAGTTGAAAGCTGGACATACAATCCACTGAAAAATGGAGCCTCCTTGTACGACAATGTGATATTGGGAATGTCACCTTTTTATTTCCTGCTGGAACACTCCCCTCATTACCTTATGCATGAGGTAGGAGTGCCCAGGAACTTGTCATTTATGACCCCTGCAGGGAGTTGCTACTTTAAGGAAAGATTCCCCAATATCCCTTAATATAATATGGGTACTTGCCAGTACCCAAACTATAATAAAAAACATGGGCAAACTGTGATCCATATGTGGGCAAGCAGAACAATACCAAACACTAATAGGTTCCCATTTTCCAGTCCCCTAGGAACCAGCCCTCCCAACGGGTGGGTATAGGCTGGTCCTTTTTGGTATTATTAGGAAGCATGTGACCTCCTCATAACCAATATGTAATTTATGAGGATCTGAATCCTATGACACAGGAGATATGGATCCTTTCCTATAATCCATCATTTTCTACTAACTATCCCCCCCAGCAGATCAAAGAACAGACTGGCCCAAATAGTGTGCTCCACACTGTTTCAGAAGACAGATATGGAGGTCACCTTTCCACAGCCCCCCTGGTGACATATGCAATAAAGGGTCTCTGTGTGAGCCTGAGTAATTACAGAATTAACTTTTAAAATGCCAGTGCAAGGTGGCCCTGGCATGACAGGTTCCAATGGGACATTAAAGTTGCACCCAAATATTAACATTCCTCCTGTAAAATCGCTTAATGTCTCAGCAATTCGGCTAAACTAAACATCTTGGTTTTCATTACGGAGGTATACATTGGCAAAAGTAATCATTTGGGTATTCAGGGTACCTTTAACAAAGACCTGTTGTATCTGACTTAGTTGAGGTTACCTTGAAATTAAAGCTTTTAGAAAATACTATAGCCACACCATGAGTTTTGTCTGGGTAATATTTATTAGACCACTTAGGTGTATTGTTAGCCTTAAAGTGAGTTTCTTGCAGAATATCTGCATAAGCTTTGTGGTGCATATTAGTTCTGTCGAGAGAAGAACTTTCTTATAGGGGCAATTAGGGTTGCCACCTGTCCGGTTTTGACCCGGACAGCCCGGTATTATGAAGGGCTGCCCGGGTCAATACTTCCTGCCCGGTTTTCCAAATAAGGAAAACCGGGCGGAATTAGCTTGATTGACGCATCGATCGGCCAATCGACGATCGCGTAGTCATAGCTCTGCCCCACCGACGTCACGGGCCCGCCCATCGACGTCACGGGCCCGCCCCCCGACATCACGGGCCCGCCCCCTGTCCAGATTCAGCCACAGGAAAAGGTGGCAACCCTAGGGGTAATTGAGACCATTTATGTAAGTTTAGAGTGCAGTGTGTGTTCCTATGTTCTTGGTTTCACATGCAATTGGCATATTTGGTGGTGTGCAGGGGGTACGTAAGCTAGGAAGAAAAGTAGTAAAAGTAAAATAAAGGTCAGGAAAGAGAGACAAAGTATGGAATATTAAAAAGGAGGGAGAGGAAAAAAACTCAAAAGAAAGGAAAAAAGAAATGTGCTGGGGTTGGAGGTGATCTTTTATCCGGCAGAGAGGTGTTACCAGTGTATAACTGGGGGAGGTGTGTGCAAAGTGGCTGTTTGAGTCAGTGTTACACAGGTGCATTAGGCTATAGTATTAATATTATGCTTGCTATGCCTCTGAACAGGGTGGCGGTGTAAAAACCTGACTAAACCTGTCTGACTAAAACCTTGTATGTCGTGGGCTGTAACACAAATGTGCTTTTGTGCATACTTTAATCAACCAAATATTACACTTTAGTACCGGAACAGAAAAGAGAGGAAAAAACACCATGTATTGATATAAACATAAAGACCAACAGAAATTGTGTGTGAACAGAACACAGTGTAGATCAAACATTTAAACACTCAGTGGCGGGAAAAAAAACTAGCTGACATCAGTAAATATCAAAGGGCAAATATACCAGTGCAACCACATAAACAATACGGCACCATAACAGACACTACTTCAGCTGTGATCAATGAAGTGTACATATATCGCAACACAGTGAAAACCATCTCAGATATGAAAGTATCGAAAGATAAAAATATACAATATTCCAAATTGGATATAAAAATGTATAAAAAAATAACTATATACAATGTTTCAAATTGATAAAGCTAGTCACTTCAAGGCCTGTTCAGTAGTTGTAATTCATAATATCGTTACCTAAAAACATGACAGTGTTGTAGCGATCCCCCTCCTCAGTCAAAATGGTTCAATAATATGTATGTATCACCATTAAAAGTTAAAACTACATATCTAATCTTTCCAAAAATTTTTATCACTCTTTAGTCTGTTAAACATGTCGCAAATATATGGGGTGGAGGTTATATCAAGCAAACAAATAATAAGAGAAAGAGCCTAAATGTGATGAAAGACATGAATGGAGTCTGCTAAGTGCTTATGTCACTATAGGAAAACAGACACCATGTCAAAAATAATCCAAAACACCATCTCAAAAAAATGGAGCATATGATATTAATGAATTCAGTCCCTTCGGGTTGATTGTGTCCAAAAAATGTATCCATTTATGTTCCGATTGTAATAATCTCCATTGTCGGTCACCTCCTCTGGTGGGTGCCAGAATGTAGTCTATCACCATACTTCTTAGAGCCGCCAGAGAATGTCGATGCTTCACAAAGTGCTGGGACACTGGAGTGTCACCTGTGCCCTTAAGTAGGGCTGCACGGATAGCTGACAGCTAAAAACGGATGTTATAAGTGTACAGACTGCACTACGTGCAGACAACTTATAACAGGACCCACGTTTTCCCACCCACATTCGGGTAAACAAATAATGATTAAACATAGAGTTACTTGCGCCTCAAAATTTGTAATATGTATTCTCAAATGTCCCTGTGGTCTTGTATACGTGGGCAAGACCATTACTTCCTTCAGGGACAGAATGGCCAACCATCGGTCAGCTATCCGTGCAGCCCTACTTAAGGGCACAGGTGACACTCCAGTGTCCCAACACTTTGCGACATCAGCTGTGCCATAGCCTTAGGCTAAAATGGAAAGTAGTTTTACTTACAGCTACATCCAATCATGGTATGGAGTAATAAATGTGACTTGAGCATGTTAGTTTCTATTGTCCAGCCATAGAAAATACACTGTGATAGTGGGCGCTCTTTAGCTCCATGTAATCCTCAGCGTGGGAAGGGTGAAGTAATTACCACAGATATATAGTATCTGTAAACTGCTTCCATAATTCTATGGAGTGGAACAGCCAAGACCTTCATATCGGCAAGGAGAGCATAGTGATAACCAACAATGAAATTGAATGTCAAGTATATAACTCAAGTAAACTTACAAACTTGTGTCTGGTCCTGTGAATGGGACAGCAATTTCCGTTAGACATACCCTCTTATTATTAACATGTATTTATATAGTGCCAAAATATTCGGTGTATTGAGCTCAGCCATTCATAGCTTTCTGATGTGGAAGGCCATGGACGTAATTATTCCAGTCAGTGATTTCAGGAAGGGGGATTCTGAGTGCTGTGCAAAATATATTTTCACCAGCTCGTGAAGGTTGTGCCACGTACCGTTAAAGTGCGCCGATAGAGCAAAAGGATGGGCCTTTTTGTACATAATCTTGCTCGCTTTTAAGGCTTCTGTAACTCCTTTGAGAAGGCACTGTTGTATAATAGCTGCATGTGCCAAGTCTTGGAACAACTCTAACTTGATGTATCCAGCTTCCCAGGCTCTCTTCAGGATTTATTCTTTTTGGGTCTAATAATGGAAACGGCAGAGGTCATCGCGGGCAGCTGCTACCCTATGGCAGCATTCAATGCAAATTGGCACATCGTGTTCCAGGTTGAGAAGTTGGCAAAACAAATTTTCCATCAGTTGGCAGGCTTCAGGTAGGTCTATGTCTTTGGGGATGCCCTGGATTCTAATGTTGCCCAGCCTGTTTTTATTTTCGCCATCCTCCATCACCCTTTTAATAGGTAAAATTGCAGATCATATCTATCCACTCTCAAAGAGAGCTGTGCCGTTTCTGTAGCACTGCTTGAGAAACTCCCACCTTAGTTAGTTTCTAGGTCAGTGTTGCCAGCTCAGTTTGTAACATAGCATCTTCTTTTTTTAAGGACATCTTGATTTCAGCCAGAAGCTGATCCAAGTCTACCTTGTTTGGTAGTTCTGCGAATAGGGTCTGAGTTGCCTGAGGAGGATGGCCCTCGGCAGTGTCGGTAGGAGGATGTTGTAGTAATTTATCCTTGTCAGCCGTTTTGGGCACTTCCGAGGCCTCAGGCTCCTAAGATTGCTTTTCAAACAATTTCACAATGTCTTCGGTCCGCTACAACCTTAGGGGTTTCAGGGTCAATCCAGGGGGGTTCATTTTATGATTTTTCTCGTATAATAGAATGCAATAAAGGGCAAATGCCCTGGAGCGCAACTAAAATGCGTCTTGCTCAGCTCACCATCAGGACATGCCCCTTTTTGGGTCTTCCTTGGAAAATGGTAAATTATATACTGTAAAAATAAGGATACAATGTATTTCTAAGGAGATGTAATTGAGGCAGGATTTTATTCCAGTTCCACTTGAGAGCTACACAGCTCTGAACTTATCTTGACATCTATGCATTATGAATGCATGTTCCATCTCCACTGTTTTTATTACATTTGTTGGTATCTCTGTCCTGAGTTCTAGTCGGAGTTGTAATCACTTAGGGGCAGATTTACTAACGGTCAAATTTTGAAGTTAAAAGACTTTTCAATCAAATAAAAATTGTTTGAATCTTCAAATGCATCGTTCGATTCAAACGACTTTGCCCAAAAAATTTGATTATAAAAAATTTCCAAAAACACTCCTTAATGGTTCCAGGAGGTCCCCCATAGGCTAAAATAGCAATTCGGCAGGTTTAAGGTGGCGAAGGGTCAAATTCGAATTTTTTGAAATTCAAATTTCACTACCTTTAGTAAATCTGCCCCTTAATCTGGGATCAGCTGGGTGAGCCAGGTTTTGCAGAAGCAGACAACAGAACAGATGTTTGTTTCTTGCTCTGCCTTCAGTAAAAGTTATTTTGTTTAACTTGTGACTGAATATTGGAAAAAATGTGATAGTTCTTACTAAACTACCTTTTTATGCTGCATTTTTATCCTCCAGTCCACCCCCACTTTTTGCTTTGCAGTGCACATTGATTGTGTAGGGTGTTCAGAGCATCTATGTATGGTGATCTGTCTTGTTCTGCAATACAAGTTTTTTTATCCTATACTGTAAACTTTGTTTGACAGAGATATATTCTCATATGTTGACGAGTACAGTTTGTTACATTACGCTTTCCTGGCTACAAAAGAAGTTTTAACTGTGTTTCACAATTTTGTTCTGGAGTTGGACCATATAAATGCAGTCTAAACTAACAATCAACGTGGGCTTTTAAATGAATGGGGAAAGATTTTTTTTAATTCTTAAAATTCACCAAACCTAAAATAAAAATATTTATCATAGCAATGGGAAAGCAGGCCTGACACATATCATCTTAGTTATTAGCTATACAATCTTAAAATTAACTTATCATTATTATTATTTTCTCTTCTTAGAGGGGGAAACATTTTCTTCCTGATTCAAAGATGGCAATGGGCCCTTGTTCTATAAGCTGTATTCCACAACCCTGTATTCTCTCATTTGCTAAAAAGGCATCCAAACACTTCTTAAAGCTATCTAATGTATCAGCCAGCATGACTGATTCAGGGAGAGAATTCCATATCTTCAAAGCTCTTACGATAAAAAAAGCCCTTCTGAATATTTGGATGAAACCTCCTTTCTTTTATATTCCAATAATTTTATTGAATTTGTATATAACAAATAGTTTACAGTAACATAAAGTAATAGCTTTACTTAATATGGTTCAAAGTAATATATAGTTCCATTTATTTGGTTACATACAATGAAACATTGTTTCCTTATAACACATTAATTTTTAGGTGTTCTTTATTGTCAGTAAAGTATTGTGTAATGTTTGTTAATAATTATAACCATTTAACTTGCAACATATAAAAAAGTCTAATTCAAAGTGATACAAGTGGTTGTCAATATGGTAAGGTTTAAATACTTAGAAGGTTGGTTGGACAATTAGTACCAAAGAAACCTCCTTTCTTTTATTTGGAATGTGTGCCCTTTTGTCAGCTGCAAGGACTTACTGGTAAATAAAGCATTAGAGAGGTTATTGTACCATCCCCTTATCTATTTATACATAGTTATCATATTCCCCCTTAAGCACCTTTTCTCCAGCAAGTACAACCCTAATTTGGCCATTTTCTCCTCATAGCTGAAATTCTTCATGCCTTTTACATCTTAGTTGCTCTTCTCTGTACCTTCTCTAATTCAATAATCTCTGGTTTGAGCACTGGAGACCAAAATCTCACGGCATATTCAAGATGGATCCTTATTAGTGCTCTTTACAGTGGAAGAATCCCATCCTGTGAATCAATGACCCTTCAATACAGCTTAAAACCTTGTTTGCCCTTCAAGCAGCATGACTTTACATTTATCAACATTGAATCTCATCTGCCGCCTAGCCATCCATATTGCCAGTTTGTCAAGATTTTGCTGCAATGATGTCACATTGTGGATGGAATTAATTAGGCTGCATAGTTTAGTGTCCTCTGCAAACACAGATACATTACTTACAAGACCATCCACTAAGTCATTAAAGTGATACTGACAGGAATTTTAACATATGAATGTACATTAATTGTTACCTGTAGGTCATTCCTCTGTCTGAAACTACAATCTGGGATTTAACCTACCCAGGTTTCAATGTGTTATAGTTCTCCAACGAAAGAGTCTCAAAAGTTCAATTTATGTGGAGTAAGGTGAAAAATGAATATTCCTTCTCCAACAGATTTTATATATAGTTGTGCACAAATGGCATGCAGTTATTTAAAGTGCAAAAGGGTATATAATGGGACTTCCCCCACCACCCTTTTTCGTGCCCCAAACTAATGGACAGTTCTCACCAGATCCTGTGAGAATGCTCTTTTAAGAACTTGCCAATCCATGATGGTGCCAGTTGTTAATCAGCGCTTGCGTTCTACTGCAGAACACAAACTGTGGACCTTCTCATGCAAAGTCGCATCCACTTTCCGGATTGTAAATTTTGGAGTTTCAAGTGCTTCTAGTACTTCTTGGTTATTGAAGTGACACAGCACCTTTATTCTGCAAAGCTTTTCACCTCTCTGGGGCTTTTTCAAGCAGTTTAAGGAACAGGAACTGCTTGAACTCCCATCTATATACGTGTGCTCATAAGTTTACATACCTTGGCAGAATTTATAATGTCTTAACCGTTTTTCAGAGAAAACACAAACTTTTCTTGCGCTCATGGTTAGTGGTTGGCTGAAGCCATTTATTGTCGAACTGTGCTTACTCTTTTTAAATCATAATCACTACCAAATGACCCTGATCAAAAGTTTACATACCCCAGTTCTTAATACCATGTATTGCTCACTTTAACATCAATGACAGCTTGAAGTCTTTTGTTGTAGGAGTAGATGAGGCTCTGTATCTTCTCAGACGGTAAAACTGCCCATTCTTCCTGGCAAAAAGCCTCCAGTTCCCGTAAATTCATGGGCTGTCTTGCATGAACTGCACATTGGAGCTCTCCCCAGAGTGGCTCAATGATATTGATGTCCGGAGACGGACATCCAGAACCATCACTTTATATTACTGTAGCCAATGACTGGTCAACTTTGCCTTTGTGTTGTGGATCATTGTCATGTTGGAATGTCCAAGTACATCCCACACACAGCTGCCTTGCTGATGAGTGCAAATGTTCCTCCAATATTTTTTTTTATTTTACCTGAAGTTATTTGTGGGGTTTTCCTTGCATCCTGAACAATTTTTGTGGCAGTTTTGGCTGAAATTTTAGTTGGTCTACATGGCTGTGGTTTGGTTTCAACAGAACCCCTAATTTTCCACTTCTTATTAAGAGTTTCAACACTGGTGATTGTCATTTGCAATTCCTTTAATATTTTCTTATATCCCTTTCCTGTTATATAGAGTTCAGCTACCTTTTCCCGCAGATCCTTTGACAATGGTAATTATACCTTGTTGTAACATCTGATTCTAAAAAATATATATTACAAAAGACCATAACCCTTAAAGGAATAGTTCAGGGTAAAAATAAAAACTGGGTAAATAGATAGGCTGTGCAAAATAAAAAATGTTTCTAATATAGTTAGTTAGCCAAAAATGTAATGTATAAAGGCTGGAGTGACTGGATGTCTAACATAACAGAATACAACATAACATCCTGCTTTTCAGCTCTCTAAATCTGAGTAAGTCAGTGACTTGAAGGGGGGCCACATGGGACATAATTGTTCAGTGAGTTCAGCTCAGATTCAAAAGCAACATTTATGACCAATGTGGCCCTCCTTCAATTCTCTGATTGGGCACTGCCTGGTAACCAGGGTTACCAGTCAGTGTAAACAAAAGTGAGCTGAAAAACAAGACGTAGTGTTCTGTTATGTTATGTTAGACTTCCAGTCACTCCAGCCTTTATAAATTAATTTTTTTCCTAACTAAATATATTGAAAACATGTTTTATTTTGCACAGCCTATCTGTTTACCCAGTTTTTACTTTTATACTGAACAATTCCTTTAAGAACTTTTTGTCTGTCAACTACTTTGTGTGATAACATCACAGGCCTTTCCCATGAGAGGACTATAATATAAAAAATAAAATCCATGAGCCCAATATTCTTCACAAAAAAAGAACACAAGAGGTTACTATATCTTCAGCACCATTACATTACTGAAAATATAAGTACAACTAGTGCTATATCCCCCATCCCCCATCGTCCACCTATGCTTTCTGCCCTACGCTTTTCACCGATTACACGGCTTCATCAGGGGCATAAGTAACGGGCGCTAAGAACCCCAATCGGAGCGGATTGCGAGGAGAGTAGCTCTCACATTGTCCCTACATCATACTGTTATTAATGGTGGGGAACTGCATGGAAGGGAGGGTTAAAGGTTGATACCACGAATGTGTTGCAACTGAGTTGCCATTTCAATTATTTATTTCCGCATAATACTTAGATGCGACCATCGTTCCACCGAATGCCTATGGTTTTACTATATGTTTTTTAGGGACAAGGTCCCACACTACTTACAAAGTCTTTGTTTTGCTTGTATATTTTCACATAACATTAATAAAAGTTAAGTTTTAGACTGCACACTCCTTTGATCCGAACTGGTTAGCTTAGGGTTTGTGGTTGCTATACAAGCTATAGGTAGCAACCATTCAAAAAACCTTGATCTTTTTTGTGTTGAGTATTTATATTTCTAACCTGCGGATGTTGAACTAGTATTGGACTGTACAACTCTATATTTTAAGGGTTTGTCTTCTGCAGTCTGTAAGACCTTCTAATGCTTCAAATCGCATTAATGTAAAGCCTTCACCCTATCTTTCTTTCTCATATTGCCTATGGAATGCAATAAACTCACTGCAGTTCATGACCTCTTAATATTCAAATCCCATAACCTTCTGGCAAAATACCTGACAAAGGGGCCTGTGTGCTCCGAAAGCTTGCAATTGTTACTTATTCAGTTAGCCAATAAAAGGTATCACCAAACTTTACATTTTATACATTGAACCTCGCTTCAAATCCTGCTACTATTGAACTCTGTTCATAGCTAAACACATTTACTTATCCTCTTTAATCACTTCTCTATCCTCTAAACCACAACAACCATTTGCCACATTTAACTCCTACTGCGCACCACATCCTCCACCCATTTTATTTTAACTACTCCATATCTTTCTGTTTCTTTAAATGAGTTGTTCACCTGTAAATTAACTTTTAGTATGATGTAGTGAGTGATATTCTGCAGCAATTTGTTTTATTATTTTTGACTTTTGAGTTATTTAGTTTTTTATTCAGCAGTTCTCTAGCAATTTCAGCTATCTGATCTAGGATCCAAATAATGCTAGCAACCATGCATTGATTTAAATTATAGACTGGAATATGAATAGGAGAGGGCCAGAATAGAAAGACAGGCCATTAAAAGTAGCAGTAACAACTTCCGGGGCGGAGCCAAACAGGCAAGCCGCATTTTACTAGAGCTCCTTGCGACTCCCTAAAGAAGCAACCGAAAAGCTGACAGAAATTGTTCCAATATTCGGGAGCAATCTCTTCTGGATGGGAGATAACATCTACAAGGATAAGCTGGCAGACAAACTACTTGCTCTCTGCTAAAATACCCGGAATTCTGAGCAACGTGCTCCGATACAGCATGGCCGCCCCACACAGCCAACAGGAGGAAACGGCCATCCCCACAGATTGTTGAAACCGAGTGGCAAGAATCTCCTAGTGAAAGGATGGAAAGAGGACCACAACACCGTATAGTGCGCAGAGGCTAAGGAGAAGGCTGACTCTGTTTCCTCAGAATGTGGATTCTAAAATTTCCATGCTGGACCCTACTGTTCTATTATAATAGATTTTAGTGACTGCTTTAGCCAATAAGTTAGCCAATAAAATATATTTATTACTTTGTCAATATTTCCTATCATTTAAATACTACAGGAAAGTTTCCTGTTAGGCCCACGTTTTAACAAAAGTTTCAATTATGAGGTTTAACAGTAGTACTGACTAGATAACGACACTTTTCATGACTGAATGGATTTTTTATTCTAGCCTATTTGTTAATATTCTTTCTTCACATTAGTAGTGTTGTTAGCAAGACAGTTTTCCTTGGCGATATGTAGTGATGGGCGAATCTGTTGCGTTTCGCTTAGCTGAATAATTCGCAAAACAAGATGCACACCATTATTTCGTCGCGAGGTAGGAGTTAGCGGGGTCGTTTCGGCAGCCTATCCAAAAGAGTCAGAGGTGTTTTAAGACTTTGGAGCACACACCCGGCTGCCAGTTCAATGCAAGCTGTGCGTGTGTGCAGTTTACTTTAATCGCTCAGTGGGGGTAATTTATAAAGTTAGCGCAGTGCATAATTGTTCGCAAATGGTAGTTTTGCCCATGCTTTTTCCTGAACACTACAATATTGCACTATTGTGCCCCTCTTTTTTTTTGCTAATTCGCATTGTGAATTAATTTTCGCAAACAAGACAGGCACTTTGCGAAGTTGTTTTGCGCGAAAATAGCTTTAACAGTAACCTAAATTCACAATTTGTGAAACAGTTTTGCGAATATTTTCTCCGCCACCAAAGTTGTGGCGCAGAGTGTTCACAATTTGTGATTTTTGCCATATTTAAAAAGCTCCACAGACATGCGCAATGTGAAAAACAAATTTGCAAATCTGTTTGCACACTCTTATTCAGCTTTATAAATATAACCAGGCTCAGGGAAAATATATTCACTCTGAAAACCAATCTGCCCTGCGCAAAGTTTATAAATGACCCCCAGTGTCTGCTAAACACTGAAAGAAATTCCGGAACTCCCTCTGGGAGCTGGTCGCCTTGAGTATACGGACAGTCTAATCAACTTCGGAAGTTGAAAAGTGTGCCTCCCAATTCTCAGTGTATTTGCGGCATTACCGCCGCCCACACTGATTCCATCAGCGAGTCTTTTCCACAAATCTGCTCAGGTACTGGCCCCTTCTCTAACATTAGGCGGGTGATCACTGCTTGTTAATATTGCAGGGAAGACATTAGGTCCTAGAGAATAACTAAAAACTGGGAAGGTTAACAGTGCAGCTACTGTGAACAATTTAAGCTGGGGATTCGTGTTGTCACCTGATTACTGATATTCAGAACAGTACACTGTAGCAAATTGTATCCACTACAATCTATCACAGCCACTGGGATCTATAATTTGTGTAACATCATAAGTACCAACAACAGCAGCAATAATGAGGCAGTAGTACCAACAACAGCAGCAGTAGTTTTTGAATTAATTAAATTAGAACAGAAGAATTACATGAGGCAGGCCTTAAATGAAAGACATTTTCCAAATAATGAGTGGGAGTGCCAAGAGCAGTAGCAGTAGTTTTTGAATCAATTATATTAGAACCAGAAGATGAATTACATGAGGCAGGCCTCAAATAGAAGAAATTAGCCAACTAAGTGGCAATATTAGAAGCAACATTTTTAGAAGCCATAATAGGCCTCAACCATAAGAAATTAGCCAACTTAGTGGCAAGCCAGCACCTCCAGAGCGTACTGTGCGAGTTCTGCCCACTGGTTTCTGCCTACTGGTCGAGCCTCCATACCCAAAACTGCATGGGGTCATCATCAGGGCAAATGGCGTCCTGCATGCTGACTGACCCCATGTAGTCAGCCACCATATGCTACACCCGCTGCTGGTGGTGGGTTTGCGTATTGACTGGGCCTGCTGCTGCCCGTTGAGGCTCGAAAAAGCTCTTCCACACACCCATGAGATCTCTGCCTTAGCTGCTGCTGCTAGGCCCCCGTCTCTGCTGGGTGTGTGGAGTAGTGGAGGACTGAGATGTGTCAGACTGGGGGAAGGCCTCCACTAGTTTTGCGCACAGAGCCCTCCTCAATTGACCCACCCTCCTCTCTCTCTGCCTGGGTACAAGGAACTCCCCCAACTTTCCCTTATACCATGGGTCAAGCAAAGTGGCCACCCACTAATCATCCCGGTCTTTGATGGAACAGACCCGGGGATCACTCCGGAGGCAAGCCTGCATATGGGCAGCCATGTAAAAGAGGTGCCCCCAACCACCCTCTTCTTGACTGCCCTCCAAATGTAGCAGGTCATCTGGCTCGACCTGCCCCTGCTTTGTACCCTCCCAGCCACGGACAATAGCTGGGGTAGTTGGGTGGCGTGTGCCCTGCTTCCCTTGCTGCGCAGGCACCCAGTCCTCCTTTCCCTCATCCTCTTCAGCGGGCACCATCTCCTCCTCATCTTGCCTCCCAACCCCTTCTGCCTGCCTATGAGGCCTACTCTTCTCCTCCTCCTCAGGCAAGTCAGCCTCCTCTAGGAGTCCATCCAACGTGCCCTTTTGGAAGAACACCTTGAGGTCTGGGGATGGTCCCCACCCATATGCCCAGAGTCTTTGGACCCAGGTGCAGTGTTGCCCTGTTACCTGCCCCCTAGCAGTGGTTGGTGGAGCCATCTCTTCATCCTCCTCATCATTAACAACACATCATTTCCACCCTGAACAGCTACGGTTATCCTCCTGAGCTGGCTCCCAGGGTCTTTCCCTGTCATCATCCTCCCCCAGACCCTGCCTCATACATGACATTGACTCTCACATCCAGCATGCTGGTCTCTCATCCCACACCAGTGGCCTGCTGACCTGCCATTAGGGGACCCTGCCCAATATCCCCTACTGGTGATGTGGGCTGTGCCATGACCACCTCTTCCTCATCATGAATGCCCCCCCATTCCTGTGTCTGGGCCCAAGTCCACCTCAGGATAAAAAATAGGAGGGATGGAGTGTCCCCCAGCTTTCAGCTAGCAGGTGATGCCACCTCCTGCCGCTCACTGGTGCAGACGAGGTAGCCGGAGTCAGCCAGTCTACCACCTCCTCTGTCTGCTGGGTTGGGAAGCAGTGGTAAAAATACCTGGCACAGTCCTACGTGTGCCAGTTGCCCCACTGCGACCCAGAGCCACCTGCTGCTGTGGCACTAGCTGCTGTTGCTGCACTACAGTACCCAGACTGGGAATAGTACATGGGCTGGGCTGTTGTGGGGTTGGATGCCCACAGCCAGCACCATGGCTTCTGCCTCCCCTCCCTATCCCACCCTTCTTACCACCACCACCCAGACCCCTCTCCCACGGCCCATCATATTGGGCACAACTAAACTTACAATAAAATAAGGGGTGTTTTGGATATTTGAGGGGAAGGAAAGGAGAAAAAAATAAAACCCTTAACTAAATCCCCTCAGCACAAGTTTGTACCCACAAGGGAAACACACACACAAGCACAGGCAAAAACAGTTTAGCGCTAACAAGGCTGGGGTGAGCACGCAAGCAGAAGAGGGAAAACAGTAAACTGAAATCCACAACCTCCACTTGCATTGACTCAGAAAAAAGATCACTAAACTAACTCCACTTGCTGAATAAAACACAAATCTCTCTCAAACCTGCTCTCTCTAACCTACCAAAAATGCCTCTGCACCTCCTTATATGGACAGTAGGAGGGCTGAAATCCAATTGGCTGCTGTTGGTGACATTTTGAAAAATATTCCGATGAGGCGGAAAATTTGGCGAAACGAGACACACGGAAAATGTTCATCACAGTTTTGCAAAAAAAGTTGCCTGTGGTGAAACGAGCGAATTTGCCTATGGCAATTTTTTTTCACCCATCACTAGTGATATGGGTGGTTCATCTGAACAAGTATCCACGTGAAATAAGTGTTTAATTACTGATGCTTGTGAGCTACTTCATTATCTATCCATCTTCTTGAAACAAGGTGTTAGGAAGTGTACAATTGAGCCTACAGTTTAGTGCTAACATATTCTTTGTTTATCTCAATAGGGTGTCCGTGTTACAAAGCCAAAAATTCCAGAATCAATCAGAAGAAACTTTGAGTTAATGTAAGTGCTTCTAACTGTTTTAAAATCCTGTAGACCGAGTCACTATATTGAGATGGATAGATCTGTTAATCCAGGCAACTATTTCATAAATCTTAATTTATTTGTATTATAAAGTAATGTTAATAAATAATGAATACAATAATAATATACAATAAATAATATATATTATAAGTAATATACAATAATATAAGCAGAATGTAATATTATGTTAATTTAGACATCACAAAAATAGTGTTAGTAATAAAACTATTATGTACTGCACTGCATAGACTGATGTGTTTGCTTAATGGAAATGTATACCTCCAGAATCAATACTTAACCAACAGAGATCACCTGACCAGAAATACTGCAGCTCTAGCTGTAACAGGAAAAAGTGTGGGCATAAAGACAGAACTTTGTCCATTACTTGGCTCATGTGACCTAACATATATCTGTGCCCTTGGTTTGTTTGTTTGCACTGTGAGTGTTATAATTCCAGGGGGCAGCCCTAAATACTTGTAGTTTTCTATTTAGCATTACTTAATGGAATATACTGCCAGAAAAGTATATTTTTATGAAAATGGTTTATTTAGATGAAGCAAGGTTTTACATAGCTACTGTCCTATGCACAGGCCCTTTATCTGATATTTAGCTCTATCTTTGGCAACTTGAATGGCTACCCCTATGACTACACAGCATCTTATTTATATAAACATACTGTATAGTGATTTTAAAGCTGTTTTATCTGGTTCTTTCTGTAATATGAACCACTATACCTTAAAGGGGTTGTCCACTTCCAAACAACTAGTTGTTTTCAGATAGATCACCAGAAATAACGACTTTTTCCAATTACTGTC
>CM044443.1:59743903-59754339 GCA_024363595.1 Xenopus borealis | reverse complement strand
CCCCCCCCCGACTGCGCCCTAGGCGGCCGCCTACTCTGCCTACCCCTAGTTCCGGCCCTGCAGTCCGGGCCTCGTTCCCAGTATTAAACTTCTCTCACTTTTACTGAGGGGTTGCCAGCACTTTGAATTTGGCCAGGGTGGGCAGACATGGAGGCACTCCCAATTATGTTATTTTTCCTTAGCTCAGTCCTGCACTGCAGTGCAACACTGGACAAAAGTCTACAGTAAGTCACAGAAGAAGTTAACAGGCACAAAGAACAGGTGCAGGCAAATGATTGGGCCAAAGGTCACTACAAGGAATCGATAGTAGTGTGTATATGCAGGAACAGCAGTAGCAAAAATGAACACGATACATCAGCAGTGTTTTCATCTGAATCCCACAATACATCTGGGCTGTTCCTGTCATCCCTGCATGCATGCAGACTACATTCTGTTGGTACTTGTAAATCACAGAACATTGACATCATCACCAGCTGAACCTCACAATTATTTATCTGTATTAAAAACAGAATCATTTGAAGAACTGGTGGAATTTCAACAGAATACAAAAACCTGTGCTTGCATTATTAGTATTAATAGCCAAACATTCCATCTTACCACAACTACAGCTGTACCTTTTAAATAAGACTACACATTTGTGCCTGCAAATAATATTCTGAAGACATTATGTGTTAAATTCATAACACACCTGAAAAAATGCACCAACCCCTATCATTGATCATGCTAATTAGCTTTTGCATTAGTGGTAGATGCATCCACACGACCACAAAGATGTGCCAAGTAAGGTATCTGCTTCCAAGATGCAGAACTTGGCAGAAATAGGCAAAAAAGTATAGCCTCAAAAAGATCATCAAGGACATCTGACCAAGATAATCCAACAGCAAATACAGCAGCTATAAATTTCAGTAACTAGTAGTAGTAATTTCAGAAACTAGATAGACATGCCACAGATGTCATCTTTGTATACATGAGAAAAGTGTTCAGACTGTTATGTTGCAGCCTTGCAAAAGGACTAGAAACAGTTAAACTCTCACAGCGATCAACTCCTTACTCTTCAAAACATAACTTGACATGATAACATAAAGAGATGGTATATAATTTTTAATTGGCTTGTACTGAACTTTTTGCCTATTGCTTTAATTAAAAATATGTATGGTTTCTGTTAAGTCTGGCACTAAACAAAAATATGAAGCCATTTTCACTTTAGTATTTCTGTAATGAGAAGCACCTCAAAGACTCAAAGTTACTAAGTGCTACTTAGAGAAGGAAGGGGTTTGTTTAACTTTAGCTAGGGAACAGATTTTCATGTCTATAAAGGAAGGGGGACTTCTTTCCAATTAATGCTTTATAACCGCAATAAAATTGCATATTATTAAAACAATAGTAAGGATATTATTTCAGCAAAGGTCCTATTTATTGTGTTAGTTTCTGGGTAATTTTAAGAGTTTAATATCCCTTTAAGAATGAGGTGAGGAGCGGTAGAAGTCTAATAAATATTTTGCAATTGTCAGACAATTCTTTGCTTGAGGAAAGGCTGTTGTCGACCTGAAACGTTGCTGTATTTCTGTTCATCAAAAGTCCTTTTACAAATAAAGGCTTTTTTAAGAAACATACCTTTTTGTATGATGCTGTCTATCTGCAAATATTGAGTCTACAGTTCGGTTGGGACGTGCACCTGATTGTATTTTATTCCACTGGTGAGTTCTGACTCCTAATCTCCATAGACTCCTAATCTTCATAGACAATTACTCAATGATTTATTTTAGAGCAATCTACACATGTTAAAATTTCACCATGACCTGAGCTGGCCGAGAAACTATAATAAATAATCTCTCCAGGTACATAGTGTTAAACATAAATCATGCTTTAGATGAGAGTTCATTATCCAAGTAGCCTGCACATACCAGTAACATGCCAAAAGAGAAGTCTTATGGCACATTTATATTGTAGCTCTCACCCTTCACAGCTATAGTCATATGATCCCAGTGGTGGCCAATTAAAGGGCAACCATGTTTCGGAGTTTTACCCTTGCAGGTAAAACTTAGTCCTTGTGTAAAATACATAATAAAGCCCCTTCTCCACACATTCAAGGGGTGTCTCCAATCTAATTAGGAAACCTACCCCTTGTGATAATGTGTATTGGTCTATCTACCAATATCTCTACTGATCAAGGAGAGAAAACTGACTTATGTCAGTGAACAATTAATTGAATTTGTGAAAGAGAAGAAAAGGATTCTCTTGATCAGAATAATTTTATTACAAAGAGTTAAAATTATTTAAAGTGCTAGTGCTTGTGAGATTAATTAAGTGATTAAATTATAATGGCTAATGATAAAATGTCTTAATAGAGTTCTTAAATTGATTAATAATTATCGGTTCAATGATAATCCATTAATAGTGCAATTCATTAAATACTGAGATTAATAGATTAGTCCCTTTACATACAGTTGAGTGAATACAAACGTAATAAATTATATATGTAGGCTCTGCAATTAATCCCTCCGAATAGCGTTTCAATATTGTTTGTGTAACCATAAGTTAGTAGGAAAATGAAATGAAAAAGAGAGGTGGAGAAGTCCCGTGTAGAACTATCTGATCATTAACTGCCTTTGGGACCCCACAAAGTTGGAGAAGTCTGCCACTCTGGGGCTGTGGTCTTGGTAGTTTAGCTGTCACTAGCTATAGTTGTTGCTGACTATCCTAAAAAACCACAAACCCCCGAGCGCATAGAGATTAGCATAGGATGAAGAGCGGAAGATTTTGTAATAGTGGTATAGGTAGCACCGAACCAATTGAGAAAGGAAGGACGTGTAGAAGTTGAGGATTAAAGTTAAAATTGTTTAAGGTCCTCGTGGATTCTGTAAAATTTCTTAAAAAGAGAGCAATTACTCTTAAAATCAGCCTGATTTTAAGAGTAATTGCTCTCTTTTTAAGAAATTTTACAGAATCCAGTATTACATTATAATTACATTCCTAAACCAAATGGCTAAGAGAGGCATTCTGAACTTGACACCTGGGGCATTCAAAGGAGGCCAAGGGAAATGTGCTGTGTCATGCCAGGGCCACCTTGCACTGGCATTTTAAGAGTTAATACTGGAAATACTTTGTCTCAGGCTCACACAGAGACCCTTGACTGCATATGTCACCAGGGGGGCTGTGGAAAGGTGACATCCATATCTGTCTTCTGAGATGGTTTGGAGCCACACCATTTGGGCAAGGAAGCTGGGCCAGTCTGTTCTTTTATGAGCCGATCAAGAACAGAGCTGTGGACCTAGAGCAGCGGGGGGGGGGGGGGGGGGGTGTATTTAGTAGAAAATTATGGATTATAGGAGAGGATCTATATCTCCTCTGTCATAGGATTCACATCCTCATAACTTACATATTGGTTATGAGGAGGTCACATGCTTCCTAACAATACCAAAACAGGGCCAGCCTACACCCACCCATTAGGAGGGCTGGTTCCTGGGGGACTGGAAAATGGGAACCTATTAGTGTTTGGTACTGTTCTGCTTGCCCACTTATGGATCACAGCCTGCCCTTGTTTTTATTATAGTATTGGGTACTGGCAAGTATCCATATTATATTAAGGAATATTGCCTGAAAGTAGCCACACCCTGCAGGGGGTCGTAAATGACATGTTCCTGGGCACTCCTACCTCTTGCATAAGGTAATGAAGGGAGTGTCCCAGCAGGAAAAAAATGTGATAGACCCAATATCCCATTGTCATACAAGGAGGCTTCATTTTTCAGTGCATTGTATGTCCAGCTTACAACTCTTGCCTCAGAGGACACAATAGGAACTCTAAACCTGGTATTTTTATTTTATTTACTGTATTTGCAATTATATGTTATCTTTGTAATATAATTTATATATATATATATATATATATATATATATATATATATATATGCACTGTTTCTTTTAACATTAAATAGCATTTTAATAAGATAGTCCTTGTGCTCTAACAAACTCAGTGCCCATATGAATGCTTGTGCCTAGTTGTGTAATCTCTTCATATGTGTGGAAAGGGAAAGTTGCCTATTTTTATGTTGAATAACTACTACAACTAGCAGGATAGTGTGTTTTGAATGTGAATGAACCCTTTGGCTGCTGGAGTGCTTGTTGAATTAGTAGGATCTTACCCTGACTAACCACCATAGGAGAGAGTGTTTGATGCATGGTTGTAGTGTGAATTATTGCCTGTTATAGAGGGCAGGGGAATAGTCCCATTAGGTTTCTATCACCTGTTAATGATAGATGGTGGCAGCAAATGAACTTTGTGGGCGTTGGTGTTTTTTTTGGATGTCTGATGTTAGTCTAACCTGTGTGTAAGGTGATTGAGAGACTGAGTGTAACCCCTTATAGTCAAAACCAAGAGTTACATGTGGTTGAGTGTCCCGTTTTCATGACATGCTGTGTAACTTAGCAGGATAATAGTAAGCTAAACCAACTTTGTTGGCAAGAAGCAATCAGGATAAAATCAGCAGACCC
This sequence comes from Xenopus borealis, assembly GCA_024363595.1. Lineage (NCBI taxonomy): Eukaryota > Metazoa > Chordata > Amphibia > Anura > Pipidae > Xenopus > Xenopus borealis. The sequence goes on along the minus strand of CM044443.1, from coordinate 59,749,848 downwards.
GCACCACAAAAGATCATTTACTGAAATTTGGTCAATATTCTGGGATCAAATAGACAATAGCTCCAAATCACATACCTTGGACTTGCTACAACCATAAGCTAATCCATATAAGTTCAAGAAAAATGTATATATATATTATTTATTTGTATTCACTGTATTACATATGTACTATTTTAAAATCTTGTAATACTGTGAAACCCTGATTTTAAGTCCCCTGATTTAAATTTTTCCCACATTTTACATTGGTTCCACCAATTTATAATGCATTTCAATGGGGGCATTTCCCTGATTTTAAGTCATGTTTCCCCTGATTTTACATCCAAATTTTGTCCTGCTGTTCCCAAAAATGGCTTTTGTTCCTCTATGAATGTTATTTGTGAAATAAAGAGGTTTAAAATAATAACCAGATTCTGCCTGTTCTACCTGTAAATGGTCAGTTCCAATGAATGTGCCCCTTATACAGGCCTGCACCAATCACTTATTGCTTTAGGTTGTGTGTGACTGACAGAGAATCTTGCACATGCCCCCCATAATGTAACATTAACACTGCAATGTTTAAGCCTTATTATTAACACAGTAAATATTGTATCTCAAAGTATAACAGACTCCTGTGCTTTTATCCTTTCAGTACTTGAAGAAAAAGTTACTTTAACACATTTCCCTGATTTTACATTTTCCCTGATTTTACATCATTTTTTCCTGGTCCCCTGAAAAATGTAAAATGGGGGTTCTACTGTATTTGCTGAGTGTTACTTTAAGGTTTGATAGTTTAGTAGTTTGGTTGTATGATTGATTTAACTCATGATGTATTATTCTCTTGAACAATCAAGATGGCTCCACCTATTGTATCTTGGTGAGCTTCACTGTTCAGCCTTGATCTTTGGTTAAAAAAATTTCTGCTTGTTTAAATGAACCGTAACATCAAAAATGTATTTACAAAAATTCGTTAGTATACAACGAAAAACAAACACCAAGACAAATGAAACTTTTAAATAGCAAAGCCTTTATTAAGAAATAACTTACCAAAACTCCACTTCCGCTCCTCTTCAAAAAAGGCGACAGGGCAACTATCCATGCTGCAGTGCTCGACTTCTCATCCATGGCTATTCTAGTGACAACGTGTGAAGGAGCCTGAGGCTGCGCTCACAAGCTCTGGTCAGGCATGGCAGAAAGCAGTACCAGTGTTAGCTGGTGGAGCAGGGTTTGTAGTGGGGTTCGTGGACAAAGTCGCTGCTCAAAGTGTTGTATCAATAGCGCAGCAGAACCCTACCTCAGGTCCAGAGCTGGATGAGCCAGATGTCGTATCCTAGAGTCTGCAGTGCTTCCCCTGTTCCTGTGTAGCCTCCTCTGCTGCAGCAGCCGTAGGGTGAGATCTTTGCTGTGCTATTGACACACAACTTTGAGCAGCGATTGCCCTGGTGTCTCCTTCTCCATGTAATCTCTAATGGATGGCTTCTATACATTGGGCTGATAATGGTGCTTGCGCTCAGTGCCCGCATGCTAATCGCTACTGAAGGTGATATTAAAGGGGAAAACAAATACAATGTCAGCACGACAGGTAGAACCAGTTCCCCTTTAAGGGTTGGGCCAGATTTGGGGAGATTTACCGGAACTGCCTTCTTCATTCAAGCAGATGGAAGGCAGTTTGGGGAGATTGTCGCCCCACAGAAGAGGCAATTAGTCGCCAGGGGACTAAATCTCAACAAATCTTCCTGTCTGCCCCAACCATAAGTCTACTAGAAAAGGGTTTGCTTCCAATAAGGATCAATTATATCTTAGTTGGGATCAAGTACAAGGTACTGTTTTTTACAGAGAAAAAGGAAATAATTATTATATTTTTACAGAGAAAGAGGAAATAATTTTTAAAGATTTGGATAAAATGGAGTCCATAAATTGAAGCTTTCTGGATAATGAGTTTCCAGATAATGGGTCCCATGGGTACAAGCTATTTAAATGCAGTGAACAACGATAAGGCATGGCCGGAACTAGGGGTAGGCAGCTGCCTAGGGCACCATCATTTTAAGGTGATTTTTTTTTGTGGCCTAATAATGTGCAGTCACAGGCAAAATACAGTGCTAAGGAAAGGGATTCACTGCAAAACTGTGCAGCAAAACCAAATAAAAAATACTGCTTTTACTGTGGTTCAACACAACACCTTGCAAACTATGCTACTACAAAAGCCATACAGTGCCACAAATGTTTAAAGTCAGGTCACTTTGCTACGGTCTGTCGTAGTTCTACTAAAGATGTTCATGAACTCACTACTACAAATGTTACAGTATTCAGTGTGGATAAAGCTGGTACATTTATTCCAGACAAGTTTATATGCACTGTCAATGTCAATACTGCTTCTGCTGACAAGAGAAACTCCATTAACTGGATGCTTGATACAGTTTCAGCTGTTTCTATACTACCAAAGGATTTTTTCTTGAAATACTTTGCCAAAGATACGCTTGTTGCACCTGCCCTGAGACTGGTCAGTTACTTAAAGGATCCAATCCCTGTGCTTGGTTGCTTGCCAGTGACTGTACAATTTGAATCAAATACTGCAAAATGTGACTTTTACATTGTAAATAAAGGTACTGCTATACTTGGAAGGGATCTCTTTGCTGCATTAAACCTACAATAAATTGATGGTCTCATTACTACAACACCAGTGCCTGCCACACAGCCTGTGTCTAAAATTTCACCACAAAGCAACATTTCACTTGGCTGTGCAAATAACTTTGTACACAAAGTTAAGTTGAGACCAGAGGTAAAATCAGTACATAACTACAGAGCAACATGCCATGCAATGACCCACGCATCTCCAGCTGAATTATTACATGGCAGACAGATGCGCACTAGGTTACATGTTGCAGACATCAAACTTCCACCAAATACTATTCCTACAAAATAATCTACTGCTGACATTGTCAAATGTCAACAAGCCAAATACAAGGCTTATACTGACAGAAAACATCGTGCAAGAGAAGTGCACTTTCAGCCTGGATCTTGTCAGAATTAAGAAACCAGGAATACTGAAACAAGGACAATCTAAATTTACTACACCACTTGAAGTGAGACGCCAGCGAGGACCATACACATATGAACTGTCTCATGGACGCATATGGAATGCAAGTCATCTTGCTCCTGCTAGATATGACTTTGCAGATTTGATGAAGAACATTTTCCTACTCCTAATGCCAACCGCAATAGGCCTGAAGAAAGTGAACCTATAAGGCATACTGAGAGAATCAAAAAAACTACCTGCATGAACCAAGGACTATGTCATGTGAAGAATGTATATATTGCTTTAAGAAACATACTGTTTAATTGTTACAGTTTATTATATTTGCCCATATGCTTTCCTACTATAGGGGGAATATGTGGTGTTTATACAAATGGCCTGTGGGTGTCACGGTGCATACACAGGACATTCTATACAGTTTGAAAGTAAAAGTAAGAGTTACTGCTGTTATGTAATGGCTGCATGAACCTGCTAATAAATCTCAGCTACCAAACACAAAACCTCTGGGTAGAGATTTTGACTGGGCAAATGGTTACAAAGAAAATTTTAATTGGTGTATGCTATAAACCACCTCGTATAAGTGACGAGTATGAAGCCCAACTACTTTTACAAATAGGTCAAGTTATTATTATAGTTACATAGTTAAATTGGGTTGAAAAAAGACAGAGTCCATCAAGTTCAACCCCTCAAAACCCAGCATACACACACACACATCTCCACTCTTTCACACTGGGCAGCAATCTGGAAAATGAGGTTCAATGTTGATAAATGCAAGGTTATGCACTTTGGCAAAAATAATATAAATGCAAGTTATGCACTGAATGGCGGTGTGTTGGGAGTTTCCTTAAGTGAGAAGGATCTTGGGGTTTTTATAGATAACAAGTTGTCTAGTTCTGGGCAGTGTCATTCTGTAGCTACTAAAGCAAATAAAGTTCTGTCATAAACTCAAGGGATGAAAACATTATTATACCTCTTTATAGATCCCTAGTAAGGCCTCATCTGGCGTTTGCAGTGCAGTTTTGGACTTCAGTCCTTAGGAGGGATGTAAATGAGCCGTGCAACTAAACTGGTTAGAGGGATGGAAGACTTAAATTATGAGGGGAGACTGTCCAGGTTGGGGTTGTTTTCTCTGGAAAAAAGGCGCTTGCGAGGGGACATGATTACACTTTACAAATATATTCAAGGACATTATAGACAAATATCAGGGGACCTTTTTACCCATAAAGAGGATCACCGCACCAGAGGCCACCCCTTCAGACTAGAAGAAAAGGACTTTAATTTGAAGCAGCGTAGGTGGTTCTTCACAGTCAGGACAGTGAGGTTGTGGAATGCACTGCCGGGTGATGTTGTGATGGCTGATTCTGTTGATGCTTTTAAGAGGGGCTTGGATGATTTTTTTGGACAGGCATAATATCAAAGGCTATTTTGATACTAAACTCTACAGTTAGTATAGCTAAATCACTCTGCAAAGTGGCAGCATCCTGCATGGAACCTATAGCTCTGCACAATTTAGTATCATCTGCAAAAATAGAAACCGTACTTTCAATGCCCACATCCAGGTCATTAATAAACAAGTTGAAAAGCAAGGGAACAAGTACAGAGCCTTGCGGTACCCCACTAACAACACTGGTCCAATTAGAAAATTTACCACCACTCTTTGAAGTCTATCTTTTAGCCAGTTCTCTATCCAGGTACAAATACTATGTTCCAGGCCAACATTCCTTAATTTAACTGGTAACCTTCTGTGTGGCATTGTATCAAATGCTTTAGCAAAGTCTAAGTAAATCCCATCCACCGCCATCCCAGAATCAAGGTCCCTGCTTACCTTGTTATAAAAAGAAATTAAGTTAGTCTGGCAAGATCTATTACACATAAAACCATGCTGGCACAAACTCATAGTATTGTTATTTGCTATGAAGTCCAATATCCTATCCTTTATTAATCCTTCAAAAAGCTTTCCTACCACTGACGTCAGACTAACTGACCTATAATTTTGAGGCTGAGAATGGGATCCCATTTTGAATAGCAGCACCACATTAGCAATTTGCCAGTCTCTCGGCGAATTCCCATTTTTGTTCAGTGTTTGACCCTGTGAAAAGCATTTCCCACTTAATATGTTGCAGAGATGCCCTTATACTGTTATAGTTTGCATGCCTGAAATTCAGTGTTTTAGTTACTCCCTTATAGAGTTGCCTCTGCAACAAAATCTCAAAGGAGACCATGTTATGATCACTATTCCCCAAATGCTCACCCACACAAATGCTTGAGATGAGCTCAGTATTATTAGTTATTACTAAGATCCAAAAGAGAGTTATTCCTAGTAGGTTCTTGAACGAGCTGGGATAAAAAGTTGTCATTTAGCATATTTACAAACCTACTAGCTTTCTCTTTCTTGGCAACCCTATTACCCCAGTCAATAATGAAGTCACCCATAATAATAACTTGACCTAGTTGTGAAGCCGCTTCTATTTGTAAAAGTAGCTGGGCTTCATACTCGTCACTTATACGAGGTGGTTTATAGCATACACCAATTATGGGTGACTTCAGTTATCCGAACCTTGACTGGGGTAATGGGGTTGCCAGTAGGTTTGTAAATATGCTAAATGACAATTTTTTATCCCAGCTCATTCAAGAACCTACTAGGAATAACTCTCTTTTGGATCTTGTAATAACTAATAATACCGAACTCATCTCTAGCATTTGTGTGGGTGAGCATTTAGGAAATAGTGATCATAACATGGTCTCTTTTGAGATTCTGTTGCAGAGGCAATTCTATAAGGGAGTAACTAAAACACTGAATTTCAGGTGTGCCAACCTTCACAGTATAAAGGCATCTCTGCAACATATTAAGTGGGAAATGCTTTTCACAGGGTTAAACACTGAACAAAAATGGAAAGTCTTCAAAATGGTGCTTAAAGGACATGTCAACCCTTTT
>CM044443.1:59712510-59723230 GCA_024363595.1 Xenopus borealis | reverse complement strand
AGGGGAATGTGCAGATTGCTACTGAGCAGGTTTTTGTTAGTTGCCATGGAAACTTAGGGATCATTTTATAGCTGAAGAAGTGTACTTTTTGGAAATATATGGTTTATGGGGGTTATTTAACAGGTAAGGCGAAGTTTAGGATGAAAAAAATTGAGAACTGTACATAAATTTGCAGCCCCAATATTACGCATTGTGCCTGTTTTGGGGTATTTGGTGGCTTAGTGTCTTTGTGTATCTATACCTATGGGGTATCGTTCTATTCAGGAGAACTTATAGATTGTATTTGAGCAGGTTTTTGTTAGTTGCCATGGAAACTTAGGGAGAAATCAGACTTTGGAACTCTTTTCTCCTTTATTTCAGACCAAATCGCTACCTTCTACGAATGACTGCGCCCACAATTCTCAGTGTATAAAAATTAGAATGGCATCTTTGAATAGCTGAAGAAGTGTACTTTTCAGACATATAGGGTTTGTGGGGGTTATTTCACAGTTTGAGGGGTGTTTTGACTGTAAAACTCAAAGTAGTACACATACAGTGCAGCCCCCAGATTTTCGACTGCAATTGCCCTTATGCATTGCTCCTGTTTTGGGGTGTTTGGTGGCTGCGTCTCTATGTGTATCTATACATATGGGGTATCATTTTATTCAGGAGAAGTTTGTCTTTCAAACTTTCTGTAATTATAACATTTATAACAGTGTTATTTTGTCAGATTTACATTTGAGCCCGTGTCTTAGCTTGAATTTTAGAAAAAAACTAAAAATGCAATAAAAAAGCTCTAAATATTACAATGCACTGGAAAAATGTATTTGAATTTTGAGTGAAAACTACAGCATCCCTAGTAACCTGAAGGTCTGTAGTTTCTAAAAATACCAAACCTGAAGGGATAATTTAGATTTACATCTAAATTATGCTTCATGTGTGCTTATCCACTTTGTTCTGGTGTAAAATTCCACAAAATGCTGTTTAAGTTTTGGAGTTACTTCTGGACAAAGAAAGTCTGTTACTGATACATATTGGGTATCGTTGGACTTGTCAGGATCAGGGCTTTTACAAACACAAAAAAAATTTATGAAAAATTTACTTTTCTGTGGAAAAAAAAACTCATTATATATACAATATTTTAACCATTTTTTTCTTTTTACATATTTCACCCAAAATACACAGTAAATCTCCAGAAATGTCACAAAATTCCACTTGCATGTCAAAGCCCAGTTTGCAACGAAAAAAACAATATATAATTTTCCTAGTTTCATGGAGGTTTTCCTACAATAAAACCTTGTTAAACTGGTCGCGTGACCAAAATGTGAAATTCTTCTGGCACTTAAAGGGTTAAATCATGTCACTTCCACCTAAGGAACATCTCCAAAATACAATCATTTATCACCCAAGATGCTGCCAAAATTCTTGTTCACACTCTCGTCATATCACATCTAGACTATTGTAACTCTCTTTTAATTGGCCTTCCCCGCCAGAGATTTTTACCTCTCCAGTCCATAATGAACACCGCCGCAAGGCTCATACACCTCAGCAACCGCTCCTACTCTGCCACACCATTCTGCCAATCCCTCCACTGGCTTCCACTACCCTTCAGAATTAAATTCAAATGAATGACCCTGACATTCAAAGCACTTCATAACTCTGCCCCTCCCTACATCTCTGAACTCCTCTCTATATACTCACCCAACCACTTACTACACTCCTCTACTGTCCTGCTACTCAACACTTCTCTCATTACCTCCTCAAATGCTCGGATTCAAGACTTAGCAAGAGCTGCTTCCCTCCTCTGGAATTCTCTCCCACAGTCTGTCCGACTTTCTCCCAACCTTTCTGCTTTCAAGAAATCTCTTAAAATGCACTTCTTTCGAGAAGCCTACCCTCACTCTTAACTACCAAATGCAACACTACATACAGTACCACATTTCTCCCCCACGTAATTCAATATTGCCCATTCCCACATCTTATGTATAACTCCCTTACCTTTAGATTGTAAGCTCTTTCTGTATAGAAATGTAATTCATGTGATTTAGTTGTATAATCACATTTACTTTAAAGCAATACGCAATATGTTGGCGCTATAGAAATACATGTTAATGATAATAAATGGATACCCCCAGCAAAATTGTATTCCTTTTTCCTTTCTTTCCTATTCATGTCAATGGCTTCAATAATCTCCCTTGTTGGAGTGTATACAAAGAGACATCTTAGAGAATCACAATTTCACTGTCCATCAAAAAAAAAATTTTTTTCTCTATTTCCTCGCTTTCAGTAATATCTTTAATATACTGTATTTAGCCAAACAGCAAATTACATTACGAGGAAGACTTAAAGTTACAACTATATTCAATAAACTATGGTTATCTTTCAGTTCTGGTATTCCCCTAATTTGTAGGTTACATCGCCTGCCACGATTGTCCAAATCATCCAGATGCCGTTGTATATCTAATAGTGTTCTCCTATTATGCTCACTGCTAGATATCATGGCAGTTATATAGATTTGTTACATGTCAATAGATTTGTTACATGTCTCTATTTGTCTCGAATGCCGATCTGAGTTTTACCCTGAGCTCCTGGTGATGCACGTATCTCCTCCAACATTGCTCCCAAAATAGTGGCGCCCATGGCTGCCACGTGGGTAGCGCCGATGAGCATGACATCACTGTGCCGCGACGGATGCACTGCTCAGCGCAGGGCATTTTTTTTGGCACCAAATTAGCTTTAAAAGGACGCCCAGGACACCATGACTTTGCCCAAGTATAGGTTCTGATTTATCACATTCCTGGGTGTTAGATTGCTCACTACTATTGATTTGTGGACCTGACCCTGCCTGAACTTGACCTTGTGAACTTTTGCCTAGATTTTGACCACGTCTCTTGTTTCACCCTTGTCTGTACCTTGAGTTTTGACCCCAAGGCTTTCTCCTTGGTCCTGAAAACTCCCACTGGGAACCGATAGGCCCCCTTACATTATACTTGGGCCATGCACTCCGAGAAAGCTACGGGGGCTGGCATCCTGCATGGAAACATATGAGACTCGGCAAGTTCGTATTGGGCATGTACTTGACACGCTTCTTTCACGTATGCCTCCCACTCCTCCTGTCGTGGGGAATCCCCTTACTGATGTTGCTCCTCCACTAGAGGTCTCTCCGGCTTGTGAGCCACGCATCCCTCCTCCTACTTGCTACAATGGGGATCCGCAAGCCTGCAGAGTGGGAGAAAGTGGGTTATGTGATGTCTCATTTGGAGGGTAAACCGCTTGAGTAGGCAACACCTCTTTGGGAGAAGTAGTCTCCATTAACGTTTGATGTAAAAGAATTCCTTCAGTCGATCAGAACTATCTTTGATACCCCTGGTCGGATCGATAATGCCTCATCTCGCCTTGAAGATTTGATTGCTCTCACCATTAAAGTGGACAGAGGGCATCAAGCCGTCAAGGAGCGCAGCAAGAAACTATTCCTTCGGAGGAACCCATGCAAGTTGGGAAGGCTCATCTCCATGAACAAGAGAAACTTTGAAGTATTGTGGCTGGTCTGTGTCTGTACTGTGGTGGACAATCCCACTTTGTTAATTCCTGTCCTGTGAAGCAGAGGAGTTCTCCTCCCCAAAGTAAGCCTGGAGTGTCATTTGTTGGCGGCGTTTCTTATAAGTTTCAAGAGAACTCTCACCAGATTCGTCTGGCTACCAAGACTATCCAAGTATCTGCATTCCTCGACTCAGGGGCTGCAGGAAACTTCATGGACATTGCTTTTGCCATACGAATTCCCCTGTACCCCATGTTTTCTCCCTTGCGGGTCTTTGCCATTGACGACAGACCCTTATCGTCAGACATTATCTCCTTGACCTCTTTCCTGTCCCTCCTCTCCTGTGGTGTTTGGATTACCATGGTTGCGCTTGCATAACCCCTCCATTGATTGGTCTTCTGGGCTGATCTCTCGTTGGAGTCCTTATTGTCAAGAACACTGTCTCCCTGTTACTCCATTTCCCTGAGTGAACGTTTCTTCCACTGAACTGTTAGCTTTGCCATCCTTCTACAAGGAATTCTCCAAAGTCTTCTGTAAAAAGTCTGCAGAATTCCTCCCTCCACATCGTCACTATGATTCCCCCGTGGATCTCGTTCCTGGAACCATGCCCCCTAGAGGTCGCACCTATCCTCTCTCCTGCTGAGAATTCCGCCATGAAAGATTACATCCGGGAAAATCTCCAGCGGGGATGTATTCGTCCCTCTACTTCTCTGCGTCCCTGCATTGATTATCGCGGACTTAATAAAATCACATTTTAAAAACAATATCCTTTGCCTCTGATCGCTGAACTGTTTGACCAAATGAAAGGGGCTAAAATATTCACTAAAATGGATCTACACAGGGCATACAACCTCATCCGTGAAGAGAATAAATGGAAGGTATTCAATACCTGTGATGGGCACTATGAATACCTTGCAATGCCCCCGCCGTCTTCCAGGAATTTGTGAATGACTTCTTTCAGGATTTCCTGGGGACGTTCATGGTCGTGTATCTTGATGATATCTTAATCTTCTCCAAAGACTTGGAAAGTCATCATTCTCAGGTAAAACAGGTACTCTCTCATCTGAGGAAGGACTCTCTCTTTGCCAAATGAGAAATGTTTCTTTGAAGTGCCTAAGATCACTTTCCTTGGCTAGATCATCTCTCCAGAAGGTTTTGAGATGGATCCCGCCAAAGTTTCTGCTATCCAGGAATGGTCCCTTCCTTTGAGAACCAAGGCCATTCAAAGATTCATCGGGTTTGCGAACTATCGACAGCTCATCAAGAGGTTCTCCTGCCGCATTGCCCCCATTCTTGCTCTTATCTGGAAAGTGGGTAAACCTAACTCCTGGCCTCCAGCTGCTATCGAAGCTTTCCAATCCCTGAAGGATGCTTTTACCTCTGCCTCTGTCTTCTGACATCCTGGTCCAGTCTCCTCCTTCTCCTGTCTCTGCGGATGGTCAACAGGAGTATGAAGTAGAAAAGATCCTAGATTCCAAGCTCTCTAGAGGTTATTTACAATTGCTCATTAAGTAGAAGGGATTTGGTCCTGAAGAATGCTCTTGATAGAAATACTCCGATGTTCCTCTTCTTGTGAGAAAATTCTACACTGTTAACCCAAAAAAACAGACTTGGTGGTCCAGTGGCCCCCTGTGGGGAAGGGAGTACTGTCAGTAATGCCACCCGGAGCTCAGGGGTAGTGGCAGTGGTGCGCTGCATGTGACGTCAGCACGCCGCAAAAGATGCACTGCTCGTTGCGGCGCCTGTGCCAGTTTTTGGTGGCAAATTAGTTTTAAAAGGTCGTCATGACTTTGCCCAAGTATAGGTTTGGATTTATCACATTCCTGGGTGTTAAATTGCTCCCTACTATGGATTTATCTACTTAACCCTGCCTGAACTTGACCTTGATCCTTATGTGCCTGCCTTGTGAATTTTTGACTGGATTTTGACCACTTCTCTTGTTTAGGGAGTTAAATGTGTGGCTCAAGTCTTGGTGTAGGAAGGAAGGGTTTGGGTTCCTAGAGCACTGGGCTGATTTTTCCTTGGGGTACAACCTATACAGTCGTGACGGATTGCACCTCAATGGAAGGGACCCATTGTGCTAGGGGAAAGAATGGTCAAGAGGTTGAAGGAGTGGAGGGGGGTGGGTGAGAGAAACAATTATGGGGAAGCTAGGGTAGAAGGGGTAGCGGAATTAGTAAGGGGTCATGGGGGAGGAGTGAGGGGGGGCATACAGTTTACCAGCTAAGGAGGTCCCTCTGTTACAAGGAAAACAGACTAACTTAACATATAATTCCCCCCAAAGTAATGTACATGTAAAAAGTAAAAGTAGTAACCTGCGCTTGTATGCTGGCTAATGCACGAAGTTTGTCAGGTAAAATGGGAGACCTAGAATTAATTGCATGCAATAAAAATTATGATATAATTGGTATCATTGAGACCTGGTGGGATGAAACATGTGTCTGGACTGTGAATTTAAATGGTTACACCCTTTTTAGGAGGGACAGAGGGATTAGAAAGGGGAGGAAGTGTGTTTGTATTTAAAGCCTGAATTAAAGCCTTGCACTAAAGAAATAACCATTATGGGCACTGGTGAGGGTGTGGAATCCCTCTGGGTAAAGATTTTGACTGGGCATAAGGTTACAAAGAAAATTATCATTGATGTATGCTATAAACCACCACGTATAAGTGACGAGTATGAAGCCCAGCTACTTTTACAAATAGAAGCGGCTTCACAACTAGGTCAAGTTATTATGAGTGACTTCAATTATCTGGACATTGACTTGGGTAATGGGTTTGCTAAGACAGATAAAGCTAGTGGGTTTGTAAATATGCTTAATGACAACTTTTTATCCCAACTCATTTGAGAACCTACTAGGAATAACTCTCTTTTGGATCTTGTAATAACTAATAATACTGAACTCATCTCTAGCATTTGTGTGGGTGAGCATTTAGGGAATAGTGATCATAAAATGGTCTCTTTTGAGAGTCTGTTGCAGAGGCAACTCTATAAGGGAGTAACTAAAACATTGAATTTCAGTCGTGCAGACTTTGACAGAAGGGCATCTCTGCAACATATTAAGTGGGAAATGCTTTTCACAGGGTTAAACACAGAACAAAAATGCAAAGTCTTTAAAATGCTGCTTAATAAATATACATGTCAGTATATTCCGCTTGTAAGCAAGGAATGTTGTTGCAAAGCAAAACCTTTTTGGTTCAGTAGAAGTTTTGGTGTTGAGGTGGGTAAGAAAAGACGTGCTAAGGCTTTCAAGTTAGCTGGGACTGCCGAATCATTTATAAGGTACAAGGAGGCGAATAAATCATCCAAAAAAGCGATTAGGCAAGCTAAAATCGATATGGAAAAGGATATAGCAGTAAGCAGTAAAAAGAATCCAAAATAATTTTTAAAATATATTAATAGTAAAAAAATTAAACAGGACGGGGTAGGGCCTTTATTATCAGAGGGGTGTCAGCTGGTTGATGAGAACAAGCAAAAAGCTCAGATTCTGAATGCATACTTTTCGTCTGTCTACACAAATGAGAAACAAGCTAATGAAGGTTTCCTTAATAATGGTCCCAATTCTAATAATACATCTAAGGATGCATGATGAAATTCAAAAGAAACTAGAACATGTTAAGTTAAACAAAGGTCCAGGGCCAGATTGGATTCATCCCAGGGTAATTAACGAGCTTAGCTGTGTGATTGTCAAACCTCTCTACATAATTTTTCAGGATTTATTGAGGTCTGGCATGGTGCCTAGAGACTGGCGAATTGCTGGAATTGCCTGGAACATAGTATTTGTAACTGGATAGAGAACTGGCTAAAAGATAGACTACAAATAGTGGTGGTAAATGGAACATTTTCTAATTGGACCAGTGTTTTTAGTGGGGTACTGCAGGGCTCTGTACTGGTTCCCTTGCTTTTCAACTTGTTTATTAATGACCTGGATGTGGGCATTGAAAGTATGGTTTCTATTTTTGCAGATGATACTAAATTGTGCAGAACTATAGGTTACATGCAGGGTGCTGCCACTTTGCAGAGTGATTTGTCTAAGCTGGGAAACAGGGCAGCAAACTGGAAAATGAGGTTCAATGTTGATAAATGCAAGGTTATGCACTTTGGCAAAACTAATATAAATGCAAGTTATACACTAAATGGCAGTGTGTTGGGAGTTTACTTAAAGGGGCTGTTCACCTTTGAGTTAACTTTTAGTATAATGTAGAGAGTGATATTCTGAGACAATTTGCAATTGGTTTTCATATTTTATTGCTTGTGGTTTTATAGTTATTTAGCTTTTTATTCAGAAGCTCTCTAGTTTGCAGTGTCAGCAATTTGGTTTCTAGGGTACAAATTACCCTAGCAACCCTGCATTGATTTGAATAAGAGACTGGAATATGAATAGTAGATAGACTGAATAGAATGATAAGCAATGAAAAGTGGCAATAACAATACATTTGTTTTTAGATGGTGTCAATGACCCCCATTTGAAAGCTGCAAAGAAACAGAAGAAAATTGCAAATCATTAAAAAACTTTGAAAAATAAATAATGAAGACCAATTGAAACGTTTCTTAGAATTGACCCTTCTACAATATACTAAAAGTTAACTTGAACGAGAACCACCCCTTTAAGTGAGAAGGATCTTGGGGTTTTTATAGATAACAAGTCTAATTCTGGGCAGTGTCATTCTGTTGCTCCTAAAGCAAATAGGGTTCTGTCCTGCATAAAAAAGGGCATAAACTCAAGGGATGAAAACATTATTATACCTCTTTATAGATCCCTAGTAAGACCTCATCTGGAATATGCAGTTCAGTTTTGCATGTAAATGAGCTGGAGAGAGTGCAGAGACATGCAACTAAACTGGCTAGAGGGATGGAAGACTTTAATTATGAGGGTAGACTGTCCAGGTTGGTGTTGTTTTCTATGGAAAAAAGGCGCTTGCAAGGGGACATGATTACAATTTATAAATAAATTAGAGGACATTATAGACAAATATCAGGGGACCTTTTTACCAATAAAGAGAATCACCGCACCTGAGGCCACCCCTTCAGACTAGAAGAAAAGGAATTTCATTTGAAGCAGCGTAGGTGGTTCTTCACAGTGAGGTTGTGGAATGCACTGCTGGGTGGTGTTGTTATGGCTAATTCTATTGATGCTTTCAAAAGGGGCTTGGATGATTTTTTTGGACAGATTTAATATCAAAGGCTATTTTGATACTAAACTCTACAGTTAGTATAGCTATGGGCATATATGGTTTGTGTGAAAGAGTGGAGGGGTGTGTGTGTGTGTGTGTGTATGCTGGGTTTTAATTTGGAGGGGTTGAACTTGACGTACTTTGTGTTTTTTCAACCCAATTTAACCCTTGTCTGTTCCTTGAAATTGATCTTAGACCCCGAGGCTTCCTCCTTGGTCCGGACAACTCCCACTGGGAGCCGATAAGCCCCCTTACACTAGTTGAGACACCTGGATGTGTAATGAGGAATGTTCACTTTTGAGTTCTGCCACTTCCGCTCTGACTGCAAGTTTAATCTGCAAAATCATCTCTCCAAAATCTGCTCTAGTCGGTTATGCTTTAATATACAATAGTGTTATTGAAGCTGTATCAACTGTATCAGAACTCACCGCACTGAAATCCGGATCATCTGCAGCGTTTTTGGTATCATACGCCTCCAATCTGCAATCTCTATCAGCAGGGATAGTATACTGCCTCAGCATCCTTTGCAATTCTGTAATTTTCACCACTTTAGGCACCTCTCCCGCATAATCCTTCTGCCTCCTAGACTTCCCCATCATCCACCCAACAGCACTTGCAGTCCGTTTGTTATATGCAGCGAGCAGCCAGCTCAAATTATCGGTTCCATGCTGGGTCGGTGTGGAGGTAACCATGTTGCGTCCGCCATGTTTAGACACTTGCCACACCCCTCGCTGCCATGTTTAAGCTCCTTGTTCTTGGACTCTCTCTATCACACATTCCGCCCAGATTGTGTTCCAGTGGATGGTGCAAATTGAACAACAGATATTGATCCGTATGAGTGGGTTTCCTGTATACCTCCATTTTCAAATTACCCCCCTCTTGGTTGCATATCAAACAGTCCAAAAAGGCAAGTTTGGTTCCCCCTTTTGGCCACTCCCCTTTGGCTCCACCCACTTCCCCCAGGCTTTCACAGAATTTTTAGGAAAATCAAACTATACTGTAGCATTGCGGGCAAAATTTCCTTAATGTCTTAATACACTGCAGGAAGGGGGTATTCACACCACATACAATTTTAACTGAGAGCTGTGAATGCTGCACTACAAGCACATTATGGGGAAAAGGATCCTGGCACCTAAAGTACATTACATGCACAGACTGTGAGGTACTCAAAAGACATTCAAAGGAGCAGTAGGTACTGATCTCCCAAGAACATAAAAAGAATGTACCACAAGCACGATAAAGAACTCTATATAGTAAGAAGCAGAGGCACTGGCACACCAAATACATGCATAACAAGCATTGGACAATGGCACCGTGAGTAGTAAGATACAGAGAATACTGGCAGGCCAAGCACAATATACAATAAAATAAAGTGGGTATAAGTACAATAATGCATTATATAATAAGAATCAGTGAGCACAGGCACTCCAAGCCTATACATTCTAGTACCTCCCCATGCACTGCCTCACACTATTGCTCTGCCAAAATGCAAGGTATAAGGAGCTGCATTAGTAATGTAAAAACTTCAAATATCCCTCTCTACATGATCCCTTTTATACTAGTTAGACAACAATGTTATATTATAATAGGAGAATTGTACAAATAGTAATTTAGTTTGAAAAAAAGACATGTCTATCCTTTTGGCCTAAGTAAAACCTGTGTAACTGGCTGATACAAAGGAAGGAGAACAACCCCTTCAAAAGCTTCTCCAATTTGCTTCAAAAAATTTCTTCCTGACACCAAGATGCAATCGGACCATTTTCTTGATTAACTTTATACTAAGTTCTTTAACACTGTATTTTCTGTGTGCCCCACACCCACAAACCCCTAGAACCCATAGGAGAATGGCAACTTAATTTATAAATCCCCCAGAAATCACAACACAATGGCAACTTAATGTATAAATACCTCCAGAATTCATAGCAGAATGGCAATTCCATGTATAAAAAACACCCAGAACTTATATCAAGCTGGCATGGTGGGAATTCCATGTATAAATCCCCCAGAATTCAAAGTAGGATGGCACAGGGG
>CM044443.1:59664044-59698905 GCA_024363595.1 Xenopus borealis | reverse complement strand
TTCCCATTGAAGTCTATGGGGTTCGCGAACGTCGCGAACCGTTCGCGCGTTTTGTCGCAAATTCGCGAATATGTTCGCAAACATTTTTGCCGCGGTTCGCGCCATCACTAGTTATATTACCATTTGTGTCCTTTAACAATGTTATTGTAGGTGGGGTAGAGTGTTGCCTAACTCTGCCCTTTCACCATGTTCGAGAATATTGATTTTGGAGAAAAGGTGCTGTTGTTTAGCTTTTTTGACAAATAATCAGCCAGGGCCTCCTGTGCGAATTTTAGGGCAGCCAGACCTTGATTAGAAGGTGCCTGGGCCACCTGAGTCTCTATATTAGTAATTTTTTCTTCCAGCAGCCTTTGTCGGTGGGCACATTGGGCTTTATGGGCATTAATTTCTGAATGAAAAAACTTACGTAAGTGCTCTTTCAATACCTCCCATAGATTAAGGTAATCCTCTGACTCATGGTTTCTATAAGATCCAGAATGGTTTCCTCTACCCTCTCTTTGTTATTAAGAATATTCAACCAGACAGGGTTAAGAGACAACCTGGGCCTGTTCTGATGGGGCACTAACAAAATATCTAATTCCAAGGGTGCATGGTCCGAGATGCCTCTTGGTAAGTATTTTATGGAAATTATCACTGGAGAGCTATTTCTTAATGGTGATTCAGTTTATTCACGATGCATGTGCTTATGCATCGTGAATAAACTGAATCACCATTAAGAAATAGCTCTCCAGTGATAATTTCTTCTATGACATGATACTACTTCCCTGGACCTGGCAAACCCAGATCGCTGTGATTGAGCTACACTACACAATTTAACTTAAGGTTTGTGGCTTCCTACTACTTGTTTGTTGATAAATATTTTATGGCTTTCACCAGGGAGATAGCTTTTGAGTTCATAAAGGCATGGTCGATACGTGAGAGGACCATGTGGGAGGTGGAGAAACATGAATACTGCCTAGTTCCAGGGTGGAAGTGTCTCCAGGCCTCCTGTAGGCCTGCAGCCTTCGTAATGGCTAGAAGATTATGAGTGGGGTATGTTCCATATGCGCCCCCGCCTACGCAGTCTATCCAGAATGGGGTCTAGTAAGGCATTATAGTCGCCCATAGCAACCACTGCAGCATGAGGGAATTGTGCAATAAATTGAATAAGCTGTACCAGGCAATCTTCCATGTAGGGGGGAGGAATATATATAGATGCAAGTACAAGCCCTTGTGCTTGTACAAAGCCGTGTATAAACAAGAATCTGCCCCCCTTGTCTGATTTTATGGAAACCTAAATCTAAATGGTACACTTTTATGAATTAGAATTGCCACCCCTGAAGAGTGCGTAGAGAAAGGAGCCTGATACAACCACCCCACCCATGGGCGCTTTAGCGCCAGTGCTTTAGCCCCCACCAAATGGGTTTCTTGCAAGAGTATTATTTTGCCGTTGGTCTTTTTTAAGTATTCCAACACTAGTCTGCGTTTGATGGGGTCATTAAGGCTCCTTACGTTCCAGCTAAGACATGTTATAGACATTGTGGCATACAGATATATAAATTCTGACATATGTAACCTTTTGCATGAGAATCCACTTGCATACCTGAACAATTTAGTAAAAACATAACTCAACCTTGGAATCATAAACTTCCGGTTTCCCATCCCCTCCCCCTCTGCACATGTCCCCAACTTTTTGCAGAGTTTTTCCCAAACTGCCATAACTGAAATGGTATGTGAACTTATGCAGGCCAAAATGGCCGTGAACTGTTGTCCTCTTCTCAAGGAGACATATGGTGCAACTCTGCTTTCGGCTCTGTGGGGTTAACAGCCCACCTACAGGTAAGCTTTGGGGAGGGACACCTGCTGTTGCAGTTAGCTTTTACTGTCCAACGTATTGTCCATATGGGACCAAGTGGGTCTTACCCATAGTCAATGTGCGGTGTTGTGTGCCCCTCTTAGCAGAGAGATTATGGCAACAGGACCCCCCGGTTACATTCACCAAATCATTAGTGTGGCCAAGTGTTCAGAACTGAGAAAGATAAGTAGCATACTTGGATCTACCAGTTACCCCAACATAGCGATACTCACATTGGTCCGCGATCTTAAATGGTAGGGAGAGAGATGACCCATTAAGGCTCCGCCAGTGTGGGCTTGCTGAAAGCCTGTTACTGCCTCGTATCCAGCCAGGCACTCGGTAGGGTGAAGAAGCGTGTCTGACCATCTGCAACGACACGAAGTCTGGCAGGGTAGAGCATTGCGTAAGGCAGCTTGAGCTCTCGGAGCCGCCGCTTCCCTTCAGAATACTTTGCTCGCTGACGTTGGACCTCGGCCGAGAAGTCACCGAACACTGATATCTTTGCCGTACGTGAGGGTTTCCTTTTTTCGAGCCATCATCAGTACCGCATCTCGGTCTCTAGCATTTAGGAGGTGGGCAATTAGTGGGCGCGGTGGTGCCCCCCGGTATCAGCGCTCTTGTCGGTATCCTGTGGGCCCTTTCGATGGTAAAGGCCAAAGAAAAGTTATTCCTACCGAATCGATCATTTAGCCAGGATTCCACAAAGTTTTCTGGAGCGGAGCCCTAAGCTTTTTCAGGAAACCCAATGAATCTGAGGTTGTTACGCCTCAGCCTGTTTTCCAGGTCATCCGATTTGGCGGTGCAATCCGCGATTGTTTGTTGCAGGTACTGGATCCTCTCTGGTAAGGGATGGCAAAGATCTTCAACAGAACTCACCCTTTGTTCCAAAGCAGCTGCCCTTTCGCGCACCTTTTGCTGGTTCAGTTTTATTATCGACAGTTCGGTTTTTATTTCATCGGTCTTAGAGCATATCAAACTGTTACTGGATTCTTTAGCTGCCCGAATCTCGGAAAACAGGTCTGCCAAAGTCGGTTCTTGCTCTTTTGGTTCCTCGTGGCTTGGGCCTTCCCGCAGATCGGGTAATGGTGTTTGTTCATTGGCGCCATTTTGATCAGGCTGGGGCTCCCTTGCATATCTTTCAAGTTTGGCGGCTGCCTCCGAGGCTCTCTTAGCCGCCCCGATTTTGCCCCATTAGTGATCTTGGAGGTAATATTTCGCCGGGTGTAGTTTCTGATGCCGTTTTTAGAGCTGTTTGTCAGGATAATATCAAAGGTTATAGAGTCGAACTGAGGAGCTGCACCTTCCTGCGTCCGTTCACATTGCGCACCAAGCCACGCCCCATATTAACTACATTTAATTCATTTTCGTACCTAGATTCTATATGGTGGGTAATTTTCCGTAACAAACACATTGCTGTAATTTATTTGTGTGTAATCATTGTAAGCTGCTCAGCTGAACAGCTTACATCGTGCTGCTAATTAACGTATTTAAACAAGTGGTGTGTGTGGGATTTGAGAGGGGTTGTGCTTCTTTTTTCTTTTTCCTCAATTTTAATTAAGTATAAATACCTCTCCTTTTCCCTCAAGTCCTTTTTAGTTAGTTATACTAAACCATCAACCTTGCCTTTAGAAAGAATGAATACTGTACTATAAAATCTTCCTTTCTGTCACAAATATATTTTGTCATTCAAAGCTAGCTTGGCATGCACTAGTTATTTAAACTATTGTATATTAACTTTGCATATAAGTGCATCTGTTACATGGAGGTTATATATATATTTGTGAGATATATGTAATATATATATTTGTGAGACAGATTGATTCTTAAAATGTACAGAATGGAGTTTGTAATACAATGACATCCTTTTGTGCACTAACAATATTTTGTTTTCAATAAGTGTTTTGAATATTTTTTATCTGTGGATATGGTCACAAAATAGTAATATACCATGAGAGACATTCGTTCTGTGTATTAGGGATAGTTTTGTATACAGAATGTATTTGGGACAAACGGCACCCCATATTAAGAAGGGATTGAATGGCTTTTTAGCTAGTGGGGGAATACAGGGTTATGGAAGACAGTTGATGCAGGGACTAGTCCGATTGCCATTTTGGAGTCAGGAAGGAATTTTTTCCCCTTCAGAGGCAAATTGGAGAGGTTTCAGATGGGGTAAAAAAAAGTTAAACTTGATGGATGTATGTCTTTTTTCAACCTATCTTACTACAATTTTATGTCGAAGAACGGAGTTCGATTCCCGAGTATAGGACTTTACTTATAAAGTTCCTGGGTGCTCCTAATTCTTTTCTTGATTCTATGCTTGTTCCTGAATTCAATCCTTTGCTGCCTGCCCTGATGTGTCTGCCTGGATTTCACTACAAGCTTTCTTTAACCCCTTTGTTACTTTCTATTGGACTTCTCTGCATATAACTTCCTGCTTGGTCCAGACTTCAACAGCCTACAGCCCTAACAGTATACCTGGGCCATGGACCTTAATGAGGCTCCCTGTGTTTCTCCAGTTGCAACAGTTGACCTGCCTTCAGCATTTTCCAAAGAGCCACGTATTCCACCTTCCCTTTGCCACAGTTGTGATCCTCAGGCTTGCAGGTGGTTCATGAATCAGTGCTTGATCCAATTTGAACTTCAGACCTTGGTTGTAGAAACCTCCTGGAACACTGAAGTCTATGTGGCAGCCTTCTGTCAGCGGTTAGCCAACAAATTAAAAAACATCTGGTTACCAGGGATCTCTCTGAACAACTTGAGGGACTGATTGTTCTGCTGCACTGTGTGTGTTTATACTGTGGTGGCAAGGCTCATTTTGCCAACAACTGTCCGCTGAAGCAGGGAATTGCCAAAGACTAGGTAAGATTGGGAAGTCTTATCTGAGCAGTGTTGTATCTTCTCCCCAAAAGAATTCACACCAATTTTTACTCCCTGTGAAGTTACAGCTGATGTCTAGACATGTTAAGCTCAAGCCTTTCTTGATTCCGGAGCTGCAGGGAATTTCATGGATTCTGACTTCACCAAGCACCCTGGAGTTCTTCTTATTCCTCTGTCCACCCACTTACACGTGTTCACAATTGATGATAGACCATTGTTGTCTGAAATAATCTCAGAATCTACAGGGAACTTGTGGGAGCTCTACATAAAGATAAACTACCTTTCATCATCAGTTCTCCTTCTGCTCCCGTTTTGTTAGAGTTACCTAGGCTATAGTTATATAACATTCTCATTGATTGTTCCCAGTAGTCAAATCTCCCACTAGAGTATATTGCCACAGGAATTGCCTACCCTCCTTTTGTATTCATCAATTATATGTAGCTTCTGTCAAACTCCAGACCTTGCCTCCTAGTTATAAGCACTTTCCAGATGACTTCTGTAATAAATCCGCTGAGACTGTACCTCGTCATTATCCCTACTATTGTCCCATCAACCTACTCCCTGGAACCATGCCCCTAGAGGTTGTACTTACCCTCTTGTCTCCAGCTGAGACACGGGCCACAAAGGAGTACATACAAGACAATCTTCAACAGGGTTCATATGGCCTTCAACTTCTCCTGACATAGCTGGGTTCTTCTTTGTGGAGAAAAATGTTTGTGGTCGTAGTCTCTGTATAGATTATAGAGGGCTCGATAAGATAAACAGTAAGAATCGTTATACTCTTGTCTTCTCTGAATTATTCAATCAGTTGAAAGGAGCCAAAATCTTCTCTAAATTAGATCTTCGTGGGGCCTACATCTTGATCCAGATTCATGAGAGGGACGAGTGAAGACTGACTTTAACACCAGGAATGGGTATTCTGAATATCTGGTGATGCGTTTCAGACTCTGCATCACCCTTGCTGTCTTCCAAGTATTTGTTAATGATATCTTCAGAGACCATCTGGATAAGTCAGTGTTGGTGTATCTAAACAATATACATTTTTTGCAAAGACTTGATCATCCACCAAGCCCTACTGGTAGAGTCCTGCAGCGGGTCAGATACCGGCGGGTTACCCGCAAATTCCTGCATGTAGAATTTCTGGGTGCGGGTATAGAAGTGGGCTGTTGGTTCTGCAGGTTGGCGGGTTGAGGGTAGGGTCGCGGATCCTCGCCATATGGATTTTTACTCCTTTTTCTGAGCATGTCGACTACTGATGATGTCACTTCCGGTTTACAATGACAGCATTTCCTGTTTTACTCCTTTTTTTCCTGATCGCTGCAGCTACTTTGGTTGATGTTACTTCCGGGTTATCAATGATAGCACTTCCTGATTCTTGATGGTCAGCGGGTCCGGGTTGCAGATCACGGGTATGGTTCGGGTCACGGGTCCAAGCGGGTAAGAATGCGGGTCGCGGGTCTGGGTTGTGGGTACGGGTAGGGTACGGGTCCCAAAAAATGGACCTGCGCAGGACTCTACCTACTGGGAGACGTACTCTCTCATTTGAGGAAGAACTTTCTTTATGCAAAACTGGAACACTCTATCTTTCAAGTCCCCAAGATTCCATTCCATGGCTATATCTCCAGAAGGGTTTGAGATGGATTAGTCTCTCCCTACTAGCACCAAGGCCATACAGAGATTTTTTGGCATTGCAAACTATTAAACTTAGCCATGGACTGTATTGTTGAGCTAACACCTTCCAAGGACAACATGGTCATATGGGTGGTAATAGACCATATTCCCATTCGCAAGCTTCCATCTGCTATGGAATAACTCTTTATTTCTAATATATTTCGTCTTCATGAATTTCCAGCAGAGATTGTATGTTACAGCGGTTCCCAATTTATTTCCTTGTTCTGTCATTCTCTATGCAAGTCCTATTGCTTATCTTTCCAATTTTCTTGGGAATATCACCCCCAGTGTAATGGAGCTTCTAACATAGTAACATAGTAAGTTAGTCTGAAAAAAAGACACATGTCCATCAAGTTCAACCTTTTAACTTTTTTTAATAAACTTTAATAAACTTTTTTTTAATTAACTGCCTAACTGCTAGTTGATCCAGAGGAAGGCAAAAAAAACCCATCTGAAGCATCTCCAATTTGCCTCAGAGGGGGAAAAAATTCCTTCTTGACTCCAAATTGGCAATCGGACTAGTCCCTGGATCAACTTGTACTATGAGCTATCTTTCATAACCCTGTATTCCCTCACTAGCTAAAAAGCCATCCAACCCCTTCTTAAAGCTATCTAATGTATCAGCCTGTACTACTGATTAAGGGAGAGAATTCCACATCTTCACCGCTCTCACTGTAAAAAATCCCTTCTGAATATTTAGGCGGAATCTCTTTTCTTCTAATCGAAATGGGTGAGCTGGAAAGACCTACTGGTGAATAAAGCATCAGAGAGATGATTATATGATCCCCTTATATATTTATACATAGTTTACATATCACCCCTTGAGCACCTCTTCTCCAATGTGAACATCCCCAATTTGGCCAGTCTTTCCTCATAGCTAACATTTTCCATACCTTTTACCAGCTTAGTTGCCCTTCTCTGTACCCTCTCTAATACAATAATGTCCTGTTTGAGTGATGGAGACCAAAACTGTACGGCATATTCTAGATGTTGCCTTACAAGTGCTCTATAATGTGGAAGAATGCCCCCCTCCTTCTGTGACTCTATGCCCCTTTTAATACAGCTCAAGGCCGTATTTGCCCTTGATGCTGCTGAATGTCATTGCTTGCTACAGCCAAGTTTATCATCTACAAGGACTCCAAGGTCCTTTTCCATAATGGATTTGCCTAGTGCAGTCCCATTAAGGGTATAAGTGGCTTGAAATATTGAATCTCATTTGCCACTTAGCTGCCCAGATTGCTAGTTTGTCAAGATCCTGTTGCAAGGATGCCACATCCTGGATGGAATTGGACTGGATTGTTTTGTGTCATCTGTAAACACTGATACATTACTTACAACACCCTCCCCTAAGTCATTAACGAACAAGTTAAATAAAAGTGGACCCAATACCGAATCCTGAGGGACCCCACTAAGAACCTTACTCCAAGTAGAGAACGTACCATTAACAACCACCCTCTGCACCCGATCCTGTAGCCAAATTCCTATCCGTATGCAAACGACTTCATTAAGCCCAACAGACCAGTTTAGAAAGCAGTCGTTTGTGGGGCTCGGTATCTTTAGCAAAGTCCAAATAGATCACATCTACTGCCCCTCCTCTGTCCTTCATCGTACTTACCTCATGATAAAAAGCAGTCAAATTTTTCTGACATGACCTATCCTTCATAAAGCCATGCTGATTGCTGCTCATAATGCCATTCACTAGGACAAAATTTTGAATGTGATCCCTTAACAAGTCTTCATAATTTGCCTACCACAGATGTCAAACTTACTGGCCTATAATTACCAGGCTGAGATCATAATCCCTTTTTAAATATTGGGATGACATCAGCTTTCCTTCAATCCATAGGCACTATACCAGATAAAAGCGAATCTGAGAAAATCAGAAATAGGGGCTGGTCTAAAACTGAACTAAGTTCTCTTAGAAGCAGTGGGTGTATATAACATCAGGCCCTGGCGCCTTGTTTACATTAATTTTTATTAAAGCTTTATGAATCATATCCTGAGTCAGCCACTGACTAGATTGAGCTTAGACATTGGTGCAACTATGAAGTGAGTCTGGGAACTCAGACTCTATTGCATACAATGAAGAAAATAACTGATTTTGCACATTTGCCTTTTCTGTATCTGTTACACCGTTATTTAATGGAGCAAGACTCTCAATCTGCATCTTTTTACTATTAATATATTTAAAAAACTTTTAGGGTTACTTTTCGCCTGCGCCGCAATTAACTCTTTATTTCTTACTTTGCCTTCCAGATTGCTGATTTACAACATTTTTTTAAGTTTTTATTTTTGCATTTTTGTAACAATACAAACGAAAAGAAAACATACATGGCTAGAAAATAAGGAAGATCATGTATCCATAAATGAATTAAAAAATAAAATTAAACATTTACATTTGCCTATGGAGCCTCTGATTTATTTACTCTATTATTGCTAATTTACAACATTTATTACAGTGTTTATATTAAATGCAGCTTCTGTCTCAGCAGATTTGTAGTTTTTAAATGCCTTTCTCTTCTTTCCTATTAACTTCTTTACATCTGTATTAAGCCACATAGGATGATTCTTGGAGCTTCTACATTTACTCCTTAAGGGAATAAATTGTGAACAGTAATGATTTAATATAATTTTAAATGATAACCATTTCTGTTCTGTGGTTTTAGCTGAAAACGTAATGCTCCAATCAATACTCTGAATGGCAGCCCAAGGCACTGAAATTAGCTTTTACAAAATTCATGGTTTTTGTTGCCAAAGTATATATTTGTTTTTTGCACCAGACATTAAATGATATAACATTATGGTCACTATTACCCAGGGGTTCAATGACTTTGCTCTAAGTTTTGGGTCATTTGAGAACTATAGTATTTGTAAATGGAATATTTTGTAATTGGACCAGTGTTGTTAGTGGTGTACCGCAGGGCTCTGTACTGGGTCCCTTGCTTTTCAACTTGTTTATTAATGACCTGGATGTGGGCATTGAAAGTACGGTTTCTATTTTTGCAGATGATACTAAATTGTGCAGAACTATAGGTTCCATGCAGGATGCTGCCACTCTGCAGAGTGATCTGTCTAAGTTGGGAAACTGGGCAGCAAACTGGAAAATGAGCTTCAATGTTGATAAAGGCAAGGATATACACTTTGGCAAAAATAATATAAATGCAAGTTATACACTAAATGGCAGTGTGTTGGGAGTTTCCTTAAATGAGAAGGATCTTGGGGATTTTATAGATAACAGGTTGTTTAATTCTGGGCAGTGTCATTCTGTAGCTAATAAAGCAAATAAAGTTCTGTCTTGCATAAAAAAGGGCATAAACTTAAAGGAATTGTTCAATATAAAAGTAAAAACTGGGTAAATAGGCTGTGCAAAATAAAAAATATTTTCAGTATAGTTAGTTAGGCAAAAATGTAATGTATAAAGGCTGGAGTGACTGTAAGTCTAACATAACAGAACAAAACATTACTTCTTGCTTTTCAGCTCTCTTTTATTTACACTGACTGGTTACCAGGCAGTAACCAATCAGTGAATTGAGGGAGGGCCACATTTGTCATAACTGTTGCTTTTGAATCTGAGCTGAATGCTGAGGATCAATTGCAAACTCACTGAACAGTTATGTCCCATGTGGCCCCCCTTCGCTGACAAAGAGCTGAAAAGCAGGATGTTGTGTTGTATTCTGTTATGTTAGACATCCAGTCACTCCAGACTTTATACATTACATTTTTGGCTAACTAACCATATTGGAAACATTTTTTTATTTTGCACAGCAGATCTATTTACCCAGTTTTTATTTTTACCCTGAACTGTTCCTTTAAGAGATGAAAACCTTATTATACCTCTTTATTGATCCCTAGTAAGACCTCATCTGGAGTATGCAGAGCAGTTTTGGACTCCGGCCCTTAAGAGGTATATAAAAGAGAAAGTGCAGAGATGTGCAACTAAACTGGTTCGACGGATGGAAGACTTAAATTATGAGGGTAGACTGTCTAGATTGGGGTAGTTTTCTCTTGCAAAGGAACACTTTACAAATACATCAGAGGACATTATAGACAAATATTAGGGAACCTTTTTACCTATAAAGAGGATCACCACACCAGAGGCCACCCCTTCAGACTAGAAGAAAAGGACTTTCATTTGAAGCAGCATAGGTGGTTCTTCACAGTGAGGACATGGAATGCTCTGCCAGGTGACGTTGCAATTAGTGATGGGCAGGTTTTGCTTTGCCGAATAATTCGCGAATTTCGCTGGAAATTCGCAAATTTTTTGGCAAAGCAAAACCCGCCCATCACTAATTGCAACGTCACCTGGCAGAGCATTCCATGTCCTCACTGTGAATTGGCAAAAAAATTAGCGAAATGAGTCGCGGCACCTTTTTGACGCGCGTCATTTTCGTTGCGTTGTTTCCAACGCGTGTCGCGTCGTTCTCGTCGCGTCAAAAACGACACGCGACTCATTTTTAAAAGCAAATTTTCGCTGTCGTTTCGCAAATTTATTCACCAGCGGCGAATCGCGGGAATCCGCCGTTTTTAAGAGGGGCTTGGATGGTTTTTTGGACAGACATAATATCAAAGGCTATTTTGATACTACTAACTCTACAGTTAGTATAGATATGGCCAAATATGGTTTGTGTGAAAGAGATGAGGTGTGTGTGTGCTGAGTTTTAATTTGGAGGGGTTGAACTTGATGGATTTTGTCTTTTTTCAACCCAATTTAACGATGTAACCGTTTTTAAGATGTCATGTGTCTCCAACCTTCTTGAATTTGCTCATAATAATGCCTCCCATGCCTTTACTGGAAGAGCACTTTTCTTGTATATTTATGGTCAACACCTTCAAGCCTTTCCCCAGGACTTATCTCCTTTCAGAGTTTCCAGCAGCCAATAAATAAGTAGATCACGTCTACAATTTGAGTGCCACTAAATCAAGATTGGAGAGGAGTTTATTAGCTCAAAGGGCTACCCTAATAGGAAGCGTAAAACTTTTCCTCAATACTCTGTTGGGGGCAAAGTCTGGTTATCCACTAAGAAAATCCATCTCAGGATCATTTCTCCCAAGTTGGGCCTTAAATTTATTGGTCCTTTGGACATCATTAACACAGTGGCTGTTTGACTTCAACTTCCTCCTGAAATGCGCATCCTAATGTCTTTCTTGTGTCCCTTATCAAGCCTGCAGTTTCTAACCGTTTCTCCTTCGGACAACACCCGCCTACTCATTGTGGATGGCAAGCAAGAATATGAAGTTGAAAAGATTATTGATTCCAGAATCTCCAAAGGTTAATTTAATTTCCTTATCCAGTGGAAAGGTTTTGATCCTGAGTAATGTTCTTGGTTAAAAGACTCTGATGTGTATGCTCCTTGCTTGGTGTGAGAATTTTTCAAGAAGTTCCCACTGAAACCTGGTCATGGTGGTCCAGTGGCTCCCCTGGAAGAGGGGGGTACTGCCAGGAGCACTCAATGGCCCTCCCTTCTGCTTGGGTGCTGCAAATAAACCCATCGACCTTTCCTCTGTGTGTGTGGTTGTGGATCAGAGAAGTTTCCAGAGAGGGGGCATTACAGTGTGTCCTGACCTTGGGTGGAAGCACTCATAGCAAATCATAGTTTAACTGCTCTCCTGTAACTCCACAAGAAGAAAAATATGTGCAGAATAGGGCTACATATTTATAGTTGGGGTGCTAAGTGGAATCTGAATTTTGCGAAATGGCTGTGAATCTTCTTACAAAGACACTACATTTCATCTGGTATGGTGCCTATGGATTGGAGGAAAGCTGATGTCATCCCAATATTTAAAAAGGGATTACGATCTCAGCCTGGCAATTATAGGCCAGTAAGTTTGACATCTGTGGTGGGCAAATTATTTGAAGGCTTGTTAAGGGATCACATTCAAAATTTTGTCCTAGGGAATGGCATTATGAGCAGCAATCAGCATGGCTTTATGAAGAATAGGTCATGCCAGACAAATTTGATTGCTTTTTATGAAGAGGTAAGTAAGATGCTGGACAGTGGGGGGGCAGTAGATGTGATATATTTGGATTTTGCCAAAGCGTTTGATACCGTGCCCCACAAACGACTGCTTTCTAAACTAAGGTCTGTTGGGCTTAATGAAGTCGTTTGCACATGGATAGGGAACTGGCTACAGGATCGGGTACAGAGGGTGGTTGTTAATGGTACATTCTCTACTTGGAGTAAGGTTCTTAGTGGGGTCCCTCAGGGCTCGGTGTTGGGTCCACTTTTCTTTAACTTGTTCATTAATGACTTAGGGGAGGGTGTTGTAAGTAATGTATCTGTGTTTGTGGATGACACAAAACTATCCAGCCCAATTAATTCCATCCAGGATGTGGCATCCTTGCGACAGGATCTTGACAAACTGGCAATCTGGGCAGCTAAGTGGCAAATGAGATTCAATATTGATAAATGTAAAGTCATGCACCTGGGATGTAAGAATATTCAAGCCACTTATACCTTTAATGGGACTGCACTAGGCAAATCCATTATGGAAAAGGACCTTGGAGTCCTTGTAGATGATAAACTTGGCTGTAGCAAGCAATGCCAGTCAGCAGCATCAAGGGCCAATAAGGTCTTGAGCTGCATTAAAAGGGGCATAGAGTCACGGGAGGAGGGGGTCATTCTTCCACTTTATAGAGCACTTGTAAGGCCACATTTAGAATATGCCGTACAGTTTTGGTCTCCCTCACTCAAACAGGACATTATTGCATTAGAGAGGGTACAAAGAAGGGCAACTAAGCTGGTAAAAGGTATTGAAAATCTTAGCTATGAGGAAAGACTGGCCAAATTGGGGATGTTCACGCTGGAGAAGAGGCGCTTAAGGGGTGATATGATAACTATGTATAAATATATAAGGGGGTCATATAATAATCTCTCTAATGTTTTATTCACAAGTAGGTCTTTCCAGATGACACAAGGTCACCCATTCCGTTTAGAAGAAAAGAGGTTTCGCTTAAATATTCGGAAGGGGTTTTTTACAGTGAGAGCTGTGAAGATGTGGAATTCTCTCCCTGAAACTGTTGTACTGGCTGATACATTAGATAGCTTTAAGAAGGGGTTGGATGGCTTTTTAGCAAGTGAGGGAATACAGGGTTATGGAAGATAGCTCATTATAAGTTGATCCAGGGACTAGTCCGATTGCCTTTTTGGAGTCAGGAAGGAATTTTTTCCCCCTCTGAGGCAAATTGGAGAGGCTTAGGATGGGGTTTTTGCCTTCCTCTGGATCAACTAGCAGTTAGGCAGTTAAAATTTAAAAAAAAAAAAAGGTTGAACTTGATGGACGCGAGTCTTTTTTCAGCCTAACTTACTAACTTACTATGTATTTATTTCAAATTTCTCAACAACCCTTGTATTTGTGTGTTGGGAAAAAAACAACAAAATTAACCATAGACTAGGCCAGCTTATTCTAATGACAGCTAGACTGATCGGCTGTATCTATTATTAACGTGTATTTATATAGCATATTTCTTAGCTCTGTAAAGTAAATGTATTTATACAACTAAATCACATGAAATATATATGTACATAGAACATAAGGAATTACATACATCACAAGCAATACCGGTACAAAAGGTTAGGAAGGCCCTATGCAGAAAGAGCTTACAATCTAAAGGGAAGGGAATAATGCACAAGGTATGAGAGTGGGCAATATCAGAATTAAGCAGATGAGAGATGTGGTATTGCATTTGGTAGTTAAGCAGAGTGAGGGTAGGCTTCTCTAAATAAGTGCATTTTAAGAGATTTCTTGAAAGCAGAAAGGTTGGGAGAAAGTCAGACAGACCGTGGGAGAGAATTCCAGAGGAGGGGTGCAGCCCTTGCAAAATCTTGAATGCGAGCATGTGAGGAGGTAATGAGAGTCGAGTTGAGTAGCAGGTCAGTAGTGGAGCGTAGTAAGCAGTTGGGTGAGTATATAGAGATGAGTTCAGATATGTAGGGTTGGGCAGAGTTATGAAGTGCTTTGAATGTGCTTTCTGAAAGGGAAGAGCGAATAAGAATTTTGGCAGCATCTTGGGTGATAAATTATTGTATTTTTGATATGTTCCTTAGGTGGAAGTAACATGATTGCAGCATCCAGTTAGTGGACAGGCAGGTGGAGACCCGAGTTAGTAGTTCTGGGTTGAGATACAAGATTCCTTTATTTGTCAATACAGACTAAATAGTTATACAGCGTATCGAAATCACGTTTCACTCAGGCCCCCTCACCATAGTAATTTTGCATTAAGAAAGAGAAGGAGCATTTGTGGATGCACATAGGGTGGTAGGTGCCGGTAACAGACAGATTTTATAATGTTAACTTGTTAAGCATTCTAATTGCTTGTGGAAAGAAGCTTTTGCAGTGCCTAGCAGTTCTAGTTTGAATGCTGCGGAACCTCCTTCCAGATGGCAAGAGAGTGAACAGAGAATGAGATGGGTGAGAATAGTCTTTTGCTATATTTGCCGGCGCATCATGTGTTTCTGGTGGATTTGGGAGATGGGTGGGAGTGGTTCTCCTATGATCCTTTCTGCAGTTTTCACAATCCGTTGAAGGGATTTTTGTTCTGCAACTGTGCAGTTTCCAAACCATATTGTGATGTAGCTGCAGAGAACACTCTCGATGGTGCCTTGATAAAATCTTCTGAGAATGGGAGGGGGAAGACTGGCTTTCTTTATCTTCCGTAGAAAATGAAGGCGTTGTTGAGCTTTATTTGTGAAAGAGTTGATGTTCAGGGTCCAGGAAAGGTCGTTTGCCATATGCACTCCTAAGAACTTCACATTGTTAACTATCTCAACTGGGGAGCCATCGATGAGTAGTGGTTGATGAGTAGCAGGGTTTTTCCTAAAGTCAATAACCATTTCTTTAGTCTTTTCGACATTTAGAATCAGGTTGTTGTTTTGGCACCAGTCTGACAAATGCCTTACTTCTTCTCTGTATTCAGATAATTTTTCCTAACAAGGCCTACTACCGTTGTGTCATCTGCAAACTTGATGATGTGGGCAGTACAATCATGTGTCAGCAGGGTGAATAGAAGTGGGCTAAGCACACATCCTTGGGGCGAGCCTATACTCCGTTTTAGAACCTCAGAGGTGTTCTCTCCTATTGAGACATATTGGGGTCTATCAGTCAGAAAATCAAGGATCCAGTTACAGAGGGAAGTGTTTATACCTAGCTGTTCCAGCTTTCTTACCAATTGCTGTGGTATGACAGTGTTGAGATGAGGAGGGGAGAGAGATCTCTGTCAGCGTAATGGAGGTGGTAGTGATATAATTATATGAGTTGATTCATTTGCCGAGGGAGAATAATAAGGGTTCCAGGACAGAGGCTTGAGCAACCCCCAGGTAGGGGAGAAGATGCTACTCCTTTGTAGGAGACACTGAAGGAACAATTGGTGATGTAAGAAGAGAACCAGGCCAAGCAAATGGAGGGACTGGAGGAGGAAAGGGTGATCTAAGGTGTCAAATGCAGCTGAGAGATCAAGCAGTATTAGTAGTGAGAATTTATTGTTGGCTTTAGCTGTTAAAAGGTCTTTAGTTAGTCGGGTCAGGGTACTTTCAGTGGAGTGTTGTTAAGATTGTAGGTTGTCCAGCAGGTTATTGTCAGAGATGAATGATGTTAGTAGGTTGTAGACTAGGCGTTCAATTAGTTTAGAGATGAAAGTTAGCAGAGAGATAGGTCAGAGGTTGTCAAGATTGGAGGCATCAAGAGAGGGTTTTTTAGAATGGGGGTGACGAGCATGTTTTAGTTGAGAGGGAAACAGTCCAGTTGAGAGCAAGAGATAAAAGTAAAATGAAAAGCTGGAAGCACTTGGGTGCCATACGTTAGAGGGGAGTCTGAGGATGTTAGAGAAAGAAGTTTAGGATAGAAGGGTTGTTAAAGTCACCTAATATGATGGATTGGGTGTTAGATAAAAAAAAGTACGGAAGCCAGGCTTGTACAGTTGGTCCTGGTGGTCGATGTTTTACAGCGATGCAGAGAGAAATATGAGAAAAGTGCCCAATGCAGTGAACCTCAGATGAGGAGAATGATAGGGAAGGAACATGGGGAAGAACTTTAAAAGTAAATTGAAGAGAGAGAAGCAAACCTACCCCATCCCCCAGGTCTTTTTCCAGGCCTGGGAGTATGAGTAAGGTACAGGACCCCATAGGACAGGGCAGTAGGTGAAGCAGTGTCAGTAGGAGAAAGCCAGGTTTCTGTAAGTGCAAGTAGGTTAAAAGAATTGGCAATGAAATGGTCATGTACAGCGGTGAGTTTCTTGCAAACAAATCTGGCATTCCAGAGAGCACATGAAAGATTAACTGGGGTTTTGGGTATAAGGATAAGAGTTCTTTACTGTTGGAATTTGCATGAAAGAAAAGGAGCCTGTGGCCGTGATATAACTGGGATGGGGTAAGGGCCATTGTGACTTGATGGCTGAGGTGGTGAAAAATGTTTTATGAAGCACAAGAGTAAAAGTAGCAGAAATACAGGATAAAGCATTATTGGGGTAAGATAGCAAGCTAACCGGTACAAACAAATCTGTTTTCTTCTTATCCCAGTTGGTTTAAAGTTGATAGAAGATAATAGTTTGTTTTTCCTTAACAATGCCTTTTCCGACTGCCTTGTATAACTGCCATTTCAGAATAAGCAGTTGCAATAGAATGGTGTCTATAGCAGTATATGGATAAGCAGTATTGCAGTTACAATAGAATGGTGTCTACAGCAGTATATGGATAAGCAGAATAACCAGAATAAACAGTTACAATAGACTGGTGTATGTAGCAGTATATGGATAAGCAGAATTACCAGAATAAGCAGTTGCAATTGAATGGTGTCTACTGTCAATAGCAGTATATGGACAAGCAGAATTACCAGAATAAGCAGTTGCAAAAGAATGGTATCTATAGCAGTATATGGATAAGCAGAATTACCTGTAGGCATGAGAAGAGAGAGGTTCCAGAAGAGTTGGTTTCATGGAACTGCCTTATATAACTTAATCTTAAAATCAATATAAAGTCTATACCAATCAATTAAAAAACAACCTATCATCTAAAAAACAACATGGAAGCTTACAACAAAATATGGTGTTGTAGCAGCCCATAAAAATTACTCTCAACTCCTCTTAGTTATGTAGGTATAACTGGTGTAACTGCAGCATGTAAATAATAGGAAACAACACTTTGTATTTATTTGTACTGCCCAGCCTTAACCGTTCTGTATCATTGCGTATGACTTAATATACTTTTAGAGTCCCTGGAAACACTGGCCTCCCTCAAAAATTCCAGCAGCACTCAGGTTCTCCTCCACCTGCTTCCAAATTTTCCAAATAACAACAATCAAGTTGCTGGGTACCTCAAAGGGAAGTTTTAAGAGGG
The DNA here is from genome assembly GCA_024363595.1 of Xenopus borealis. Classification (NCBI taxonomy): domain Eukaryota; kingdom Metazoa; phylum Chordata; class Amphibia; order Anura; family Pipidae; genus Xenopus; species Xenopus borealis. Next base: position 59,681,196 of record CM044443.1, on the reverse strand, counting down.
AGAGAAATAAACAGAAAAACAGTTTCCTGATAGTGTAGTATTTTTAAACTTAAAATGCTTATTAAAGTGATTAATCACAAACTGTGTACCTAGTGATTCTTATTCAATCACCACATTAACCATCACACATTTGGTGATATTTAACAATATTTCAACAACTTTAAAATTCTTTCTTAAACACAGTGTTGGGGTTCCTTCTTTTCACCGAAAATTCTAAACACCAGTGATACAGATCCCACAAAAGGAAACGAAAAAAACAAAAACGAAAAATAACGAAAATACGCAGAGTGCCAGCTGGGTTCCTAGTGTTTCCGGAGGCACATTACACTCACCAGATGTGAGTTAAGAGAAGCGGGGGTTAATTAAATCGTTGTATCCACTGGATCCCTCTTCTTTTGCTTAAATAGGAGAGAAAATGTAGACAGACATGTGCAGACTTTCTCCGATTAGTTTAATAGTTAGTTTAAAATACACTCACAAACATATTTTCTTTTTAGTCCCGTAAATCAGTCTTTCGGTGCGTCCCCTGGTTCTGCACGGCTCCTCGGCGTCCCTCAGAGATCCGGTAGTATTTCAGTTACCAAAGGGCGCGTCTGCCAAACTTAAAAGTGTGTCCCGGTAACGCGTTTCGCCTTGTCGGCTTCTTCCTTGAGCGATGACGTTCACTTCCTCTCCACTGTCTTTTTAACCCCCTCTCACGATCCAGATCCAACTTCATTGTGCAACTTTATTAGTCCAAAATACAAATGTTCTCTTGCGCATATACGATATGTTCACATCAATTTATAAAATATATAAAAATGTATAAATAATGTATAAAAAATAGCTGTCACTGACCATTGATTACAATTCAATCCTACAGAATTCGAGAACTAGGATCAAACCTAGAACATATTAAAAACAATCGATACAAAACTATTTTGATACATTCCTGAAATTGCTAATGATACATGTGTCTTTAACATTTGATACTTTTATTACATGGTGTTCGCTTCCTCATCTATGTTAAAAAAGCTCTCAGATTAAAATCGATATTAAGACCTGTTGGGACCAAGGACTTTACCTTATGGATCCACCAACTCTCCCTCTGTAACGTCTTATTGATTAAATTGCCTCCTCTTCAGTTTTTATTCACTCTCTCTAAACCCCACCATTTTAGGCCTGTGGGATTCTTATTATGTTTTTCCATAAAGTGTTTGGAGACCACATGTTTTAAATTCCCTTTCTTTATATTATTAATATGTTCCCCGATTCTCAATTTTAATTTTCTATTCGTTTTAACTACATATTGGAGACCACAAGGGCATTCCAGCATGTAGATTACATTCGGGGTATCGCATTTAATTAGTTCATTTATTTTAAAATCTTCTCCTGTTTCCTTACTGCAAAAGGTATTTCTCTTAATGCCATATTTGAAGGCTTTACACAGGCTGCATGGAAAAAAACCGGGGAATCTCTCTTTGATACCCCCCAGTTTTTTTGACTTGACAAGTTCTAACCAATTTCTGTTTAATATTTGGAGCTTTTTGGAAAATTACCCTAGGTTTTACTGGTAGGAGGGGTTGTAGTTCTTTGTCTAAACTTAATACATTCCAATGTTTCTTGATTATTTTGCTAATCTCTCTAGCTTTTGAATTATACTGTGTCACAAAAACACATATCTGGGGTTATGGCTTCTCCATTGTTTTGCATATTTGCCTCCCTCTGTCTATATTCCAACATCTGATTCCTATCTTGATTTCTTATTTCTTCATACGAATTTTGTATATCACTTTCCTTATAGCCTCTTTCTTTAAACCTGTTTTTTAGAATCTTTGAATGATCGTCAAAGTCTTTTAGGGTGCTGCAGTTTTTTCTGACCCTTCTAAACTGTCCTTTTGGAATATTCTTTATCCATTGTGGATTATGATTGCTAGATGCCATTATATAATTATTAGTATCTACCTTTTTAAAAAAAGTTCTTGTATGTAATTCATCATTTTCCACATAAAAAGTCCAGAAACTCTATGCCTATTGGACTATAATTTAAGGTAAATTCCAAATTGTATTCATTTTCATAAATTTTTTGTAAAAAGTTTTTTAGTTCAACTTCCCCTTTTGTCCAAATTAATAAGACATCATCGATGTAGCGTTTCCAGAGCACCAGAGCACTATCAGGAAACTGTTTTTCTGTTTATTTCTCTGCCTCTTAAAACTTCCCTTTGAGGTACCCAGCAACTTGTTGTTATTTGGAAAATCATTGCGTATGACTCAGACACTAATCATCTGATGTTTTAGGTTTTTAGGTCTCAACGGGTGGCTGATTATACCAATATTCTTTTTTCCCCTTTTTTGTGTTATTATCTTTATTATATAACCAGCATAAAATAATAACTTAAAGCAAATCAAATTAGACTGGGCTAATATTAATGGGTGTATTGTGTTCCCACACCCAAGAGATTCATGAGTTTTGAATGGTCAGGCCATGCAGGTCAGGTAGGCTAGTGTGTGTGGCAGGGTTTGGAATGTCTGACAAGCCTTGTGTTTGCTGCTGATAAGTCACTTAGCAATGGAGACTATAGATCAGTGTTTATGAGTTTAAATCGGTCCTGGGCCCCTTTTTAGCAGTGATAAGCCATATATTAAAGGAACAGTTCAGTGAAAAAATAAAAACTGGAAAATTGCGTCACAGCATCCCATCTAATTTAAGTGTTCGTCATTGTGAACAATGGTGCTTTGGTTTGCTAATGAAAATGTTAAATGCATTAAATGAGTTAAGATAACTTTAGATAACACAGTTTTTTCAATTAGCCCTGTGTCATGACGCATTTAACACACAAATCCAAGTGGCTGCATCTGTACTTTAAATTCATAAAGTCTGCTGCCTTTACGATCCCTTCCCTGCTGCCTCTTCTAAACTCTGTCTGCAGGGTCGGACTGTGCTCCTGTGCAGGGCCAGTGTCCAAGGTCCCCCTCTGGTGCGCATGCAAGAAAGGAGGCGCAGGAAAGCTGTTGCGCACATGCACAACAGGAGCATCGGCGCATGCATTCGTGCACGGCGCCACCTTTTTTTTCCTATTGGCCCTGAGAAGGGCTTACCGCTTCTTGTGGTTTTTCGGTAATCTTGATGTTCTCTTCAGGTACTTCATCAATTTTTGTGCATGCGTAGTTGTTTTGCGAAACGTGAAATTGCACCAACTGCACATGCGCCAATATGCTGCTCTTATTCTCAAATTACCGAAGACCCGGAAGATGGCTGCCGTAAACTGTGAACAATGAATCTGCACTGAGGGGTAAGTAAAGATTATGGAGCATTTGCGTGGGGTAGCAGGGGGGAGGTGGGAGGGGGATCAATGTAGGGTACGGGTTTTTTTACTTAAGGCTTTAGTTATCCTTTAAAGTTACTGTATGCAATATTGGACTTTATATTATTTCTTCCCTACTATTTCACCTTGTCCACAGGGAGAGTGAAAAGACAAAGCTTCTAATTGCAGCACAAAGACAAAAAGTAGTAGAGAAAGAAGCTGAAACAGAGAGAAAAAAAGCAGTTATAGGTAAGAACAGTAAATGTCTGAACTTTGATTTATATATAAATATATATATATATATGTGTGTTATGTGGTATCATTCTGTTTCCAAATGCTATCATCTTGAGTACGTTCACTTTAAGGGGGTTATTTACTAAAAAAAAAAAAAAAAAGCCTGAATCTGAAAATCTGCTATCTCAGACCTGTCAATGGCAGATTGCTGTATCTCAATTTGAAGTTATTGTAGTCTGCACTGGATTTTGCCTGAAAATCTGACTTTTTTTTGGGGGGGGGGGGGAATCTAAAAAATGTTATGGGAAAAAGGCAGAAAATTTCAAGTGGTTTGAGTTTTCACATTATTTGAGCATGTTTTTCCACAATCCAATTAATTTGGGTTGTTTTGCTAAGGGTTGTTTTTTATTTTCATTCATTTACACGGTCAAATCGAGCATGGGAGCTTATTCATAGTTTTTTGTTATTAAAATATAAAATAAATAAATCCCTAAAAGTGTGTCAAACACTTGATATATAGGTTGGAGGCAATATGGAAAATTTTAACAAGAAAATGTTTTCTGGAATGTAAAAAAAGTAAGAGAAGTACAGACTACAGAATGTAACAAAATTGTAGTTAAAAGAAAAAAGATAGAGAGCAAAGCAGAAATGTATTCATATGAGAATAGAAGGGAAAGAAGAAGAAAGCAGAGGAGATGAAGCAACAGAAAATAATCTGTGTAGGATTTATTGTGTACATTTGACGTTTTCTGGGGGCCTGTGACCCAGGTTGCTAGAGTGCTTGAAAATGCCATTTTTAGTGGTGCAGTAGAGGCTCCATAATTCGATAGTTTCCCAATGACCCAAAATTACAGAATCACAGAGCTGAACGTTACCTAGGCTCCCTACTTGCTTTTTGGGATTGGTCAGCAGGTCTCTAGGGACATCAGAGAAAGTAGGTTGAGGAGCAGGAAAACATTACCTCAAGCAGTTCTGTTTAGGCAGCACAAGAAAGTGGAGGTAAGCCATGGAGGGGAGCGGGTTGGCATACCTAGTCCAGAGGATAGATACAGGAGGCTGCAGCACAGCAAGACACCGAGTGCATTCAGCAGCAGCTGTGGAACCTCCTGGGAAGTAGGGAGAACTTCACAGCAAGATGACAGGTTGGCGGGAACCGGAGAGGACAACACCAGGCTGCAGTGTCGCTCCAGTCTGTCAGACTGGTTGAGCTGGCAGCACAAAGGAAGTGGGAAGAGGAGAGGATGGAGAGGTAGTGCCAGTCAATGGGAGAGTCGTTGAGACAGCAGCAAAGTGCAGCGGAGCAGTGGAATGGCCTATGGTTACTCATGGTAGGCAAGTAGGCAGCAAGGCCAGCCCACGGCCCCGAATGCAGAGAGGATGCAGATGCAGGGGGGAAATCAGCGGGAGCTACGGCTCTGGGAGCCAGGGCAGTAGATTTGCAGACCAGGCAAGCAAGAGAGGATGGGGCCCCACACAGAAAAACATGGAAGGCATGGGGGAGAAACACCGCAAGGAGGCAACCCCTTTAGAAGCTGGAGACAGTGACGGTCTTAAGCACATTGGACCAATTTGGCCCAATTGGGCCCCGCTCTTATGGGGGCCCCACTCCAGTGCAAACTCTGATTCCTATTCCCTTAATCCTCCAGTAGTGCAGGCTACCCCTAATCCAGATTGGCCCAGCCCACTCAGACCTGATTGGCCCAGCCCACCCCCAAACTCAATTCAACCAGCCCACCCCAAACCCAATTGACCCAAATAACATGTGAAATGTATTAATGTTGTATAACCCATGGTGCTGCACACACACACAGTTTACAGTGGTAACCAAAATTTGCTTTTTTAATGCACTTTTTTTTAATGCACTTTTTTTAGCGCACATAGATTAAACAAAGCAAGGGGACATTTTCTCCCAGTTGTCCAGCCTGCCCCCATCCCCAACTGGCAGTCCTCACTTGGACAGAGGGGAAAGCAGGCACTATTTGCCCATCCAGCTCTGTGACCCTGCGACAGACAGTAAAGTTCCTTCTAGGGGGCCCTGCCAAAATGGTTCCAATTGGGCCCCGCACTTGGTACCACCGGCCCTGGCTTGAGACCTTCTCCATGGCGGGAGATGGGCAGGCAGGGAACAGGGGGAACGCACAAGAGAAGAAGAGGCGGCCTCAGTACCGGCCTTTGGCCGGAACCAGGGGGGATGGGGGAGTCATATGATGGCAGCATACAGGGGAATAGGGGCAGGCCAGAGGAGTCATTTGGGTAGTACAGGGAGCAGGTACGGGGGGACTCGGGAGCATAATCACAGCAGGAGTCAGAGAGGGGACAGCTCAGCACATGCAGGCTCGCACAAGAGCAGCACAGGGATTGGGGGAGGAGGTCAAAATCCCGCAGTCATTCAAGCAGGGACAGGCATCTATGAAGATAGCAAGAAAGAGAACGAGGAAAAGAATAAAAGTTATAGGAAGCTACCAAAAACTTTTGGCAGTTGGGGCATTTTGCATTCTTACCAGCATTATTGGGGAGAAAGCACCCGAGAGATGCTTGTCACTCTTCTGTTATGGAGATGGCATTTGGGAGGCGTTTAGGGTTTTACCACGGGCTGACCTGGTGGCAATAACAGTTTGCGGTTAGTGGCCAACCCAGCCATGAGGTGGACCAAATTGATATCACCCTGTGGCTGAAAGTTATGATGGCCCAAAAAACCACCACCTTTCAGAGAGGGGCTGGGGTGCACCTGGGAGGCACCTTGGCCCCCCATAAGCCGGGCTACTGCTGTCCATTCAATGATAGCCAGTGCAAGTGGGGAAATCATACATCAGGTGCATCAAGCGGGGAAAATCTGCAGGAAGGCAGGGTGAGTCTGTCTAAGGGGAGGACGCCAGTGCTGGTGGACTTGATGGGGCCCTGGCTAAACCATTATGGTAGGAGGGTGGATGCAGTGGTCCTGTGGCTGGGTTTTCGGGAGGGTTTTAGAATTCCATTTAAAGATAAGGGGTACACACGGCCCATACAACCTCAATTTCCAGATATAGTCAGACAAAAATTGGCTAAGCAAGTGGACTTGGGCAGAGTTGTGGACCCCTTCGCTAGCCCACCCCTGGCCAACTTCAGAATTTCTCTCTGGTGTGATCACGGAAGAAGAGCCGGGCACATTTTGTCTGATTCATCATTTGTCCCACCCCAAGTAGAGCTTGATGAATGACGACATTAATAAGGAATTGTGCTCAGTGTCTTACGCACCATTTGATCAGGCAGTGGCATGGGTCAAAAGAGCAAGGAAGGGGGTGCTCATGGCCAAGGTCAACATTGAATCGCCATTCTGCCTCCTGCCAATACACCCTGACTCTCAACACCTGTCAGTTTGATCTATGTGGATCTATGCTTAATTATGGGCTGCTCCATTTCTTGTGCCCATTTTGAAATGTTTAGTTGTTTCTTGGAATTGGTTGTCAGGAAAGTGTCTGGTTATAATTCGATCGTTCACGATTTGGATGATTATCTCGGCATAAGCCCCACTCACAGCAATATCTGTTCATTTAATGGAAACGGTGCAGGAGGTGGCAGAGTCGTTTCTGGTCCCTATAGCGGAAGATAAAACCGAGGGCCCAACAACGTCAATCCAGTTTCTAGGCATTCAGATTGATTCGGTATCGGGGGAGTGTAGGTTGCCGGAAAGCGAGTGTAGGTTGCCGGAAAGCGAGTGTAGGTTGCCGGAAAGCAAACTATTGGAGCTGGGCCAGGCAGTGGAAGATTCAAGGACCGAGCCTAGAGCAACAATGAGGCAACTTCAATCCCTCCTAGAGAACCTGAACTTTGCATTCCAGATTATTCCATTGGGTCGCATCTTCAGCAGATCCACAGTGAGGGTGTAAAAACCACATCACCATGTGAGCATATCTAAAGAAATCAAGGCAAACTAAGCGGTATGGCAGCACTTCCTACAAGAGTTCAAATGGACCTGTCACCCAGACACACAAATCTGTATAATAAAAGTCCTTTTAAAATTAAACATGAAATACAATTTAAATTTTTTTATTAAAGCATTCATAGCTGTTGTAAGCTCATTTAAAAATATCAGCTGTGTAGCCACGGCATGGGGATGGTCATTGGGTCCCCCATTCTGGTGCACAAACCAGATTCTAAGATGATTTAATGCTTACCTTAATAACAGTGTCCACAAAATGGCTCATGCCTGCTTGCTATAATTTTGAATTTCCAGACTGAAGGAAACAAGATTCAAATAATTTGTATAGTGTAAGTAAAGATCATTTTGCTTGACTAATGTGATATAATAGGATTTTGAATATTTCTTTTGGGTGACGGGTCCGCTCCAGTTATTTACTGACACGGCAGGAGGGTCAGGATTCGGGGCTTACTTAGTAGGACAATGGAGCTCGGTGCATGGCCCCAGGAGTGGGTTGGGTCAGATTTGGTATGGAACATTGCCTTCCTAGAGTTGTTCCTAGAGTGCATGTGGAGGGAGAGAAAAACATCATCCCTGATGCACTTTCTCGCTTTCAGTGGCAGCGATTCCAGTAGGCGGCACCAGGGGCAGAGCAGCATGCCTGCAATTTCCCGCAGCAGTAGGTGGCAAGCAGACCCGGACTGGAAATCCGTCCGCATGGGCAAATGCCCGGAGGGTCCCTCCATTTGCCGGTCAAATGGGCCGCTTTGTGCCAGCCGGAGCTGCGATTATGGTTATCAAGGCCAGCTGGCCAGGGGTAGAGACTACTGGGCACTGTTTTGCTCTGCCTCTCCCTTCACTCCCTTTACAATGAGCAGAATTGTGTTCTGCCCCCTCTCTGCCTATGATTGGCATCAATGAGGGCCAACACCAGACGAGGGGCAGCAGTGTGTCTGTCTGTGTGCGCACTTGCCTGGGCTGTTTTTTACTCCCAGTCAAGCTCTGCTGGCGAGCATCGACTGCTGGAGTTTGTGAAGTCCTTCGTAGCAGAGTCCACTTGGGCAACATATGGTACAGCATGGAAAGAATGGAAGCAACTGGAGGAGTCCAGCGTTTTAATGGTAGGCGTGACAGGCTCACTAGTCTCATATGGTATGTGATTTGGCTGGCCTGGTGGAGCAGGGTAAGTCAATGGCATTTATTGACAAACAGATGGCTGCCTTGCTTTGGATTTTAAACTACTGTGGGCGGAGGACCTCACAATGGAGTTTATCAGTGAGGAGTTAAAAGCTATTCAAAGGGGCAAGGGCTCTACAGACGGCAGAAGGCCATTATGTTTTGAGTTGCTTGGCAAGCTACAAGGGGCTCTGAGTCAATGCTGTCATTCAGAATATGAAGTGATATTGTTTAGAGCCGCATTCGCATTGGTCTTCTGGGCTTTTCAAATCAGGGAGTTGGTGAATAAAAGTAAGACATTGCATGGTGGGCTGTTGCGCCGGGATGTTAGAGTGACAGCGGACAGGGTTACAATCCATTCAAGGCCATCCAAAACTGGTACCCTGGGGAGAGGCAAAGATGTATATTTTTACTTGTATAGTGCTCCTTGAGGGCAAAGCAATGTACAGCAAAACAATAAATTAGTAGTAACAAACAAGGGGTCATTGAAGTAAAAAGTTACAAGTGCATTATTCGAAATACCATTCACACTGTGCCCAGTGTCAAGGAAACAAAAGGCTAGAGGACCCTACCCCGTAGTGCTTACAGTCTAAATGGGATGGTAACATACAGATACAATTTGGAGGGGTATTAAGGTGTTATAGGTTACTGTTTTTATACTGTTATATAAGTGACAGTTCCCAATGTGGTGCTGTGGTTGGTGGGTTGTCATGCCCAGTGGGCTGTGCAGAACAATTCACATGGGTGAGGCCAGTAGTTGGGGGGGCGTTTGTTAATCATGAGGATGGTGTTCCGCTAACTCATTTCCAGTTCAACTCCATGCTTAAAGGACAAGGAAAATCTAAAATAGAATAAGACTAGAAATGCTGTATTTTGTATACTAAACATAAACATGAACTTACTGCACCACAAGCCTAATAAAACAAATGATTTATGCTTTCAAAGTTGGTCATGGGGGCTGTCATCTTGTAAGTTTGTTAAACATCTTTGCAAGACCAAGACTACGTACATGCTCTGTGTGATTTGGGCTGCTTTGGGATTTGGGATTTTGGGATCAAAACAAAACAAGTCGAATAATATCTGCCCGAAGGTGATACAACAAGACTGATTAATAATCTGAATAATCAGAATATAAAGGCTGCACTGTGTCCTGTGTTGTCATGTAATCTATTGTGGATTTTATAGTTTTTGTTTTGTTTAATACAAACTTTCTCCAACTCTGCAGAATCAGTGGCTGCAGCAAAATAATCCTTCAAATAGAATCCCAGTTTATCTGTTAAAATCTGGCTCCATGATCCAGCATTTTTGCCACTTTTGATGCAAACCACTAACCAAGGGGACTGCCATACCTGACATGTACAGGAGGATACTATCAGTGTTGCAGGACCCAGCTGTCCATCCCCCCGCTGTCTGCCCACTCACTACCTGCTGTGTAGGCTCTTCAGATACTGGGACCTTCCTGCACACAGAAACTGTAAGTTACCTTACTTGACACATTTACACATACATATAGCCATTTACATATACACTACACACATTTTACTAAAGTTAGCTTTTTTTTATTTTCTTTTACTTTTGCAAACATTCACACATTCACATACACAGACATTTACTTTTTAGAGCTGTTCACTAGTGATGTGTGGGTCGGGATTTTCCTGACCCACACCCGCCTGCCACCAGGCCTTCAACCACCAGACCTGCGCCATCCTGCCCCGCCGATGATGTCACAAAAGGTGCTGGGCAAGCAGGTGCGTGTCTATAAAAAGTGAACCCAGAAGTCCGAAGTCGCCATTTGTAAGGTCACGGGTGGGGAGAGCAGTCAGAAGAGTGACCCGGAAGATGGGCTGGCCCGCACATTACTACTGTTAACACATGCCTACCCAAGCACACAAATACTTTTTTTTAGTTAATTTTGCTTTTTTTTTTTTTTTTTTAACTTGTTTTAATTGTGCCTCATCACAATTTTACATATTCATTTATGCAATATTAACAATTCTGTTTCCAATTTGTGCAATCAATGAAAAATAAAACATTTTTATCAGTATAGATATTCTTTGTGTGTTCTTGCATCTTATGAACATTGTGTACAGTTGCTATAAGAGTTAAAGGTTATGGTTTAGTAAGTTTTGCAGAGTAGTGATGGTCGCTTTTGTAAGTTCACCACCACTACTAACAAAATATTTGTGTGAGGACTATTTTTCAGTCTAAGCATATATTAACATAACAAATAACATAAAATAAACAATAATACCAATTAAGCCTGTTACTTGTCCTTTCCAGAGGGGCTTGACAGATCTTCCATTATATACATTTCAATGAATCTTGATGGATCCTGGGAGGCAGCCCGTGCATCAGACCCTGTTTAGGTCCTTGTTGCTAGAATTAAAGGGTTGGTACCTCGGATGCTTTCTAGATCATAACTTGTAGTTCGATAAAATGTGGAGACTGTACGTTTCCTTATGTCAGGTGTGAGGCTTAGAATATATGTGGCCCATGTGTCAAAAAATTTGTGGGTGTGGGACATTAAGGATGCTTCCAGCTAGTCCATATGGAATAAGAAGTGTAGTTTGCTCTTTACTAGATTCAGAGAAGGTGGAATCGGTGATAGCCAATCTTGTAGTATTTTGTATCTTGTAGCTTTTCTAGTGGCTGCGGCTAGCCTTTCTGCAAAGGCTTTGTTAGCCCTAGATATATGTTGGGTGTTGTGAAGCTTGCTAAATAGAGCCCATTCGATAGTAGGGCTAAATTTTTGGTTAGTCAACAAACGCCAGTATCTATATACCTCTAACCAAAAGGTTTTGATTGTTGGGCAAAGCCACATACAATGGATTAGGGAGGCCTCAGCTGCTGAGCATCTCAAACATGATGGACTGGCTAGTAAACAGATTTTAAACCTTCGTTGCGGGGTTAAGTAGGAATGGTGTAATATCTGTAAGGTCATAATCTGGTATTGGCTACATGATATTATGTGCATAGAATGGGAAAAAGTTTCATAATATCCGACGTTGAGGAGTTTGAGATTATGTCTGTCCGTTTCCCAAAATAGGGATCTAGTGGATCTAAATTTGTTCTGGTGAGTTTGTATATGTAGGATGTGGAGTGTGATGTGCTGGTCACTTTCCAGATGTGTTTTAGTGGATTAGAGGTATCATGCTCTTTCATCTGACGCAAGACCTCTCTCGCATAGAGGGAAGCTTATGAATAGTAAAATTGATGCCCGCTGAGGAACGGATATTTAATAGATGCTTCTGCGAATGTCATGATAGTTCATTTGTTAGTAAGTATGTCTCTTATACAATATATGTCATTATTTCACCATAAGGTAAATGTATTCAATAGTAAACCCATTTGTAGTTGTTTGTTACTGGTCCAGTAGAGGGAGAGGGTTTGTGTATTTTTTCTTTTATGTCAAGCGTGTCTCTAGGCTTTATAAGTGCCCATGAATAAGGGATTCGTTTTTTGCTTAGGTGTCAGTTCATTTGGTGGGAGGTGAAGTAAGGGATTGAGATATGTAGTTTCCATAAGTTCTTGTTCAATATCTAAATTGCTGTATGTGTTTGTGTTGTATATCGAGTCTCCAGCATGTCGCAGCAAGGCTGCCTCATTGTAATCTTCTATGTTTGGGAAATTAATACCCCCGTTAATTTTAAGCTGTTGCAGTTTAAATAAAGCAATCTGAGGTCGTTTACCTTTCCAAATAAAATTACTGAAAGTTTTGTTGATTTGTTTCAAATTTGTACATTTAAGATAATAAGGTAGCATTTGGAATTTGTATAATAATTTGGAAAAATATATCATTTTGATAAGGTGTGCTCTGCCTAGAAAGGAGATATTTGCTGTTTTCCATTTGTCAAGTTCTTGTTGGATGTAGTTTGTTTTATATTTAATTGGTAGGTTTCTGTAGGGTGGTTTGCAAATTTTTTGCCCAGGTAAGTAATGTGGTGTTTCGCTTTCTTAAACTGAATATTTTGTGTCCAATCTGTATGAACAGTGTGTTTGAGTTTAATGGCTTTGGATTTGTCATAGTTAATTTTTAAGCCTGAGAAAGTAGAGTATCTATTTATGGTGTCCATGATAACAGGGATATCTTGGTTAGGCTTATTTATGAATAACAGGATATTGTCTGTAAATGCTAATATTTTGTGTTGTTTTCGTCCCATGGTGAATCCATGAAATGATGGATTTTTTATTAGATGTCTAAGTAGTGGGTCTAAGGCTATGTTGAAGAGGAGGGGGGACAGGGGACAACCCTGTCTAGTGCCCTTTTTAATCGATATCCTGTCAGATTTTATGTTATTTACTGTGAGGCTGTAGGGGAGAGGTTGTGGAAGAGCTTGAGCAATTGGCGCCCGAAGTGTTAAAATTTTAATTTTAAAAGTCTAAGGATATGAGAGTGATAAATTCTGTTGAATGCTTTTTCAGCATCCAGGTTTACTAGTATTCCATGTTTACGTTTTTCTATATTGTACGTGTATATAGAGGCTAATAGAGGCGCTTGGTCTGAGATTATTATTTCTTTGATTTTGGATGTTTGTATTGTGTGTAATAATGTTTGGGAGACAAATATGTAATCTATGTGAGAGAAGGTCTTGTGGACACCATAGTAATAGGTATATTCTTTAGAGGTAGGACGTTTGGCTCTATCTGAAGATGGTTTGGATGTGGTACCTGAGTTATACAGATATCTGTCCCATGTGGCATTCATGTCTCCTGCCATGATTATGTGTGCTGCCTGCCAGGAATCCAGTTGTAAAAGTTATGTAAAAAAATTTTGATTAGCATCATTTGGTGCATACACATTTACAATGACATATCGGATATTTGGAAGTTCTATCAGCAAAAATTGTTTTTTTTTGAATATTTTTAATATTTGTAAGTGAAGTGATTTGTTAATCAGAGTGGCTACTCCTCTAGTTTTCTTAGTGTGGGAAGCTTCTATGCAATGACATCCAATTCGCTTTAAGGGCATTGTCTTTGCCTTTGTGCCAGTGAGTTTCTTGAAGTAGTATTATATGGGGATTTTCTTTTTTGAGTTTATCTAAAATTTTTCTCCTTTTCATGGGTGTGTTTAAGCCACCTACATTCCAGGTCAGAATGTTTATGCTATCAATCAAGGAAGTATTCTGTATGTTTTTATCCTATTCCCCTCTTTGTTAAGATTAACCTAGGGATGCTATTTATAGATTGCTCCTGGAACTGTCCCATCGAGTAGTATCCAGAAACTCGTATTGGGTAGGTTGAGCAATTCGGGCTGTATACTATATTTAGAATTAAGTAACTAACAATTAACAAAAACATAATATATATAAGCATTTGGTACATGCCACTAACTGTATAATTTGGGAAAAGTGAGAGGTAATTTTTTAATGAACTTGATAACAAAGTTTTATAGAATATCAACTTATGGTCTCAACAAGATGTCTGTAGTTAGATGTTGAAGTAAGTTTGAATGGGAAGGATCCTGTCATCAGGTGGCATGTTATTGTAATTCCTATGGGCATGTTTTCTGGAGTCAATGTTCTGTTTTGCCTGTTGTCCCTTTTTGAGTTTTTAAGATTTGACAATAACATACTATATATGAATATTTGGAACGTGTCCTTGTGTATGTCCTCCCTCCGATTGGAGATACAGAAGTAAGCTGCTCACAGTGACTCAATGGGATACTCATAACCGGGGGAGAGGAAGCGGCTCTAGGGGAACCCTCAGGCAGGAGGGTTTGTTATTCCCCACGGCTTTGTCTCTCATACACTGCTCCCCCAGGGTCCTGCTCCTGCCAACTCAATGCTCTGCCGGCAGAGAGGAATAAATCTTTGGGAGCTGGCAGTGGAGAGAACTGATATGGGGTTGTAATCCAACGCGGTCAATGTGCTACAGCGATCTCATCTATAGGCTGGAACAGATCAGAAGCTTCTCTCCCGCTGCCGATTCTTCAGCAAATGGGTCCTTTATCATTGGGAGCAGAGATGGAGAAGTAACTGCCGTAGCTCTCATTTGATCAGATGTCCCCGAGTCAGAGTCAGCAGCAGCACATCGAAGTCCAGCGGGAAACACTACAGGCAGTTCACCTGTGAGGGCTGCTAAAGTTTCTTCAAGTGGAGCGTCCGCTGAAGGTCCCGATCTGCAGCTTCACATGCTGTCAGTCGAATATGGCAGTCAGGGAGGAGAAACTGAGTGCAGCAGGATGGATCAGTCGCCTTTGCTGTAGAGGACAGGAAGTGGAGCTTCAGTAAGTTATTTCTTAATAAAGGCTTTGTGATTTGAAAGTTTAATTTGTCTGGGTGTTTATTTTTCGATGTTTACTAACGAATTTTTTTTTTAAATTTTTTGATGTTACTGTTCCTTTAAGTGTTTACTCTTTAAGTGGGGGCTTTAGACTAAAGGAGGTTCAAACTAGGTCAAAAGTTTGTTCAAATCCCTAATCTCTCTTTTTTAAATTTTTTAATTTTTTTTTTATTCCTGTTTGATCTGCAACTGGGATAATGAGATCTAGCAAGATTGAAGGTCTGACACAGTGTCATATGTATGCAGCTTTGGAACAACAGATCCAAAATGCTTACCTCTGTGGTAGATGTGAGCAAATTGCCACTTTGGAGGCTCGAGTTAGAGCACTAGAGGAACAAATTGCAACACTGCGGTCGATTGACAATCTTGAAAGTAGTAGCAGGACCTAGCGGGGTCAGATAGTTTGGGGGGAACAGAACAGCAGCAGGATGTTGAGGCAGCTAGCTGGGTGACAGTTAGAAAATCTAAGGTGGGCAAAAGGAAAAGGGAGACTGATCCTGGGTTTATACATCTCAACAGCTTTGCCAGATTGTGTGAAGATGATGGGAGTGTGAACTCTGGATTGGCAATTCTAGATGGGGCTGATCTCTCTAACAGCCGGGAGACCTGTTTCTCTAGTAGTGGTGGGGAGGAGAGCAGAGTCAGACCTAAGCAGATTGTGGTTATAGGGGATTCAATTATTAGGAAAGTGGATAGGGTAATCTGTCGTCCGGATCGCTACAACCGAGCAGTTTGCTGTCTAACTGGTGCCAGGGTTCGGCATGTGGTTGATCGGGTAGACAAATTATTAGGTGGGGCTGGGCATGACCCAACTGTCTTAGTACATATCGGTACTAATGACAAGATAAATGGTAGATGGAAGACCTTAAAGAGTGAGTTCAGGGATCTAGGCTCTAAGATTAAGGGAAGGTCTTCCAATGTAATTTTTTCGGAAATTTTGCCTGTGCCACGTGCAAATTTAGGAAGACAGCGGGAGCTTAGGCAGCTAAATGCGTGGCTCAAGTCTTGGTGTAGGAAGGAAGGGTTTGGGTTCCTAGAGCACTGGGCTGATTTTTCCTTGGGGTACAACCTATACAGCCGTGACGGATTGCACCTCAATGGAAGGGGGTCCACTGTGCTAGGGGAAAGAATGGCCAAGAGGTTGGAGGAGTGTTTAAACTAGGCAAGTGGGGGGTGGGTGAGAGAAAGAATTATGGGGAAGCTAGGGTAGATGGGGTAGTGGGATTAGTAAGGGGTCATGGGGGAGGAGTGAGGGGGGCATACAGTTTACCAGCTAAGGAGGTTCCTCTGTTACAAGGAAAACATACTAATATTAACTTAACATATAATTCCCCTCAAAGTAATGCACATTTAAAAAGTAAAAGTAATAACCTCCGCTGTTTGCTGGCAAATGCACAAAGTTTGCCAGGTGAAATGGGAGACCTAGAATTAATTGCATGCTGTAAAAATTATGGTATAATTGGTATCACTGAGACCTGGTGGGATGAAACATGTGACTGGACTGTGAATTTAAATGGTTACACCCTTTTTAGGAGGTACAGAGGGATTAAAAAGGGGTGAGGAGTGTGTTTGTATGTAAAGCCATGTACTAAAGAAATAACCATTGCTGGCACTGGTGAGTGTGTGGAATCCCTCCGGGTAGAGATTTTGACTGGGCAAAATGTTACAAAGAAAATTTTAATTGGTGTATGCTATAAACCACATCGTATAAGTGACGAGTATAAAGCCCAGCTACTTTTACAAATAGAAGCGGCTTCACAACTATGTTGAGTTATTATGGGTGACTTCAATTATCCAGACATTGACTGGGGTAATGGGGTTGCCAAGACAGAGAAAGCTAGTAAGTTTGTAAATATGCTAAATTACAACTTTTTATCCCAGCTCGTTCAAGAACCTACTAGGAATAACTGTTTTGGATCTTGTAATAACTATTAATACTGAGCTCACCTCAAGCATTTGTGTGGGTGACCATTTGGGGAATAGTCATCATAACATGAGATTTTGTTGCAGAGGCAACTCAATAAGGGAGTAACTAAAACATTGAATTTCAAGCGTGCAAACTTTGACAGTATAAGGGCAGCTCTGCAACATATTAAGTGGGAAATGCTTTTCACAGGGTTAAACACTCAACAAAAATGGGAATTCTTTAAAATGCTGCTTAATAAATATACTTGTCAGTATATTCTGCTTGTAAACAAAAAAAAATTGTTGCAAAACCAAACCTTTTTGGTTCAATAGGAGTGTTGGTGTTGAAGTGGGTAAGAAAAGATGTGCTTTT
>CM044443.1:59613645-59629448 GCA_024363595.1 Xenopus borealis | reverse complement strand
AATTTGAAAAGGACTTTTTTTATACAGATTTTTGTGTCTGGGTGACAGGTCCACTTTAAATACTTTGTACACTGTTGGTTCGGTATGCTTGACAAAGGGGTTACGCCCCGAAACGTTGCATCCGCAATCAACGAGCAAGGGCTTGCCCTGCTAGCAGCATCCTCGTTGTGCCGAAGGAACTACAAGTCCCACAATGCAATGAAGGAGTCTGACAGCCACAGTCAGGCAAATGCATTGTGTGACTTGTAGTTCCTTAACAGCTGGAGGGCCAAGTTTGAGGATCACTGCTGTAGAGAATTCCTGAACCAGTGTGAAATTTTCTTCTGATCGTGCCAAGGTAGGTTACATTATTACCCGTTTGTCCGGAAAAGCTCTTGAGTGGGCATCACCCCTGTGGGAGAAGAAGGATCCCTTATTTGATCTCCCGTGAGCTACCTACTCGTTGGGAAGATCTTGTGGCTTTGGCCATTAAGGTGGACACTCGCCTTAGAGAGCACCAAGCAGATAAGGACCGAAACCTAGAATTTCGAAACCTCCTTCAGTTCCTCGTTTCCAAAGATCCTCGTTTCCTAGTGTACCTCCTGCTATAGTATCTTCGACTCCCAATCCTACAGTGATCCTTGCTGATGAACCTATGCAGTTGGGCCGCATCCGTCTCTCTGTGCAAGAGAAATTCAGAAGACGTTCAGAAGGTCTTTGCCTTTATTGTGGGGAGAATAATCACTTTTGTCAAACCTGTCCTGTGAAGCCTAAAGAACCGTACCCCCAGAGTAAGCTTGGGACATTGCAAGTGGCTAGTGTCACCAAGCAAAAACTCACCAATTGTTCTCCCTCTACAGATGAAGCTTCCCCTTAAGACTATTCATGTATGGGCCCTTCTGGATTCCGGCTGGATTCCGGAATTTCATGGACCTTGCTTTCGCTAAAGAAAATGGGATTTCTCTATTGCCTATGCCCTCACCCCTACGGGCATTTGCCATTGACGACAAGCCTTTAGCTTCAGCTTTGATCTCCCAAATCACGGGTGAGTTACCCCTGAAGATCGGGACTTCACACTCTGAGAAATTGCCTTTCCAGATTATCTCTTGTCCCTCATCTCCTGTCATCCTGGGGTTACCCTGGTTCCGTCTACATAACCCTGCCATTGATTGGTCCTCTGGTCAAGTCTCCCATTGGAGTTCATATTGTCAACAGCATTGTCTTCATGCTACTCCTAAGTACCAGAACTTTGTTTCCCTGATGGAAGAAAATCCTTGTTCACAGTCCGCCGGGGTGGAGCATCTTCCTGAGGAACAAGCTTCACCCTTTCTCCCTTCCAGAGTCATTGGGCTCCACTCCTCTGTGTTGCCTGTCTCCTAGCTGGTTTCTACCCCCAGACCAGCCAACTCTCAGCAATTGGTTCTTCAGGGGACTTCACTGCCTTCTACTCCAAAGGGGCTTCCCCAGCAGTCGTCGCTGCCTACAGCTCCAGAGGGGCTTCCCCAGCAGTCTCCACGGCCTACAGCTCCTGAGGGGCTTCCCCAGCAGTCTCCGCGACTCCAGTGGACTTTCCCTGACAGTGTCCGCTGTTTATAGTCTCCAAGGAGTCTCATTTCCTGCACTTGCTGCCTATACCCTTTACTGTTTATGTTTCTGCCTGTGTGCCTATGTTTATTTCTTGTTTTATTGATATTCATTGTTCCACGTTTTTCCACAGTTCCAGTCCTGGTGGTCTGGAGGCCCCCCGTGAGGAGGAGGGTACTGTCAGGATCCTGACAGTACCCCCCTCCTCACGTCCTCTTTGTTCCGGCGTCGCTCCCACAATGGCGTCGCCCATGGCCGCCACGTGGGTAGCGGCGCCGGCGTAATTACATCATGGCGCTGCGGCGCGATGCCGACATGCGCCTGCGCCGTTTTGGCGCAAAATTTATTTAAAGGCGCATTGGACGCCATTATGGCGCCCAATTATAGGAATTGCTGCTATTGTTCCTGGGTGTTATTTTTGATCTTGTTACTTGTATTTTGACCTTGTCTGGACTTTGTTTTTGGCTTTTGCCTGCCAATACAATCCTTGCCTGGACTTTGACCTTGTTTCCTGCCTGCTCCTTGCCTGCACCACGTTATTGGACCTTAACCCCTAAGCTTCCTCCTTGGTCCCTACTACTCCACTAGGGTGCCTACTACTGACGGGCAAATTCGCTGCGAATTCCCGCGATTCGCCACTGGCGAATAAATTTGCGAAACGGCAGTGAAAATTTGGCAAAAAATAACCGAGTCGCGCGTCGTTTTTTACGCGGCGCGCCGAAAATGTCATGACATGCGCGAAAATGATGCGACGCGCATCGGAAACTACGCGCCGCGATTGACGCGACGCGCAACTTGTTTCGCGAATTTTTCGGCGAAGCGAAACGGGTGAGATTCACCCATCACTAGTGCCTACTAGGCCTACCCTGACAGTCTCAAATAGATAGAAACACTGCAGCCCCTCCTCCACACCAGGCTGGAAAACCTTGCTGCCCAACCTCAGATACAAGAAAGAAAAAACAGCTGTACACTGTCAAACTAAGACCACAGGTCCCTGCTTGATCTGTACTTACAGGATCCTCCTGACAGGCAGACGTATAACTGTGCTTAGCTGCAGTATAACTTGGTTCAAGTTCCGTGTAGTTGCCACTCGTTCCACTCTCATACACATGCTGCTACACTTCCTGGATGTGTTCAATCACAGGATCCTCCTGTAGACAATCACCCAGCATGAAGCAGGAATCAGCTTTGAAGTGCAGGGTCAGTGCTGCAGACTGGGAAATCGTATTGGGCAAAATACAAACAGAAATGGGGACTCAGAAGTCCGGTTTACACTTTATTGCAATAAATACAGTAATATCCACTCACATTAGGGACTGGAATCCTCAGGGACTGGAATCCTCAGCCTGGTTTTCCAGCCTGGTGTGGAGGAGGGGCTGCAGTGTTTCTATCTATTCAACCCCGAAATCTAATCTGCTATATTCCATTGAACTTTGAGACAAGAAAGACGTTTAGACTGAAAGTGGGACTTTCAAATTTGTCTGATACTTTATTATGGAAGCGCATACAGTATTATATTATGTAGTTGGTGTAGGCAAGACATAAGAAGAGCATCTCTTTTCCCACTACCTATTACATTTTTCATTATTTATCTTTTAATTTTGCCCAATCCATCTCTCTCCCTCTTACTCAATATGAACTGGTATATTTACCCTTAGTTGTTCTTCAGGTATCAAGACACTTGCTTCCATCCAGAGCATGAAATCCACAAATCCAAAAAAGTCTCTAATGATACCAAGAGGCTCAGAGGTACTTCTGCAAAGTGCCTTTAATCAACAAAACAAATGTGTCAACCAGGTGTGATAGGTGGACTAAGAGGGAGAGGGATGGATAGTGTATAGCAGTTTACAGCCACATTTTCCAAGCTCTGCTATAGAAATGCATTAGACTGCAAGATTAGAAATATTAATAACAGTAAATTTACATAAGGAAACCAAATATTTTTGGAAAACACATATTCTGACAAATCAAAAATAGTTAAATATGTGGTTCTATTCATAACTACCAAAATGCAAAGTTTAATATGAAACCAAAATGAAAATCATGTATACAAACTTGCATCGCTGTCAATTCAGTTATTGCAAAATCAACTAACTGTAGAGTTTAGTATCAAAATAGCCTTTGATATTATGTCTGTCCAAAATATTATCCAAGCCCCTTTTGAAAGCATCTAAAGAATCGGCCATCACAACATCACCCAGCAGTGCATTCCACAACCTCACTGTCTTCACTGTGAAGAACCACCTACGCTGCTTCATACAGATGCAGTCACTTGGATTTGTGTGTTAAATGCGTCGTGACTTAACTCATCTATCTCATTTATCCCACTTAGCACAGAATATTGTGTCACAGCATCCCATCCAATTAAAGAGTTCACCATTGAAAACAATGGTGCTTTGGTATGCTAATGAAAAGGTTAAATGCATTAAATGAGTTAAGATAACGTTAGATAACACAGTTTCTTCAATTAGCCCTGAGTCACGACGCATTTAACTTACAAATCCAAGTGACTGCATCTGTATGAAATTCCTTTTCTTCTAGTCTAAAGGGGTTGCCTCTGGTGCTGTGATTCTCTTTATGGGTAAAAAGGCCCCCTGATATTTGTCTATAATGTCCTCTAAGTATTTGTAAAGTGTAATCATGTCCCCTCGCAAGTGCCTTTTTTCCAGAGAAAAAACCACAACCTCGACAGTCTACCCTCATAATTTAAGTCTTCCATCCCTCTAACCAGTTTAATTGCACATCTCTGCACTCTCTCCAGCTCATTTACATCCCTCCTAAGGACTGGAGTCCAAAACTGCACTGCATATTCCAGATGAGGTCTTACTAGGGATCTATAAAGAGGTATAATTATGTTTTCATCCCTTGAGTTTATGCCCTTTTTATACAGGACAGAACCCTATTTGCTTTAGTAGCTACAGAATGACATTGCCCAGAATTAGACAACGTGTCTAACAGCTGGGAAACTGACAATATGTCTAGCCCCATGTCAGATTTCAAAATGAAATATAAAAAAATCTGTTTGCTCTTTTGAGAAATGGATTTCAATGCAGAGTTCTGCTGAAGCAGCACTATTAACTGATGCATTTTGGAAAAAAAAACATTTTTCCCATGACATTATCCCTTTTAGGAAACTCCCAACACACTGCCATTTAGTGTATAACTTGCATTTATATTATTGTTGCCATAACCTTGCATTTATCAACATTGAACCTCATTTTCCAGTTTGCTGCCCAGTTACCCAACTTAGACAAATCACTGTCAGTGGCAGCATCCTGCATGGAACCTATAGTTCTGCACAATTTAGTATCATCTGCAAAAATAGAAACTGTACTTTCAATGTCCACATCCAGGTCAATAATAAACAAGTTGAAAAGCAAGGGACCCAGTACAGATCCCTACAGTACCCCACTAACAACACTGGTCCAATTAGAAAATTTTCCACTTACCACCACTCTTTGGGGTAGATTCATCAAAGAGTGAAGTTAAGAGTGAAGTTCCGCCACTAGAGGGAAATTCCACAGCTCTCAATTCATTTCTATAGGATTTTTAAAGGCATATTCATCAAAGGGTGAACTTTCACTTCACCCATTGATGAATACGCCTTGCAAAATCCCATAGAAATGAATTGAGAGCTGTGGAATTTCCCTCTAGTGGCGGAACTTCACTCTTTGATGAATCTACCCCTTTGTATCTTTTAGCCAGTTCTCTATCCAGTTACAACTACTATGTTCCAGGCCAACTTTAACCAGTAACTGTGTGGCACTCAAATGCTTTAGCGAAGTCTAAGTAAATCACATCCACAACCATCCCAGAATTGAGGTCCCTGCTTACCTTCTCATAAAAAGAAATGAAGTTAGTATGACAAGATCTATTACGCATAAAACCATGCTGGCACAAACTCATAGTATTGTTATTTGCTATGAAGTCCAGTATCCTATCCTTTATTAATCCTTCGAAAAGCTTTCCTACCACCAACGTCAGACTAACTGGCCTATAGTTTTGAGGCAGAGAATGGGATACCTTTTTTTTTTTTTTTAACAAATATTTTTTATTGAATTTTCTTTACAAACAATAAAAGAATCACAATTGAATTGCACATTACATTCAGGTAGTCTGATTATTTTAACACATTTTAGTAATTTCATTTTGGGTCCTCTTGGGAAGAAACATTTTCCAAAACTAATGTAATGTCATTTTGTATCGTGTTTTATACTGTACCTTGACATTTCTCTAACATCCAGATTCTACCTTGTCTGTTTATCCTCTAGTCCTAGTCATGAGTTTTGTGCCTTTAATAAACTGTTTAACCCAAACAAAAAACACTGCTGTCATTCTCATTTCTTAGTTAGTGACTTCCAGAAGAATGGAAAGTAAAAGAACGAAGGGAGGGTAGTTCACCTTTCCTACTTGTATCCGAGTTATAGCTATTTCTCTATCGTCCCTTGGCAGCACAGGTACCAAAGGGTTAATGTCGTCTTCCCTTTAGGAGGCAGGATGACAGGAAAAAACTGTAGGGCTGCTCCACCTCTTCCCGACATTAGTCCATCCCTTATCAGTTTTTTGTCATCCTGCTTCCAAGTCACTTTTCTTTTCGGTCTCTTTCTAGGTAACTAAACTGACTGAAGGAGGATGGATTTGCAACTTCAGGTATTCTTCTGCGCTACCTACTTCCACTCCACAGTCACTAGAGAGAATAACAGACTGTCACAATATACCTAAGAAGTCATGCCTCAGCACTGACAAGAAAGGGGATACACGTCAAGCTTCAGCGCTGACAAGAAAGAACATGTCATGCCTCAGTGCTGACAAGAAAGGGGACATATAAGAGTTAATCCCACTTATGAGTCGAGGGAGATTTAAAAAAAAAAAAAAAGTCTTGCCTCATCGCTGACATAGTTACAGCACAAAAAAGGCCGAAATGCCTAGGACAGCTCAGAGGCCTTGCTAAGGTATGCTAACGCGCTACCAAGGAGACTAGAACCACGGCTACGAGAGACACTTGGGGAAGGTATGCCGTACGCTACCTTCAAACGTTTTCAAATTTCGTGCCTAATCTCGCGCCTAAACGAGGCCGGCAAGGACGAGCGCGCAGCACAGTGACGTCTATGATGCGCCATACTGTTCGCGCCTTACAGAGCCGAGGCAAGCGCATTCCAGCGCGACTAAGAAACTTTCCGGCTCAGCTCCTCCTCGACTCAGCAAAGGCTCTCCCTGGCTACGCACCTAGTTCAACTAACAAGGTAGTGTCATACTATATTGTTTGTCCCTTACACCTGTCGCTTATATGCCATTATGGAGGGGGAGACTACTTTTAATCCACCGGGCAGTAACCAAATGGGAGAAACATCCCAGACACAATCCTCCAAAAAGACCAACAACAAACAGTCTAAGATATCTACCAGTGTCCAGAGCAAAAAAGCCAAGCCGGCAGAAACTTCCCCACCTCACAACAGGCCACCACCGACAGAGATGCCAGAATGGCTCAAAGATTTTCAGCCATCCTTCCTAGGAATGACGGCATCTATTGAAAAGTTAGCAGCAGCAACCGTATGTAAACATCAACCTGCCAGCACTATCTCACATAGCAACAACCCCAGCACGTCAGAAACAGGTCCAGAAGCATCAGATGAGGATCTCTCACTTAATGTCAATGATAATGATCAAACAGAGGTTACTTCAGATCCACCTAGAAAATCACAGTCCGAAGCGGTAGATGCTCTACTTGCAGATATGTTCCTCACCCTAGGCATACAGGAGGAAACCAAAGAAGTTAAAACCCTAGACAAACTCTTTGGCTTGGCCAAAAAACCACAAAGACATTTCCCTGTCCATAAGACAGTGGAAGAAGTCATCAAAAAAGAGTGGAAATCTCCAGACAAGAAACTTTCCAGAGACAAACGGCTAGATAATCTTTGACAAACAATAAAATGGGATCCCCAGGGTAGACGCCCCAGTGGCTCGACTTGCCAAACAAACAACTATCCCTCTCGAAGATGGAACATCTTTCAAAGATCCCATGGATCGTAAAACCGAAAATCTGTTAAAGAACATTTTTACATCCTCAACTTCGGCATTCAAGCCAGTGATAGCAACCGCTTGCGTATCCCATACTTTAACCCTGTGGGCCCAAGAAGCCATGCTGGCCGTTTCAGATGAGGACTTCGACATGCCATCCCACCTGTCTAAGATGCTTAATGCAATACATTATCTATGTGATGCTTCCATGGACACATTACAATAACTCGCCAAATCATCAGCATTGGCAATAGTAGCTCGGAGAGCTCTGTGGTTAAAGCCATGGAACGCAGACCCTGCTTCCAAAAAAAGTCTAGTGACCCTACCATTTACAGGAACCACACTTTTCGGCAGTGAACTGGATACTTTAATCTCCAAGATCTCAGGGGGAAAAAGCAATTTTCTACCCCAGGACAAAAAAAGCCAGATCTACTCACAATTTACAAGGCTCCTTTCAACCCTCATATAACATACACTTCACACAAAATTATCCACGGAATACTAGAAATTCCTCAACATCCAATCCTAAGGGGTTTCGGGGCCCCGGGAAGGCTTCATGAAACTCCCATGCAAAAACAAAAACCAGTGGGTCTCTGATAAAAGTGAAAAAAGTGAAGTTGGTTTATTCAGCCCATATACATACAAAAAAGAAGGGCAACGTTTCGGACTCCACTGAGTCCTTTATCAAGCCTTTATAAAGGACTCAGTGGAGTCCGAAACGTTGCCCTTCTTTTTTGTATGTATATGGGCTGAATAAACCAACTTCACTTTTTTCACTTTTATCAGAGTGCCACTGGTTTTTGTTTTTGCATGGAATATTTGGACCTGAAGGGCGGGCAAAGGTCTTGCAGTCTGAGCACCTGTTACCCTAATTTGGGTTTAGGCAAAGGTTTGAGCACTCCATTTTTTGTATAGCATTCATGAAACTCCCAGTGACGTCCAACCAAATCAGTCGCAGACAAACAGGACTCCTAAATCCTTAGCCGCCTCTACCCCTCAGGAGATGGTCGGGGGACATCTCCGTCTTTACAAAGAGGCATGGCTTACTCATACTTGCGACAAGTGGGTACACAGAGTTCTAACTCTAGGGTACGAACCATTTTTCCACCAACCCCCACCAACCAGGTTCCTAATATCCAGAATCCCAACCAACACATACAAAAGGTCAGCCTTCTTCTCCAACATCCAAGAAATGCGCAAGAAACAAGTCATCATACCTGTACCAGTACCTCAATGCAAACATGGTACCCAAAAAGGACGGTTCCCTACATCCGGTCGGTCTTAGACTTAAAGAAACTCAATCAATTTCTCCAAACACCTACCTTCAAGATGGAATCTCTCAGAGCAGTCATAGTCAATGTAGAACACAGAGATTTCTTTATGTCAATAGATCTCAGGGATGCTTATCTACACATTCCCATACACCCACATTACCAAAAATATCTACGTTTCGCCTTACCCACCGAGCACTTCCAATTCCAAGTTCTCCCTTTCGGGCCTAGCCACGGCTCCGAGAGTCTTTACCAAGATCATGTCCAGCCTAATGGCGTACATGAGGGAACAACAGCTCACAGTTATACCATACCTAGACGATCTGCTTCTCAGAGCTCCATCCACAGAGGTAGCACAGCGACACACCAAAACCTGTCGAACCATACTTCAACACGGATGGATAATTCATACATCAAAGAGCTCATTTTCACCTGCCAAATCCATCTTTTTTTTGGGGGCACTTTTTGATTCCCAGAAACATTGAGTATTCCTCACGCCAGAAAAGATCAACAAACTCATCAATGCAGCTCAAACATTCATACACAAGGCAGACATCTCGATAAGAAACTGGATGCACCTATTGGGACTGATGACCGCATCCATAGACCTTGTACCTTATGCGCAATTCCACATTTGCCGAGCAGCCACATGGACATCAGTTCATACGTTTACAAAGTTTTACAAATTTAATGTGTTTGCCTCTTCACAAGCAAGTTTTGACCACAAAGTTCTACAAGCGGCAGTTTAAGAGTCTTCTCCTACATAAGGTATAACTCTTACTCTAATAACAGTTAAGATTCTGTCTCTCTTCTTCTTCTTAAGGCATAATAATCTCCCACCCTTCTGCTTTGGGACTTAACCCTTTGGTACCTGTGCTGCCAAGTAGTGATGGGCGAATTTATTCGCCAGGGGCGAATTTGCGGCGAATTCCCGCGATTCGCCGCTGGCGAATAAATTCGCGAAATGCCAGCAAAAATTTGCCGACGTGACGTGTCGAAAACGACGCGCCGCGCGCCGAAAACGACACGCCGCGCGCCGAAAACGACGCGACACGCCGCGATTGACAATTTCTCTGGAAATTCGTGAATTTTTCGGCGAAGCCAAACGCATGAGATTCGCCCATCACTACTGCCAAGGGACGATAAAGTAAATGGGATTTGTGTACTCACCGATAAATCCATTTCTCGTAGTCCCAAAAAGGCAGCACAGGATGTTCCCACCCTAAGCACTCCTACTAATTTTTATTCTATGTTTGATAACAATAACTGATAAGGGATGGGCTAATGTCAGGAAGAGGAGGAGCAGCCCTACAGCTTTTTCCTGTCATCCTGCCTCCTAAAGGGAAGACAACATTAACCCTTTGGTACCTGTGCTGCCTTTTCGGGACTACGAGAAATGGATTTATCGGTGAGTACACAAATCTCATTATCCCAGGGAGATGTTCGTCTACCCAAACCGACCAAATTTTTTCAAATTTGTTAGGGCATCCACGTTTCTAAAAGGTGGTTCTGTATAGGGAGAGGCTTTGATTAACCATATCAAGCCATTGGCGAGGTGTAGGTGGTAGGCTAGACTTCCATTTCATGGCTATCAATCCTATTTGATTTAGTAGTGGTGATGGGTCCAGTAGTATAAGAGCTAAAGTGTGGCTTGTTTCCCTTGTTACCTCAACCCATTAGTTTTGAATTAAAGGACACACTGCCACAACATGTGAATAAAGTTGGCAGGTGTAAATCCACATTTAGGGCAAAGATCTGGGATGGTATTGTTTATTTTATGTAGCCTATGAAGTGTCAGGTAAGTTCGGTGTAGAAATCTAAATTGAATAATCTTATTCATTAATTAGAGGGGTATATACTGACTCAAGGATTTCTGTCCACGTTTCAGTGTCTATAGTGGGTATGTCCATTAGCCATTTTTCCCTCAGTTTTGGTAAAGGATCTTTATTTGTTCTGAGGAGTGTATTGTAAAAAGTGGATAAGTGTTTTCCTAAAGTGGGTCAGTGTAGCTTTAGTTACAATTGGTTGGGTGCAGTGTCCATCACTGCTCCTCTGAACTGAGTTTGAATGGCATGCCTCAGTTGTAGGTACCTGAAGAACATGCTATGTGGGAGAGTAAATTTCTCTTGCAAGGCTGCAACAGGTAGAAGTCTGCCCTGGTCTATGACATCTCCTGTGTATTTGATTTCCCATGATGCCCAGATTTTAGTTTGAACCATAGTGGCATGTATTGAGAGCACTGATTTGTAGGGAAACTGAGGTGTGCCACTTTCCAGGATGAGACCGTCGCCTTCATGAGAGTTGTAATCCCTTGGTTTTATTTTATCCCTCTATATAATATGTTTTTTAATGTCTCATAGGAGCCTACAAGGGAGGGCTCTAATCTAGTGGCAGCATTGCTCTGTGATGGGGTTGTCCACCAGGCCATATGTACTGCCTTAGCAGCTAGGTAGTATAAATTTAGATTTGGAGCCACTAGACTCCCCTGCATCAATAGGGAGTTGCAATGTTGCCAAAGCTACTCTGGGTGTCTTCCCTGCCCAATACATGGAGTTTTGTAAAAGTCAAGTTGTTTTTAAAAGGTAGAGGGTAGGGTTAAAGGTATTTGCCTAAATATATATAGGAATCTGGGTAACGTGAGCATCTTAAACAGATTTATGTGGCCCAAGACAGTCAGTGGAAGGGTGGACCAGATTGGGATTTTGGATTCCAAAGTTTGTATAAGAGAGTTTAAGTTTAGGTCCTGAGATGTTCCTAGATCTTTGTGTACCAGTACACCCAGGTATCTGAATGAGGTTACCTGCTGTATTGGGAAAGGGAGTTTCTGCTGATCTATTTCAAAATCATCTATTAGAAACATTGCTGAGTTCCTCCAGTTTATTCTCAACCCTGAGTAAAGGGTATGCCTGTTGATTAGTTCCAGGGCAGTCCTAAACGCCTCATATGGATTTTTTAAGAACAATAGTGTGTCATCCGCATACATTGCAACTTTTTCTGTATTTCCGTTTAGCCTTAGGCCGGCAACCCCAGAATTTTCCTTAATTAGCATTGCCATGGGCTCCATGGCCAGAGCAAATAGTAAAGGTGAGAGGGGGCAACCCTGCCGATTACCACGAGAGAGATCAAAGGATTTAGAGGTATCGTGGTTGGTTTGAACTCTGGCCCTGGGTGGATCATTTCTCCTAGATCCATTGCCTCCATTACTGTTCTCAAAAAGTTCTACTCCACAGAGTCAAAGGCCTTTTCATTATCCAGGGTAATCACATTCCTTTGTCCTGCGTTCTCATGGGTTATTGAGATGTTAGTGAAAAGCCTTCTTAGGTTAATGTCTGTGGAGCGGCCCGGGATAATTCCTGTTTGATCAGGGGACACTAGAGAGTGAATACATAAGTTAAGTCTCTGTGCTAAGATTTTTGCGTCTAAGTTTATCAGGGAAATGGGTCTGTATGAGGAACAATTTGTAGGGTCCTTTCCCGGGTTTTAGGATTACTATTATTAAGGTTTCTCTCATGGACTCTGGCAGAGTGTCCCCCTCCAGTACTCCATTATATATCTTAGTCAACAAGGGAGTAACGTGTTTAACATGTTTAGCATACCACTCGGTCGGTAACCCGTCCAAGCAAGGAGTCTTCCCAGTTGAGAAGGAGGCTATGGCCTCTGTTACCTCCAATTCAGTAATTGGAGCATTGAGCAAGGTCCGATCTTCCAGACTCGGTCTAGGAAGGGGAACCTTTTCTACATATACATGCATCTGTTCAAGTGAACAAGTTGAGGATTGGTACAATGCAGAATAGTATTTGTTGAAGACATCATTAATATCTGTGGGGTTGGAAACCAGGTTGTCTCTATCGTCCCTTATAACTGCTATGGAAGTGGAAGGGGAAAGGTCCCTGGATAATAATGCCAGTAGCTTGCCACTTTTATCCCCATTTGCAAATATGTTTGCTTTCTGATATAATAATTGTCTTTTTTACTAGTTTTGTTTGTGCTAGTTGGGGTGCTGCTTGAGCGTTCAGCCAGTCCTGTTTGGCATTATCTGTATGATATTTAATGATTTTATTATTTTATTCAGTTTCCAGCACTTTGCATTCCATGTTAGCGATTTCGCTTTGGGCTTTCTTTTTAAAGCTATTTATGTGGGAAATATATAACCCTCTGGAGTAATCCTTAAGGGTATCCCATTCCGTATGGGGGGAGGCTGAGCCAGCATTAATTTTAATGTGAGACTAGTTGTGCCTCTATAGGTTCTACTACAGAGTCAAATTTAATCCAAAAACTGCTGAGCCTCCAGCCAGAGTCAGATGGGTCATCATTTGTTGATAGGGATATCAGTACTGGAGAATAATCTGAGATTCCTATAGGTAATATTGTTGCCGATACCAGATTTTTAACTATCTCAGGTGAGCCTAGTGCCAGGTCAATCCTTGACATGGTATTGTGTGTTGCCGAATAGCATGTAAAGGATTTTACGCTTGGGTGCTTAAGTCTCCATAAGTCACTTAGTTGGAACATATTTGCACATGTCTTTAAAAGTGTGGCCCTATGAGATTGGGAGTATAACCTTTCCTGTCCCTCTGACAACACTGCATTAAAATCACCCATAATTAACAGTGGTAGTATTGGAAAGGTACAAGAATTACCCCAACACTCGAGGCCAGTGAAAGCGGGGACAAAACCCCTGCGTGTTTATTCCAGGTCAGTGATGTAACGTTTCGGGGGCGTGCCCCTTCGTCAGACATAGGAATTGTCGTCTTGCAGTATTGGAAAGGTAGCCATCCTTTCCATAATGTGTGACAGCAATTCCTCCTTAAATGGAGGAGGTGCATAAATGTTAATTATTAAGTATGGTTTGTAAGATAGTATAATGCATAACAATGTATCTGTCTTCCCTATCAGTTATTAATCTATGCAGGGTAAAAATACAAGACGTTGACACCAATATAGATACTCCACGTGCATAGCTTTAATATGTGGAATGATATGTTGAGGCTATCCATGGCCTTCTCAGGGACATCAGCTTTGATCCGTCCAGGTGCATTTCCTGTAGGAAGATTATGTGTGGTTTGGCATTTTTAAGCACTTGGAACACCAGCCCTCTCTTAATTGGGCTGCCCAGACCCACGGACGTCCAGGAAATTGTTTATCCTAGCCATATCCCCAGTGGGAACAATTGTAACAACTGGGAGACCCCTATATGGGGAGAGCTTCTAGCTGGTTTCTCCAAGTGTTTTAAGGCGAGATAAAGTAAAACCTTTCCAGTTTGAGTCATATGTTGTGTATTCTGGGTGAGTAATGCTTTGATAGTTTGAAGAATTCTCATATTGCAATTATAGTTCCAAAACACGAGAAATCGTGACAGCAGAAAAACCAACCCAAACAAAATTCCCTCCCTACTCGCCCTACCCCAACTTGAGCGAGTCATTCTCCCGAACCGTGGAGCTTTAATTGCTCTGAATATCAAGGGGGGTGGAATCAGAGGGCTCTCAATTCAGTTCTCTGATTCAAGCCTGTTGCTTGTGTTGTGAGGGATGAAACATACATATATCAGAGCTCCGTTTTTCTCTGATAAAGTCAAACAGCCATCCCCTTACTTTCTCTGCTCAGTCCGATGGTGGTCTTTGCTGTGGGGAGCGAGGTGATTGTGGTATCTCCCGTGGTCTATCTGTCGGCAGTGACTCCATCTAGCTGTGCGCCTCCTCATGTATAGCAAAGAAGTAGGTGCGGTTCTTCGCTGTGACTCTGAGGCGCGTCGGGAATATCATTGAGTAGGGTATTTGCCGTCTGTGTACGGTTTCCTTAATCAAGGTGAATTTTGTCCTCTGCTTCCGGACCTCCATCGAGAAATCCGGGTAGAAGGATATTCTTTGGTTCTCGAACATGATGTTTCCCAATTTTCCTTGCTTCCTGGAGGATGTTGTCTTTATCTCTATAGTTCAACAGGCGAGCAATGATAGGCCTTGGCGGTGCTCCTGGCGGAGGTGGTTTGCCAGGGACTCTATGTGCCCTTTCTATAACCAAGTTATCGGAGAACGTATTTGGTTGGAATATTTTGTGCAACCATTGTTCCAAAAATACCTCCACTTGCCTTCCCTTTGCTCTTTCTGGCAAGCCAATTATCCATACATTGTTTCTTCTTAGGCGGTTTTCTAAATCCTCCGCTCTTGCCTCAAAAGCTGCCAATCTGCGGTTTGTGTCCTCCAGTCTAGCTGGTATGGGGTGTA
The DNA here is from genome assembly GCA_024363595.1 of Xenopus borealis. NCBI lineage: Eukaryota > Metazoa > Chordata > Amphibia > Anura > Pipidae > Xenopus > Xenopus borealis. The sequence goes on along the minus strand of CM044443.1, from coordinate 59,614,375 downwards.
TCAGGTCATCTAGGTCCGAGATCCTTTTCTCCGCTTCCACGGTGCAATCTCTAATATTCTGTACTTCTTGCTTTACCAGGTTAAAGTCAATCTTTAACTCATCTAGCTTATTAAGAACAGTGTTGTGATTCTGGCCCAGTAACTGCAGAATTTCCCTTAGTGTAGGGTCTGGTACAGTAGGTATGTCAGTGTTATCAGTTCGCTCTGTCTTGCATGACTGACTCATGGGGATTGGGTCCACCCTGCGCCCCAGGGTCTCTGGCGAATCTGCTTAGCCTTTGCTGTGTTATAGTTGTCACCGCGTGCCCAACATCCGTCTCTGGTGAGGCCTCCCGGTCGGGTCTTGGTGTTCCGGCGCCATTTTGTGTGTCACCTGGCATTGCGTTTGTAGGCCTGCTTCTTGGTCAAGTACTACCATGTTTCCCCATTTGCAGCTGTGTGTATTTGGCACCAGTGAAATGAGCGCTACCTGCTCTTTCTATTGTGAGTGTCGGCGGGGATGTCTGATCACTGTGTGCCGCTCAAAAACGGCTTTAATATCAGGGTATTTCACGGAGCTCCCACAAGTGCATCCTACTCAGTGCACATCCATGCCACGCCCCAGGATACCTTTTGGAATAGCGGCACCACATTTGCAATTCGCCAGTCTCTCGGCACCATGCCAGACCTCAATTCTATACCTGTATATACTGTATATATATATATATATATATATATATATATATATATA
>CM044443.1:59597320-59610038 GCA_024363595.1 Xenopus borealis | reverse complement strand
GTGTAAGAGCCCTTAGACTTAGCCTACCCAAACAAAAAAATCACCCTCCGCCTATGGAGAAGAGGAGACCTAGGGCGTAAGGGTAAAGAACAGCAGGAAATGAGAAAGGAAAACAAAATGGGGGAAATAGAATGAACATAAAAAACATATAAAAAGGGGGGTATCTCAGATTCTTTTTTGCATTTTCAAATAAAACCTCCTATCTTCCAATCTGAATGAATGACCTTATATATGTTGGAAGGGTTTACTGCTGTGTTTGCAGCATCTACTCACTGCCTGAGGTGGCTCCTGTGATCCTGTCCAACCTCGCTCCCCAGCACTTTGAGCAGAAGCGGGTCCAGGGGGGCCACATCGGTAGTGTAGATAGCACAATTGCGCTCTCTGCAATAGAAAAGTTTTTTTGCCTCCCCTGGTTACTTGCAGACTGCTGCCACCTGAGGCAAGTTTCTCAACCACCTCATAGCAGCAGCTCCCTTGTGTGTTTGTAAAAAGGAACAGTAACGCCAGAAAATGAATGTAATGTTATTAAAATATAATGCACTGTTTCTCTTCACTAGTGTGTTTGCTTTAGCTGGACTGCTATAGTTTTTATAATCAATCTGCTGTGTAGCCATTGGGGGTAGCCATTTAGTTGAAAATGGAGAAAAGGTAAAGGTTACATAATAAATTACAGAAAGGTTCTGTAGGATCCCATTGTATTTTACAGTGTTTATCTTTTATCGGCTATGTAAACCTATCCATTTTCTCATTTTTTTCAGACTAAATGGCTGACCCCATAGCTACACAGCAGCTTGATTATAAAAACTATAGTAGTTTTGCAAACACACTATTACATGATAAGCAGGTACATGATAATTTCATTACTTTAAAACACTTCAATTTTTTGGTGTTACTGTTCATTTAAGAAACACTACTATACACTGCTGTGTGGCCATGGGGCAGCTAATCAGCGTAAAAGGGAGGAAACTTTATATATTCTGTACAATAGAATGGATTTAGCTTCTCTACTATTTAACCTGTGCCATTAAGCCATATTTTAAAGGGGTTGTTCACCTTTGAGTTAACTTTTAGTATAATGTAGAGAGTGATATTCTGAGACAATTTGCAATTGGTTTTAATTTTTTATCTGTCGTTTTATAGTTATTTAGCTTTTTATTCAGCATCTCTCTAGTTTGCAGTGTCAGCAATTTGTTTTCTAGGGTACAATTTACCCTAGCAACCCTGCATTGATTTGAATAAGAGACTGGAATATGAATAGTAGATGGACTGAATACAATGATAAGTAATGAAAAGTGGCAATAACAATACATTAGTAGCCTTACAGAGCAGTTGTTTTTAGATGGTGTCAGTGACCCCCTTTTGAAAGCTGCAAAGAAACAGAAGAAAATTGCAAATCATTAAAAAACTATGAAAAATAAATAATGAAGACCAATTGAAAAGTTTCTTAGAATTGGCCCTTCTACAATATACTAAAAGTTAACTTGAAGGTGAACCACCCTTTAACTTCAATGGCTTAACCGCAACACGTTATACCACATCAATGTTATTACAAGAACTTTTAAGACCATAAACATATTCATGATGGTAGCACAAAAAAAATGCTTGGTGCTCACTGCACTTATATATGACCAAAGTTCATTAAGTCATATTAAAGGGATCCTGTCATGGGGAAAAAAATTTTTTTCAAAACACATCAGTTAATAGTGCTGTTCCAGAAGAATTCTGCACTGAAATCCATTTCTCAAAAGAGCAAACAGATTTTTTTATATTTCATTTTGAAATACGACATGGGGCTAGACATTTTGTCAATTTCCCAGCTGCCCCAAGTCATGTGACTTGTGCTCTGATAAACTTCAATCATTCTTTACTGCTGTACTGCAAGTTGGAGGGATATCACCCCCTCCCTTTCCCCCAACCAGCAGCCTAACAAAAGAACAATGAGAAGGTAACCAGATAACAGCTCCCTAACACAAGATAACAGCTGCTTGGTAGATCTAAGAACAACACTCAATAGTAAAAACCCATGTCCCACTGCGTACTATTCAGTTACATTGAGAAGGAAAAACAAAAGCATGCCAGAAAGCAGATCCCTCCTAAAGTGCTGGCACAAGTCACATGACCGGGGAAGCTGGGGAATTGACAAAATGGCTAGCTCCATGTGAGATTTCAAAACTGAATAAAAAGAAATATTTTTGCTCTTTTGAGAAATGGATTTCAGTGCAGAAGTCTACTGGAGCAGCACTATTAACTGATGCGTTTTAAGAAAAACTTGTTTTCCCATGACAGTTTCCCTTTAAGACATACCGTACCTTTAAATCCATATGTTTCTTCTTTCTACCCTGTGGCTAGTGCAGCAACCCCCAGTGCATAATTAAACACCTTAGGGGTCCCCTAACATCTATTTCTGAATGCTAATAAAAACCCATAACGAAGCCCTACCAGTCTCAGCACCAACAGGTAGAGTTAGGGTTGCCACCTCTCTGGTTTTGACCCGGACAGCCCAGTAATTTCAAGGGCTGCCCGGGTTAAATTAGGAAAACCAGGCTGGATGCCCAGTGATTGACGCCAATCAGGCATAGCATGGTACACAAGCAGCATAGGTAAAAGCAGACAGAATAAGACAGGTGGAGCAGGACAGGTACAGGCAGATCAGGACCATGGAAGGACCACTTTAAAATGCACAATAAGTACTGTACTCGATACCAAAAGTGCTTCTGAAGTCTGAGGTCTAAACTGATGAACAATGTGGGAATTTACAGGTGTGAACAATGCAGGCTTACAGTCTGAATCTAAGGTGTGAGCAATACAGGAGACAGTTAATGCTGATACCTTTTAAAGCTTAATGCAAGACTACACAGGGTAGACCTGTGAACCTCCAGTTGAACAGCAATGTTATAAACTATAGTATTTACCAGTGCAGGGCAACAGCACATTATGTTTGAATTACTTTAAAACTATTCCTTTAACTATATAAACTATAGTATTTACCAGTGCAGGGCAACAGCACATTATGTTTGAATTACTTTCACTTTATGTACCCAGAGGCCCTTTTCCATCAATGATTTGCTTAAATCTAAGATTCTAAATTGCTTGCATATGTTTAAATTCCAAATACATAAAATTATATTTAGTACGTTGTATCTGTATATCTGCTACTTTGCAGCCCAGATTGGCAATTTTTCCAGATATCCTGCAAGGATAACTCTATTTAATTTAATTCAATTCAATTTGTTTATTGTTAACATGGGTAGTATTTGAATTGTGTGTCACAAAGCTATGTAACCCAAATTATCCGTTGACCTAATTATCCTACATATCTCTGTATGTCATACAAAACACAGGTACACCACCCCCCATATGTCACAAATGTAATTAAGCAGACTCTTGCACACCCCACTAAGAACTATACTATATCTAGAACGATTAACAGCCAACCTTTGCACGCAAGGCAGTTTTCTGTCCATGTACAAACAGATTTTCTAAGACCAACAGACCTTGGTTTGATTTGTATCAACGGCTTTGACAAAATTGCAATACAACTACTGCAACCCCACTGTCCAAATTCCTACTTGCATCATCATAAAAAGCAATTAATTTTGCTTCACACAGTCTTCATTATACAATGGTGATTACCACAAATAATACGGGGTTCCCATCCAGCCCCCACCACACCTCACTCAATTGAGTATAGCTGGATATTTCTGCTGGGCCTCTTTCCATTCTGCTAGGGTATAGCTCTTGCTAAGTGGTTCTCCAACTGCAGCTACCTGGGTTCTTAGGGCCTGTGTGTTTGTTAGTGGATTAATTTTCAATGGGGGACTCTCAATCCCTTCCCAGTCCTTGTAGCATTGCCCCACAGGTATTTCAGCTTTGTATTAGTACAGGGCATCTGCATTTTTGGGGACCTTCTGGGCTTATAATGCATGGTGTAAACAAACCCAGCCTGCCAGGCTGCCCACCTCTGATCGAGGGCACCCAGCCAGGCACACCCAAGGTAGGCCAAAGGGTTGTTGTCTCTGTAAATTTCCACATGATGCCCCACCAGGTACTGTTTTGTGTTTGGAGGGCCTTAGGCTGTCGCTGGCATATGTGATCACCCTTTCAGGCCCTTCTTATACTTGAACAAGAACTGCCCTCAGACCTTGCAAGCTGACCTCAGTGTATTGCTGAATGGTTAGTTTTTAATCTGCATGAGCAGAAAAGGTTTCTGTTCCTCAAAAGCCTACTGCTGCTCCTGGACCCAGGCCCACTTACTTGCTTGGGGCCGTCTCACTTTCTTTGTGGAATAACCTTCCAGCAGCCTGGTAAGTTGAGCCACAAATACAAACAAGTTGGTGCAAGGCACACTGGATACCCAAACTCAGAATTAATTTTATATAAAAATTATATACTTTATTATATAGTCATCTCTCGTCTGACACGTTTCGTGTCCAAAAGACACTTAATCATAGGCTTCAGTTGAGCCACAATACAGGCCAAATCTCTAACAACCAGCCATTCCCAAGAAGACTTTTAAATTCCCCACATTATTCAGAGCAGCCCACTGTTGCACAACCTGCACATTGCTTGGCTCAGGGGCGACTTTCTTCTCACCAATTACATGCCCCAAGTAAGATAGCTGTTTATGTGCCAGCTTACATTTGGCCAGCTAATTTAGTTAAAAAATCTTTTAGCACAACATTCAGATACAAAAGATCTTCAAAGGTATGGGAGAAAATTAGTACATGTATAAGCACCGTGTTATAGTTCATGTCCCCTAGACGGTGCGCCATGATACTTTGAAATGTACTGGGGACATTGGTTAGCCAAAACGGCATGCGGTTAAACTCAAAAAGGCCTATGGAGGGATAAACAGTGTTTAAGGCCGGTACTGTGGGTGTAAACCACTTGCCAGTATCCACTAGCCAAATCCAGGGATGAAAAATAGGCTACTTTCTTCAACATGCTCAGGAACTCCTCTGCTGGGTACAAGTTTTGAGTCATTGGTAGACTATGTTGAAGCAATGGGATACATCCTTCTTCTGGGCTAGAACTATGGGGCGGCAGCTCAAGGGCTTTGGCTGTCTCTGATGACACCCCATCATGTGGCATAACCCCTTCACCTCTTGATACAGGGCTGGTGGAATGCTCCAGTACTGCTTTCTGTGGGGGGCGGAGTCTATGTTTCAGTTGAGTAGTTGATGGCTTGGGTAATCCTGTAGTCCCCATAATCGTTTTGTGCATACAGCTTCTAAAAATGCCTTACTCTTTACACAAAACAGGAATTGTTTGTCCAAATATTGCAATATTGTTAAGCTGGCCAACTACATCATCCCGTCTAAGTCATCCCATATCTGGCCTGTCCTACTTTCAAATTGCATCTGATTCATTAATGGGGTTGTCCACCTTCAAACAACTAGTTGTTTTCAGATAGATAATGAGAAATAATGACTTTTTCCAATTAGTGTCTATTTTATATTTGTAAGGTTTTTCTAATATTGAAGTGTAAAGTGTAATTTTTCACCTTCTAAAGCAGCTCCGTGAGGGGGGTTGCTGACCCCCCCCCCCCCAACTGTTCTAAACTGATACATTTAAAGGATACATTTCTTATCTTTGTCCCTGCTGAGCAGAATCTCTGTGTTTCATTACAGGCAGCTGTTAGACTTGATACAATAGTTGCTAATACTCAAAAGATGTTCTGTGAAATGTATCAATTAAATGTTGCAAAATTGTAACAGTTTAGAGTCTCCACCTGAATTACCGAGCTGCCAAACTCAAACACCAGAGACACCAACATTCAACTTTAAACTGAGATTTTGGAAAAACAGTAAAAGATTAATAATGGAAAGTAATTGAAAAAAGTTCTTTAAGAATTATATTGCTTCATTATACATTTTACTAAGTTTTACCTGCAACTTACTTGTTGCTTTCAAAGTAAAACTCCCAGACTTGGTTGCTTGCTTTGTTGCTTTTATTAGACACCAGTGGGATCACCTGACTATAGCTGGGATGGGTGGGAGCTACAACCTTTCCTCTTCTCAATCCTGGCCATAATTACATAGATTGATAAGCATGATGGCATTCCTTAGTGGCAGCTTCATGCCTACTTTCATGGGAAATACCAGCGCATATCCACACTGGATTTACAGGAGCTAACCCGTGGGCTGGTGTCTGTACCACCCAGCCCTTCCTAACAACCACTGCTGCTGTTAACAGCGTCAGTCTACCTTCTGGACCAACTGACGAATGACTTTCATGGCGGAGACCCAGGACCAATACTCGGATGAAGAGGTCAAGACTGGGGCAACTTTTCCATACAGCCTTTCTAGGTTGGTCACAATTTCATCCAAAATGGCTTGCTTTAGCTCTAGCTTTAGCACTGCCTTGCAGGCATCCCTTACCAGGGACCTCAGGGCAAGGTTAGCTTCATGCTCAGCAGGCACTCGGTACAGCTGAACGGTGCCCCTCAGCCTTCCTGCCCAGTCTGTCACAGCCAGATTGGTTCCATTAAACTTGGGTATGCTGGCCAAGGCAGCACTCACAAACAGGAGGCTTGGTCCAGAGTTTTACATCTTGTCGAGTATGCCAGATGTAACAGTTGATAAGATTTCATTTTTATTTGCAGGATTTCACAACTTCCAGCAATTGCAATTTATCTCCTAACTGTCCCTCGCTTATCTGCTTCTTTCCTTGTCTCTTGCAAAGCTCAACTTCTGATCTCGCCTACTCCCACGTCTTGTGTTTCATTGCCTTCCCTTTTAGATTGTAAGCTTTTTGCACAGGGCCTTCTTCACCTTGTACCGATACTGGTTGTTATTTATATAACTCTGTATACTCTATGTATGCAATTCATTTGATTTCTTTGTATAAACACATTTTATTTTACAGCACTGCGCAGTATATTGGCGCTTAATATACTAAAGGTAATACAAAATCTTTTCACTCAGCAGTTACAGTGGTCAAAATCCCAGTTACAATAGACTTGCTGTATAATGAATGCTTCATAGACACAAACAAACCATTCATAGACAGGTATGGGATCTTTTATCTGGAAATCCATTATTTAGAAGAAACAAAAAAATGACAGGCCATATACCATAGACTCTATTTTAATCAAATAATTCACATTTTTTAAAATGTTTTTTTTATTCTCTGTAATAATAAAACAGTACATTGTATTTAGATCTCAGCTAAGATACAATAATTCATTCTTACTGGTAGCAAACTATCCTATTTTTTTTTTATGTTAGAATTATTTTTTAATAGATTAAAGGTATAGAGATCCAAATTATGGAAAGAACCCTTATCCTGAAAACCCCAGGTCCCAAACATTCTTCTATTTTTATCATAAAAACACATTAAAAATGATTTGATGAGACCATATGTATGCCATGAATGAAAAAATGATTTTGCTCTTTTGGAAAGTGTATTTCAATGCAGGATTCTGTTGGTGGATTGCTTAATTGATGAATGTTCCAGTGACAAAATCCCTTTAACATTACTCAGCATTTCTGGTAAACTTATTAAACTCTGATAAGTGCTAGGAAATTCCCAGCATACAGTCACCAACATTCTATTACAAATGATGGTGATGAGTAATCTGGTATAATAATATATAAATAACAGAGAAAACAACAGACTGATACTGCTTATACTCTGTAGTTCTGGTTTACTGTGCCTTTATACACATGTTTTGGGGTTTCCTGCTTTCTCAATGTATAGAAATGTTCACAGTGAATAAATTTAAACATATAACCCCACCCCTCATGATGTCACAGCCTCCATGTGGTTTGAAAACTACCAGATTACATTTCCCACGAGTCAGTGTCTCAATTAAAAAAGTGTGGCTGTTGCCAAATGTCCATGTATAATCTCAATGTCCAGCATTAAAGTGATGATGAACCTTCACACCTGTTGGAAAAACTCTTAGTAGAACACAAACAAATTATGAATACTGCCCATGTGGGGCCTATCCAGGGGTATCTGTATTGCATATCATTGGTTCAGTAGTATCATACAGTGTGAACTATTTAGTAAAAACACTCGCTGCATTTTCTGAAATTTTCGTGACTTTCAGCGCATGCTCAGTTGTTCAGGACCAGAAATGTACTACAACTGCACATGTGCTGAAAACGCCGGTCTGATTCCGAATAAGAACGAAAAAAGAAGGCAGAGGAGAAAGCATGGATATCTTTCATTACTAAATTTGATAATAGAAGCAAGAAAATTAAACAGGCAATAAGAAGGTTCTTGTACATTAATCCGCAAAATAGGGAATATGGGATATTATTCACAGACACATCCATGTTTGTATATTAAAAAAAGGCATGGCTCTAAGGGAAAGACTGTGTGAATCAACAAATGTGAACATTTCTATAGACTTGAGAAAATGGGAAACCCTAAAACGTGTATAAATGCACAATAAACCAGGACAGCAGAGAATATTCTGCAGTAGTAGTCTCTTTTTTTCTCCATTTTATTTACATTGGCTCCTGGTGGTGAGACAGTACCATCTTCCTGAAATTTAACAGACTGAAAAGTGCAACAGAGGACGACTAGATTCCTGCTAATACTTTTAATCTGATATATATTTCAGAACTTCAGAAATTATAATGCACAAATTATGAAGAGTGTATAATTGGTCTTTTTTCCTTTCAGATTCTGCTTACCTGGCTAGAGAGAAGGCAAAAGCAGATGCAGAATATTACACAGCTCAGAAATCTGCAGATGCTAACAAGGTGAGTACTGGAAGACAGAAAAATGCATTATTAATTGTGAGCCCTCTGTACTGTAAATGACTCATTCCAGCAGCTACTGCATGTGCTCTGCTGTAAATCTGCAAACAATCTGAAAGCATAATTATCTCTACAAAGAGGGGGACATGTACAATCGGGTTTTCTCACCAATCTCCCTCTGTAAAACACACATTTGTTTGTTACTAATTTCTTTGATGTACAAATATTGTCTAATAGTAGTATTCTACAAATAATTGCATGATTGACAAATTATCCTGGTTTCCTACCGATTTTGGGTAGTAGTTACTGAAAACAAAGCATTAGTGAAAATGTTGTCAATGGTGGAAGAAACACACTTTTTATTATATACTGTACCTTATTTCTTCATACATAGTTGTCGGCTTTGTTGCGGGTCATCTATTTGATGTAGTGTATGTATGTATGTTTAGTGAGTAAACAAGGGCATATCTGAAAAGGTCGAATGGAAACAATTGTTGCATAATCCTCATAAATATATAAACTATGATGTCAGCTCAGTGAGTAGCACACCTGCCTTGCAAGGAATCTGTATTTTCTCTCCATATATGTAAGTCAACTAGGTGCTCTGGTTTCCTCCTATACTCCAAAAACATGCAGGTAAGTTAATTGGATCCTGGTAAAAGATTGGTCCTATACTTATCTCATCACACTTGCATTTCTCTGGACAGGCCAACCTGTCAGTTCAAGACAATTGTAATAATTTGTTCCTCATTAGAGGCAGGGCAAACTGGAAAACGTTTTCCAGTCTCATTCTTACTCCTGTCTCCACCTCTTCCTCTAGTTTTTCAGTTTGTTCTGCCTTGGAAGCAGTATCTTCTACCGTCTCCTGCACTGAATGACTAATTGAATAACTTGGTGTGCTCCCTGTTTTATCTAACTGTTTAAACCAAATATACAGTTAGGCCCATAAATATTTGAAGAACAAAAAAGGAGAGTTGTGGGTGCACTCCTAAGGCCATATAAAAACATATTTAAGTACAATAAACCCCTGTTTAAATAATCCAATGAATATGCAAGGGCATGTTTTTAAAAAGGTCAAAATAGAAAAGATCATATACCTCTCTGCTTAACAGCATTACTTGGAGTATAAATCTCCTGAAGCTTGGTTTCAATCTGAGGATCCTACCTTGCCACCTGCTTATGTGCAGATGGACATTACTTGGAGTAATTAATAATTGGAGCATTACTTGGAGTAGAAATCTCCTGAAGCTTGGTTTCAATCTGTGGGCTAGATCCTACCTTGCCACCTGCTTATGTGCAGATGGACAGATATGATGAAAATAATAATATTCTTAAGTATATTTGTTTACTAAAAATGCTTACTTTTCAAAATAAAAGAAATATTATGGTATACTTTTAGGAGTCTTTCTCTGAGAGCCAGTTCAAGCAATCACTGCGTGGGAGTGGCAACACCTTGCTGTGATGTCACAAAACAGTAGCAAAGTCCTGCCCCTTCTCTACCCTGAATGCAAAGCATCCTTCCAACAACTGTCTGTCCTAGAATCTCCTTCTAACTAAGATTATCCTCCATGTATGTGCTAACCTGCTCATCTCAGCAGTCAGCTATGGAGAATTCTCACTTGTATAGGTCAAAAACTCTCAGCAGTATACATCCACATTTCTAAAACACCACTCTAGAAATCTGCATGCTTCTGACTTCAAGGTCAAAATTCCAAAAATAATGTAGTTTTGTAAAGTACACATTCTGCCTAATTGATTATATATTTCTACTTCAAATAACCAAACTGCAAAGCTTTGCTAAATGTAGCGGTTTTTATTATATTCTTAAAAATTGTCTTGCAACTCGAAACTGCAAAGTGTGCTAAGGAACACACAATGAACGAACAATAATGCAGGGATAAAAGTGCAATAAAATCACAAACAATTGAATAGATTTGTGCACATAAAAGAAAAAACAAAATTACTTATCCAACAGCATGATTAACCCTTTAAGTGCCATTTTATTTGCAATCAGTGTGAGATGTTTTTGAAACATTTTGTGTTCTCTCACTGCATTTTCTGAGCAGAAACCTTTATTTTAATAAGTTCACCTAGGAAAACTATGCATTGTTTTTTTCGGTAGAAAATAAGCTTTCTAAATCTACGTGAGTTTTCATGGATTTCCACCTCTGCAAAAATATATAGCTAAATAACAAAAAGTAATAAATGAATTTATGCCAGAAAAAATATTTCATTTTATGCACGAAAATCCAACTTATTTGGAAAGCCTCATGTCTCTCGAATGTGCCAATACCAGATATGTATAGTTTTAGGGAGATTAAGGACTTCTGTTCAGCAAAAACTACTGCTAGTATATTGCGGACTTTTGAAAGCACTAAGTCAGAACAACAACTATGCAGAGCTGAAAATGTAGTAAAATAGCTAAACATGCAATAAAATGGCTAAAATTGCTCCAAAACTGTGAAATAATCACTGAAATAATAAACAAAAGGTATTGTGTAGTACTGTACGCTATTTGCAGTGGCAATATAGGAAGTGCAGGCAGCAGCAGGACACATATAATTCATGTGTCTGCTGCTACCTTGGGGCCCCAGGGGCCACTCTGTCTGGCTCTCTGCTCATTGTCTGGAGGCAGGGAAAGAGAGAAAGGAGGAAGCACATTCACACCTACATGAGGACCCAGAGGGGAAGCTGATGGAAACAACTAACCGATCCAGCAGCAGCCTATAAACTATATGCAAGTACCCCATGGGGAAATTGTGAGTGTATCGATTGTTTTTTAACTTTTTTACATATTAAAATAGTATTACGCTATTTCCCTCTTTTGCCTTTTACCTCATTTATATATTGGAATAACGGATATACGTGGACACCAGAAGGGGGAAGTGCCGGGAGGAATTTAACCATATGCGACATACCACCATAGTGGTTTGTAAGTAGGCACCTCAGCTAATTACCCCGGTGAAGGAAGGAAGTACACCTTGAGGACTTGTCACAATATAATTGCTACAAACCCCCACCCTATAGTGGAAACCTCACGGGACTATACCCAAGGGGAGAGAGGGGGATACACACAGATGTTTATATATATATATATATATATATATATATACACATATATGTCTATATATATTAATCTATAAACAAAGCATCTGCACAACCAGCATATTTTATTAAACGCACGGGTTGATTCCCACATTTCTTAAAATTACTACACTATATTGCTTTTTCTAAAAATTTCCACTGCCTTAGGCGCTGTTCTCTACATAGAAAAATCTTTTTTCTCCATTGGGATTCGCATACGCAGCAGGGAGACTGTGGAGAGAACGGCAGGAAATCTTCGGACCGACGTGAATTTGGGACGCTTAGCAATAAGTTGTTTCTAATCAGTATTTTCAGGGATGGAGTGAGCAGCAGCCTGCCTCCCCCTGCTGCCAGCCTCCCCCTGCAGACAGTCTTGGTACCTTTTTAACTTTTAAATATCCATTTAACACAAAGTTGCTGTAATTTTGCAGTTCCCCCTCTCAGAAAGTAATATGTAAAGAAAGATAGACTCATAACAAGCTACTTCTCTCCCCTGACTCAGCCCCCTCCCCCCCCTGCAGCCAGCATCGTAAATTTTACAAGTCCAGTGTCTGTGGTGTCATGAAGACTTGCTCTGCTTATAAAATCCCCCCTCCCTCTCAGAAACTAGGCATAAAGAAATTAAGGTGGACTTGTTAACATTGACTGAATCCCTGCAGCACATTAGTTTGTATGAGAGCACTAAGACGCACCTATGTTAGATAAGCAGGAAAATCAAACTGGAGCAGCATGTTCAATACTTGCGCGTCTTAGTGCTCTCATACAAACTAATGTGCTGCTTGTATGAAATCAAGTTTTTAAAAGTTAGAGAAGTACTGAGGCTGGCTGCAGGGGGGTTGGAGCCATAGGCAGAGGGTGATTTTTTTTGTTTGGGTAGGCTAAGTCTAAGGGCTCTTACACACAAGCGTTTTCAATCTAAG
>CM044443.1:59570805-59584282 GCA_024363595.1 Xenopus borealis | reverse complement strand
CCAAGCAAAAATAGAACCATTGTGTAGGGGTGCTGTACACAGTCCATTGCACCAACTCTGAATTTACTAAGTCCGCTGAAAAGAGAGATGTCATAATTTAGTTCCAGGTATTCTCTAAGTGTATATAACCAGTTCACTCTCTACAGAGCTATCTGTGCTTTCAAGTTCAATAGTTATATTCCACTTGTCCGTTATTTACCCGTAATAGAGAAAGGTATGAGATTGTCTAGTTAACAAGCCCATAAGTTACCAGATATTCTCCAAGTAATGTATTACTGTGTAGTTTTGAGGACTTTTGTCTCGAAAGCATGTGGTTCCTGGTAGTGAAAACTGGATGCAAGACACTTCGTTATCTATATAGAGCCTTATTTTTTTACTATACCTTAGTGCTGCTCTCGCACAGGGCTCCTGGGAGCCGCTGGCCTCCTTTCCAGCCATTCCAGAGCCTGTTCCGGTTGGTCGAAGAAATGGGTCCTACCGCCATCCAATACTTTTAGTTTAGCTGGGTATAACATGGCGTAGTCCAGGCCAAGATCCTGAATCTTACGTTTGACTCCTATATATGAGCTTCTTTTCTTCTGCACCATAACTGAGTAGTCAGGGTACAGGGATATCCTAGCTCTCTCGTACCGTATTTCTCCCTTTCTTCTGGCTTCCCTTAGAGCAATGTCTCTATCTCTGTAGTTCAGCAATTTAATCAGAAACGCCCGCGGGGGTGCTCCAGGGGGGAGGGGTCTCAGAGGCACTCTATGTGCACGTTCAACTACAAATTGTGGGGAGAATATGTCGTGACCCAATATATCTTTAAGCCATTTTTCTGCAAATATTTCTGGTTTGGAGCCTTCGCTTCTTTCAGGAAGGCCAAGAATTTGAACATTTGAGCGACGCTGTCTGTTTTCTAGGTCATCCATGCATTCTGTTACAGTTTGGAGCTGTAACTTGATTTGGCCTATTTCACGTGGCAGATTAGCCGTGCGATCCTCCATACCGCTCACTCTCTCCTCTAACGCACCAGTTCGTTTTCTTGCATATTCTGCATGTCCTGCTTAATCACAGACAGACCTTTAGTTCCTCAATCTTGGATGTAAATGTTGACATTAATGTGGTTTGACATTTGAGGATGGCTGACATAAGATCTGCAGGGGTTGGGGTTGCAGAGGTTTCTGTAGTAGTTTCCTTATCAGGTGCCATTTGGGGTGGAGGTGTCCCCCTAGGGGTTGCGCTAGAGGAGAAAAAATGAAATACGGAGCACTATCGCTGGGGCTAAAAGTTAAATTTTATTGTGAAATCCTTAAAATCATGAAGCATCTACGCTTGACGCGTTTCGTGGTTACACACCACTTCCTCATAAGCATAATAACAATGAGTGAGTCTAGGTTGCGCTAGAGGAGGTAGCAGATTCCTGGCTACTATTTCGGGCATATTGTTCCAAGCGTGTGGCCGCCTCTGCCCTGACCTTCTGTGTATTCCTCCCCATGTTAGTACCCTGTAAGGGTGTGGAACAGCGGTGTTCTTGTTGTGTCAATAAAGTTCTGTGGCGTGTGGCAGTATTAGGCCCCGGACCAGCGGTCTGCAACTGCTTAGTTCACATGTACAGCACCCCTTATTTAGATGCCTTGTTACATCTGTGTGGTTGGGATTATATTGTGTTGTGCTTCAAGCGCGCAAAAAATCTGCAGTGGCAACTAGTTCAGTTTTTTATATCTATGGCCAACTGCGCAGCTCAGTCTCTCTGCTGCTTTCAGTATATGAGCACAGAAGCCACGCCCGTGAGCCTGCTAACTGTACAGCTTCAAGCCTGGATCAAAAAGGGGAAGGGGCGCCCCCGGGGCCAATCGTCTCTCACCTCTAGGTGGTCTTCCCCGGGTGCCACTTTCCGACGCGTGGGTTACATAGTTACATAGTTAAATTGGGTTGAAAAAAGACAGAGTCCATCAAGTTCAACCCCTCCAAATTAAAAACCCAGCATACATACACACATACATCTCCACTCTTTCAAACACAAACCATATATGCCCATAGCTATACTAACTGTAGAGTTTAGTATCAAGATAGCCTTTGATATTATGTCTGTCCAAAAAATCATCCAAACCCCTCTTAAAAGCATCAACAGAATGAGCCATCACAACATCACCCGGCAGTGCATTCCACAACCTCACAGTCCTGACTGTGAAGAACCACCTACGCTGCTTCAAATGAAAATCCTTTTCTTCTAGTCTGAAGGGGTGGCCTCTGGTGCGGTGATCCTCTTTATGGGTAAAAAGGTCCCCTGATATTTGTCTATAATGTCCTCGAATATATTTGTAAAGTGTAATCATGTCCCCTCGCAAGCGCCTTTTTTCCAGAGAAAACAACCCCAACCTGGACAGTCTCCCCTCATAATTTAAGTCTTCCATCCCTCTAACCAGTTTAGTTGCACGTCTCTGCACTCTCTCCAGCTCATTTACTTCCCTCCTAAGGACTGGAGTCCAAAACTGCACTGCATACTCCAGATGAGGCCTTACTAGGGATCTATAAAGAGGTATAATTATGTTTTCATCCCTTGAGTTTATGCCCTTTTTTATGCAAGACAGAACTTTATTTGCTTTAGTAGCTACAGAATGACACTGCCCAGAATTAGACAACTTGTTATCTATAAAAACCCCAAGCTCCTTCTCACTTAAGGAAACTCCCAACACACTGCCATTTAGTGTATAACTTGCATTTATATTATTTTTGCCAAAGTGCATAACCTTGCATTTATCAACATTGAACCTCATTTTCCAGATTGCTGGGTTGGAGCGCTGGAGTCTTTTCCGCTCCCAGTACAGTCACGGCCAGGTTTCAGGGAACGTGAGTCCCCGGCTTCTCCCTCTTTGCTAGGCCTCAATGGCGGAGCTGGCGTGAGCGGCTCAGTAGCGACCTGGTTCCCAGACTATTTATCTCCGCTGATCCCCCGCACTTTTATATGGTGTCTGAGAGGTGCTGGGCTGTTTGTATCGGGTGAATAATGGAGAATTTGGGCGTTTACCCAGGAGCGCCTTAAAGTTGCTGCTGTACAGAAGCTCGGTCAGCCACGCCCCTCCAATTTTATGCAACCTTGATGGGACTAAGTAACATCTCATTAATACTTTGTATCCTGCTTCAAGTAATTTATTGCACAGTGAGCTGTTCCATCACATATTTTAAGCCATTCCTCCTCATCCAACATTCTACCTATGTCTATTTCCCATGCCAGTACATAAGGCATTGTTTTTGGGGAGTATGCTTCAATTAGTATCTGATATAGACGAGACAGCAGTAGGGGTATGTCACACGCATTGTGGTCTGTGTCTGAACTCTGTCTCTGTTTTTGGATTTCAGTGTATTTGCATAGAAATAGTTCCCTTGGTGGGGGGGAATGGAGTTGTTGGAGTCTATCCCATTTTAGTGGGCCAGAGAGACCATAGAAGTGTTTCAGGGATGATGGGAGGATAGTTTATTTGATTTATATTTTGTTTTGTCCAATATGTCCAGAGCCTGTTCTAAAATTGGTATAAAATGATGGGGTCTCTTTATGTATGGAATCCATGGTATAACTGCAAGTTAATAGGTTGGATCAATGATTCCTCCATGGTGACCCATTTTGGATGTGGGTCGGTATGTAGTAGCGGTATTATGGCTAATTGGACCACTTGTAGATATTTACTGAAGTCTAGTACTCCCAAACTGCTCTGGATCTTAGCATTGTTGCTTTAGATACTCTAGGGAATTTAGTGTTCCAGATGAATTTCATAGTTTGTCATTGTAAGTTTTCTATATATTTCTTTGGGATCTGAATAGGAAGGGTTCTGAAGTAATATAATATTTTTCGCAGTATGGTCATTTTAATAGCATGTATACGTCCTATCCACGAGATCTCTGTCACTTATATGTGGGTGATTCTTATTCCCAGGTATTTAATATGGGTCAATTGCCATTGAAAATCAAATTTCAACTTAAGAAGCTTAAGTGTTGGAGATGGGAGTGTGCTATTTAAGGCATGGGGTTTTGAATAATTTATTAAAGTGATACTGACACTAAAAAATTAATTTTAACATATGAATGTACATTAATTGTTACCTATAGGTCATGTTGATAATTTTTTGCTGAAAGGTTTGTTTTTGTATATAACTGTTAGCTGAAACTTCTAAGCCTGACTCTCTGACACTCTGACACTCTGACACTGACAACCTAACCGTCCCATATCAGTCTGTTAGTTACAGTTTCTAATGATAACAGATGCCTGCTGCACAAAGATGGCAGCCCCCTCATACAGGAACATGTCGGATCAGACAGGTAATGTAAAAGCATCATGCAAATACTTTATGGCAAAGTTAGAAGTAGCTTTCAAAGCCAATATTATAATAGATGTAAAAAAGAGTTTAATTTCAGGTGTCAGAATCTCTTTAAAAGCCGTGCTAGTTCTGTGAATTTATAGAATGTATTGAATAAGTTAGGTAATGTGGTGAGGGGCTGTATTATTAGCATTAAGATATCATCTGCAAATAAGCACACTTTATGTTCTTCTGGGCCAATTTTTATTCCTTTAATATTCCTTCAAAGTAATGCTGCCAGGGGCGAGAATGAACAGAATTGGAGACAAGGGACATCCCTGTCTTGTTCCTCCCTCTAGGGAAAACAGTTCTGAGGAATAAGGTTCCCATTGTACATATGTTTGGGGTTTGTTATATAGTGCCCTAATCACATTGAAGAGTTTTGTTTGAAGCCCCATTTATCTAGTATGTAATGTAGATATGTCCACGACACAGAATTGAATGCCTTACTTAAATCTATTGACATTAGTAGAGCTGGAGTGGCTCTGGACTGAATTATTTGTATGAAATTTTAAACTCTCCTAATAATGTCTGAGGCCTGGTATTTGGGTACAAATCACGCTTGGTCCATGTTTATTATGGTTTGCAAAAATGAATTGTAGTTCCGCTAAGATTTGGACATCTATGTTCATAATTGAAATGGGCTTATAATT
This sequence comes from Xenopus borealis, assembly GCA_024363595.1. NCBI lineage: Eukaryota > Metazoa > Chordata > Amphibia > Anura > Pipidae > Xenopus > Xenopus borealis. The sequence goes on along the minus strand of CM044443.1, from coordinate 59,579,295 downwards.
ACAGCAGTTAAACTGATCCATGTCTGGTTTTGGTATTGGACTTATCTGGGCCAGACACGACTCTTTCCCCCAGAAACCCCCTTCTAAAATTTGATTAATGGGATCAATGTTTTTGTAAAAATTTTTATAGTATAGGGCAGAGAACCAATCTGGCCCAGGTGTTTTAGATATTTTTAGCTGTTAATTGCCTTTTGTACTTCTTATGAAGTAATTGGATTTTCTAATAGGTCTGTTTGTGTTTCTGTCAAATGTGGTAGAACTGTAGGCTCTTTTGTCATGGAGGGTCTGAAGGAAAAAGTGATTTATATTGTTTGTTAAATTCTTCTGTTGTCTTACATAGTTTGATGGGATCTCCAGAAACCTCTCCTTGTGATGTTCTAATTTTATGTATTGGGTTTGGAGTCTGGGGTTTTATAAGATGCTTGGCTAACAGTGAGGTAGGATTGTTACTTAGCAAGTAATATCTTTGGGAACTCAATTTTAGTGATGAGGCTACCTTGGCTGATAATAGTAGATCTAATTCTTAGAGTGGGGGTGAACACTTATTTATCTCTAAATTCTCTAATTTAGTTTGAAGGAGATTAGCCTGTTGGTTGGATTGCTTAATTTTGTACTCAATTGCATTAATTGTATGGTCTCTCAAAACTGCCTTATGTCCTTCCCAAAGAGTATTGTGGGAATTCACACTGTTTTAATTTTCTTTAAAATATTGAGTTAAATGCTTCTGGATCTCATGTTGAATTTGTGGAAGTTTTAGGAAAGTATTGTTTAATCTCCATATTTTATGGGGTGGGGTTTCATAAATATTCCAGAGAGTTAATCATAGGGGTGAACGGTCTGACCCCGGGATGAAAGTATTTTATAAACTGTCGGGTAATAGGGGGACAAGAATTTTGGGTATGATGTGGTTGAGAAGTGGTTTTCCTGTAACAAGAGGATATCAGCGTGTACTGAACGATAGTAACAAAATGCTTTTGTTTGGAACTGAAACCCTGAACATTATAAGATATACATTTCACTTTGTTTAACACCATTGGTGGGGAAAGAAACGTTTTGTAATATTAGTTAACTTACAGGTTGTTGTATACCTTTTGATGTTCAGGACAACAGTTCCTATTCCCTTGTAGAGGTAAATTTTTTTCAAAATGTATCAGTTAATAGTGCTGTTCCAGAAGAATTCTGCATTGAAATCCATTTCTCAAAAGAGCAAACAGATTTTTTTATATTTCATTTTGAAATCTGACATGGGGCTAGACATATTGTCAATTTCCCAGCTGCCCCAAGGAGGCACCAAATAGAAAATATACATATAAAACAGAACAATTAACAATCTAAATAACATTCTTGGTCTATATACTTTTTCTGCTTCGTCTGGGTAGTCTAGGCAGATAAGTAGATGGTATGTGGCACTCTCTGGGGGGCAGCCATACCAACACACCAGTGCTTGTATTAAACAATTAAATTTTGTCAAGTGGCTTAATCTTTTCCTTAAGGGTCATTTTAAGGTAGTATCAAATGTTCAGTTGCTTTCGCTGATCTTGCACAGGAGGGGATTTCCCTTTTCTTTGGAAAGTATGTTGTGTTTTAGCCCATATTGGAGACACGGTTCCTGAGCGGGTTGGGTTTTGAAAATGTGGAGGTGAATCTGTTATTGTTTCCACGAGTTGGAGGCGTTGGAAGAATTTCCATGGTGTCTCCCGCCGTGGTGGGTGATTATTGTTTGCCATTGTATTAAAAGTTTAGGCATAGAGGAAACGGCTAGTGTTATTAAATATTGTGTGCCTGTAAAATACTTAATGTCGGTTTGAACGTTTGTCTCCGCTGGATGGTTTGGGGAGCAAGATCTAAAAATATTTGGATTGGATGGCCTTCACACTGAAGCTGATCTGTCTCTGGGAGGCCTCTTATACGAATATTTGCATCTTCTTGAACAATTTCCAGTTTGTCTTGTAGCTCTGTTACCTGTCTTTTCAGGGTTACAAAGTCAGTTTCGTGACCATCTATAACTGTTATGTACTGTATCGTCCATTTTTTGTTCAAGAAGGACTGTGAATTTGCTCAATTCCATATTTTTTTAGTTAGCGTTTTTGTGACTTTTGTGGATGTTGCCTCAAGTTCAAGTCGCAGCATGTGTTTGAACCATGTGAGTAAGTCTCCTTCATTGGACTGTTGTTGCTTTTCCGATTGTGATGCAATCTCGGGGTCCAACTGTTGAGGTGGGGAGTCTGAGTCTTATTCTGATTATTGTGGGTTTGTCTTCTCTTTCAGTTTCTGCAGGTATTCCTCTATCTGTTTGCCTGTGTAAAGATAGTGTTTAACCCTTTAAGTGCCAGCAGAATTTCACATTTTGGTTACATGAAATGCCAGCCGTTTTTGAAACATTCGTGCTCTCTCGCTTTAGGGGCATTTTCTGAGGGGAAACCTATAGTTTACCTAGGAAAACTATACATTGTTTTTTTCAGGAGAAACTGAGCTTTCTAAATCTGCCTGAGTTTTCATGTATTTCCACCTCTGCAAAAAGATTTATAGCTCTAAATACAAAAACAAAATGAAAAATTCATATTTTTCACAATATATGCACTTATACCAGAAAAATATTTCATTTTACGCATGAAAATCCAACTAATTTGGAAAGCCTCATGTCTCTCGAACATGCCAATACCAGATATGTATAGTTTTAGGGAGATTTAGGTCTTCTGTACAGCAAAAAACTCCCGGCAGCACATTTGGAAAGCACCAAGGCATACTTTAGATTCCAAGGCCAAAAAATCCTGAAACAGTATGTATACTCCCATAAAAAAAATATATTTTTGGAAAGTACACATTCTGCTGATTCCAAAATGGGTAGCCATGTCTCTCTACTCCTAACTACCAAACATCAAAGCTTGTCTGAACATAGCGGTTCCCACACTGCATATCCCACACTGTATTAGGTACCAAGAAAAAACACCCTGCATATGATTGCCATGAGCCAACTGAACAGCTTGATGCCCATTGTGCATAGGTTTACCAAAGTATCTGGCATTTAGAGACCCCAATATGAAGTTAGCGCATCCAAATTGTCCAGGACTTTACTTCAGCTAATGAAAAATCAGCACATTGACTGCAATTTTTGTGGGGTAAAAACACAGAAATATAGGTTTACCCCCAAAACCATATATTTTTAGAAAGTACACATTCTACCAAATCTAAAATTTTTCTGCTGCAAATTACGGAGTCGCAAGGCTTTCCCTTCAGTTTTGGTGAAATAGCTTCAAATTTCCAGCATCATAATGTGCATGTAGGCTTACCAGCATAAACCATCCTAAATAGGAGCACAGGGGTCTACTAAACAGTTTGATGGGCAATATGTATAGATATACCAAGCCATGTGGAGCACGGATATGCCTTCATGGCTGAAGCACCCTGGTATGTGCATTATGTGACATAAGACTCCCTAACAGTACAGAGACTCTAGAGAACCATATATTTTCAGAAAGTTCACATTCTGACGAATCCAATATGGGTACATACAGTATGTGTTTGCAAACTGCCAAACTGTAAAGCGATGCTGAACGTAACGGTTTTTATCAAATTTCAGAAAATCGTCACAAAGTTTGAATTTTACCCCATTATTGTTAGGGCTAAAAACCTGACTGTGCTATTCTTAGCATAGTCCAAGCAGCTGCGAGCCGGCTCGTCTTATTTATAAACTCTGTGACGGTAGATTATCTGATATATTTTCCCAGATGCAACTGATCAGGAAACTTATAATGAACGACACATTTGGTTGTGTGTTACAAAACAAGTTCAGTTTATTTTGGGTGTTGTCACAACTTATATAGTGTGATGGGCAAAGACATTCCATTATGATGACGTACATATTATAACTGTCCCAAATTTGGTAATAAATGGTTATGTGTAGATATGATTGGATAACTGGACATAGGGCGTTATATAATCCAAAAGCTAATGTGTACGTGTCAGAAACAGATATTTCTATGACCATTAGTACATAACAGGATGAGCATTAGTACATAACAGGATGGGACATTAACTCTTGCAATCCCTTCAATCCCCCTTTTAGTCACCATAGTGACTACAAACGTGCTGCATGTATAAGTTTAAGTTGTTGAGCTTGAGAAGAAGCAATTAAACGTTGAATACGACGGCAAAATGAACAGGACAGGTAACAATTAAACAAAACAAGAAAGATAAGGACAAAGGTAACAACAATGATAGGGTAAAAAATACTTTTAACAAAAGTAGAAACAGTAGGAGACCATCCTGTAAAAACATCATACCAATGATGTTGTAAGTCATCTCGAAGTTGAGAACCTAAAGAAATAAGTTTCCCTTTTGTAGCAATAGTTTTAATAACAGTATCATGTAATTTAGAGTCATGTGTGCGATATGTAGAGATGGCAGCAGTATTATCAATAATTAAAGATGCATAAACAGATGAAGGCAATTGATACTGTTCAATAGGAAGTGGAGGGAAATGAGATGAAAGAATACGATGTATATAGAAATAGGAGAAAAGTAGTAACTATGATTAAGCCATTGTAAGAGTATAACATTAGAGAGGCATCCAGAAAAAGGTAATGAAATATCAATGGATCCAATACCAACAGGAGTGTTAATGGCAATGCATACGAACTGAGGGGAAATTTTTATCATTAGTGAGTAGTCGGAAGGATACACATGACAATGACAAATATTCAAATCATTATGCAATAGGCAGGGTTCATTAACCGGGCTAGAATGATGACATGCAAAGCCTTTACTAGTGGGGATACAATGATCTAAATTATAAGTGTGGTTTGAGGCAGGAAGAATGTATTTGCCATAAAGGGTCGGTGTCCACCAAGTGAGATTGGACACAAGCCCATTGAAATGAGGAAATGGGAGAACAGTAAATTTGCAAGCTAATTGAATAGATCCAGGAAGATACATAGTAACAGATAATCGACAAAAAAAGTAAGATACAGAATGTATTGTTGGTAGTCTTACAGAAGGTAGAATGGTAATGGGTGGCACACCAGCTCTGTGATAATTTGGAAAACAATTGTAAAAAATATAATTTTATGTGGATTATATAAAGCATTTTCTAATTCGGAACGCTGGTATGTCATCCATAGGTATCGAAGGCCACACAGAGTCCAGTTAGAAGAACCCTCAGTAAGAATAGCAACAACAAAAGTATTATCGCCCATATATTTCAATAATTGCTTATCCAATTGAAGCTGTGTTATTTGAGACTCTACAACTGTTGGGGCCCACTGGGCAGTGACATGAAAAGCAGTCTTTAAATGAGAAGAAGCAATTGATAATTTGTTGTGTAAAATTTCCATATCAACTCCATTAAGCACTCCCATAGCAGTTCCGGTGCCTCCCAAAGTGGGTAAAGCTTGCCATACATTTTTATGTAAATTGTCTGATTCTCACCACAGCTTTTGGTCTGACATTGCTTGGGATTTTATTTTCCTGATGGGGTAATTAATAAATGATGGACAGAAACCCATGGCAACCAGTCAGTTTGCTTTTAATGCTCTACTTGCAGCTGAATGAAAATTTGCAATCACTGATTGGTTGGCAATAGCAGTTTTCAAAGAAAAGGAAAGTTAAACCAAAGAAGCAGCCAGAAATGTTATACACCATGCTCTGTGCTTCTGTAACATCCCCAAACAACCACAGACCTGTGTCTCCAAAGATGCCCCAGCAGCTCCCCATCCCCTCCTCCGCTGACTCACACGCTCTGTGCTGCTGTCACCCACTGAGCTTAGGGACCCACTCACAATATACAGCACACACAGTGTCATAGAAATATAGTCACAATATAAGGCTGACCAGTCACCAACACAGACAATTACTACATAGGGATGTCCTATATGAGAAGAAGAGACTGACTTCAAAGAGTGAAGCCAGAGCGAAAAGCTTTTGTACAAAAGCATAGAATGAATTTCACCAAACAATACTTAGTTATATTAACTATGCTATAGCCAAAAGGAGGAGCGTGGTATTGTACTGGAGAAGGGTGAAATTACTTTTTGGCATCTTTGCTAAATCTTCTATGGTGTTAGAGGGTCTAATATAAAAGGCATGCTGCAAGCAGTAGAAGGAGAGTGTGTGCATTTCTAGCAAGGTGTGGCTGCTGTCATAACATGTATTTGGCTAGAGTACTTTTAGGCTCAAACAGTTGCAATGTCTCCTTTTGACCACAGGCACAAGAGCGGTTAGTGAGGCTAATGTCATTCGTATCAATGGCTCATTACTGGATAAGAACGATGCACAGCGACCACAAATACACATTTCTTGGGCTACAACCCACAAAAGTGACATGATGTTAACGTGTTGTCCTCCATTGTTGTCCTGGAATATAATCTTCACCCGAAGGGGACCTACTTGTTATAGCACTGGATAGTCAGGTCCCAGGGACTTAGGTGGTGTAGGGGAAAGAGGCATTATTGTGTCCTGCAATTCCCACACTTACAAAGCTGGTTGATGTTTAGAATTGGGCTTCCATTTCACTTCTACTGCAGTATATGTAGTGAGAAGCACTTTAAGTAGTCCATCACAGCATAACCAGGTTGCATTCTGATGAAGAACTAATTTCTTGAAATTGAATGTGATCCTGGAACATCTGCTGGATCTGATAATGAAGAATAAACTCAAGAATACATTTTGGTCAGTTCCTTGTGTAACAAAGTAACACATTTCCACAGTTCATGCAAAGCAGATCAGTAAAGGAAAGTATTGAGCCGTGCCAGTTGGTCTCCCAAAAAATGTCTCTGAGCCTAGTCAGCCATAAAAACTACAGTCAAAACATCTAATCATACAGTTCTGCTTTATGCACACATCTTGCAGACACTATTTCAATGATGCCATTTAACTTTTCCACTTAAACTTGTGGATGGTAAGATTTGCAAAACTTGATGTATTACCTGTACCTTGATCTGTGGACAATGCCTTCTGGCAGTCCATACCTGCACATAATCTATGCTAAACAGCTTCTTAGCATTGGCCTCCAGCCCATGTATTAGGATTAGGGCTAGAAGCCTTTACTTCTGGTCAAGCTTCTAGCCAATCAGAGAATTGGTCAACATAAACAAGTACACATTCAAAAATGCAACACATGGATAATTGACTATAATCCGTCTAGAACATTTGGAATAAATGTATTGCTTTAATAGGATGCTTAATAGGTGTTGGAGCAGTTTTACCCAGATTATTTTGTGCACAGATAGGTGTACATTTGGTATTAAGCCTTTGTCCCTTGATCCTGAAATCCTGATAAAACAGTGCTAGAGGCAACAGTTAGAAAATGTTCTTTTACAATAATAACTATGCAGATTATGCAAAGCACATTATCTTAGTACAATGAGATCATAACGCCCAATGGGTACCTGATAATTCATGATAGAGGTTGAGGCAGTAAAACTTTGATAAGGTAATAATTTATACAATAAAGTAAAAGTTAAAAAGAGGCAATATATGCTTATATAGTTGGTGTTGGCAAATACAGACACATATCAAACAATAGATCCTTTAATCTGAGCAGAAAAGACTGCTTATTCAAAGATATAAAAATACTCCTAGTTGTAGATTAGTGATCAGGACTAAACCATGTCTAACAACTGAACAAATAATAGTTCCGTTATCACAGACTCTTTCCTTAATCAGGGACATTTGTTACACAAATGTATTCCTCCCCCTTTTTTTGGTGAGAGCAATATTATGAACAATGATGCTACACATTTAGGAAAGCTTACAATATTACAACAAATTACAACATCCCTCCTTTTGACCAGAGACCATAGTGGTCGCTGGTCAGCATATGATATCACCAGCATGTAAAATTTGAGGGGGGGTATGTAATTGTATTTTCCAAGGGAATAAAGAAAAATTAAGCTATTTAATCTCCATAGCTGATGTGTCTTATGGGACAAACTTGTCATGCAGTTTTAAAAGAGTACATATAGAGCATATGGATATATATATAACATACAGAAACAATAAGTGTAGAACAGTTCCTGTTCAAAGTTAGGAAAATTTGACTCATTTTAGGAAATGAACAAAATCTGTGATGTGGGGTAGGAAGCATTTTGTCTTCCCTAACCTCAGACATTTATCTTGCCCAATTAGCTGGACATGTATGCATAAGTATGGACAGACCCCCCTTGACAAACACACAATGGAGGTGGGGTAATTATGGCAAAGATGCCATCTTAGTAATATTTTATCAAAAGCACAATAGAACGTACAGCGATACAAAATATGTTTAAGGCTATATATATACATACATGTTAACAATAATAATCAACCTGCATATAATATATTTTCATACATTTTCTTTTATCCTTATTTATTATGTTAAACCTGTAAACTTTGCAACCTCTTAAACAGTTGAACACAATAACTTTATCTGAACCTTTATTTCTCCTCATAAGACCATTCTTAAAGGAAAAGTAAATGTTTTTCTTTATCTCTCTGTAAATTTGCTCTAAACAG
>CM044443.1:59538204-59566497 GCA_024363595.1 Xenopus borealis | reverse complement strand
AGACGTTAAATGTGCCCTTATCTCAACCATACATGAGATATTTATTTATTGTCTCAACCATACATGAGACATTTATTTAAACTAAGAAAAGAAATCGGCCAATCGGAAAGAGCCAAAGGTAAGAGAAAAGAACGTCAGTTCAGACAGTGATTCTACTCACCCTTGGATTTCCAGCCGATCCCACTTCTTGACACCAAAACTGTTAGGGCTAAAAACCTGACTGTGCTATTCTTAGCATAGTCCAAGCAGCTGCAAGCCAGCTCGTCTTATTTATAAACCTTGTGACGGTAGATTATCTGATATATTTTCCCAGATGCAACTGATCAGGAAACTTATAATGAACGACACATTTGGTTGTGTGTTACAAAACAAGTTCAGTTTATTTTGGGTGTTGTCACAACTTCTATAGTGTGATGGGCAAAGACATTCTATTATGATGACGTACATATTATAACTGTCCCAAATTTGGTAATAAATGGTTATGTGTAGATATGATTGGATAACTGGACATAGGGCGTTATATAATCCAAAAGCTAATGTGTACGTGTCAGAAACAGATATTTCTATGACCATTAGTACATAACAGGATGAGCGTTAGTACATAACAGGATGGGACATTAACTCTTGCAATCCCTTCAATTATGTACGCCAGGGGTCTACTGAACACTTTGATGCCCAATATGCATAGATATACCAAACTTTGTGGCGCACAGAGACGCCCCAAATGACAATGGTGTACATCAATTTTCACGGCTGACGTGCTAGCTGCTGCAAAATAAGCACCCCCTTATGCGTATATGTGGCATAAGACCCCCTAACAGTACAGAGACCCTAGAAAACCATATATTTTCAGAAAGTACACATTCTGACGAATCCAATATGGGTACATATGTGTTTCTACTGCAAACTGCCAAACTGTAAAGCGATGCTGAACGTAACGGTTTTTATCAAACTTCTGAAAATCGTCACAAATCTTGAATTTTACCCCATTATAATGCCCCGCATTTCATAATGTATCAGCATAAAACATCCTACACATGAACGACAGGGGTCTACTGAACACTTTGATGCCCAATATGCATAGATATACCAAACTATGTGGCGCACGGAGATGCCCAAATGGATATATAGTAGATAAAATTTCCATGGGCAAAATGAAGTAACAAAGAACAATGCAAAAATGTATAAAATCACAAAAATTCCAAAAAACCCCACAAAAATCAATGCTTTTTTTTGCCTAGTGTAATCAGCAGTCAGAATAAATGTTTGAATATTTTACCATGGCCAAATAGGTTTTACGGACAGAAATAAGCAAACACCCTGAAAATGCAATAAAATGGCTAAACATGCAATAAAATGGCAAACATTTCACCAAAAGTACCGAAATTTCAGTATAATCACCGACATAATATACAAAAGGTATTGCATAGTGCAATTAGTGAATACGCTATTCGCCATGGCAATAAAACAGTTTTTCAGATAAAAAAAATACACAACATAGTGTAAGTGTGTATGTGTGTACAATTGATCAATTGCATGTTGGGTGTGTGTGTTAGTGCTGTGAATGTGTGTGGCCCCCCTGATCCCCCAAAAATATATGTGATTGTGTGAAGTGAAAGTGTGAGTGTGTATTTGTAAAATAAGTGTGTGATTGTGTGTTTGTGTGTGTGGGGGGCACTAACCTGGGGTAGCAAGCCCACAAACCCCCATCCTCTTCTTTGATGATGCGTCACAGGGGGCGGAGCTGACGAGGAGGAAGTGGTGGCAGCAGCATTGGACGTTCCTGCTGCTGCTGTGAGGGCCACTGGGCGATTGCGCCTCAGGTGCCACTTATTCCCCACCTAGGCTCCTTGCCTAGGGGCTGGGGAATGAGTTAGAACAGAGCGAGCGGCTTTACAAGCCGCTCCTCTGTTCCTAGAGCGCAGGCAGCAGCAGAGCACGTAGATTTTGCGTGCCTGCTGCTGCCTAGGGGCCCCTGGGCGATCGAGGCCCCTTGTTCCCCGCCTAGGCTTATTGACTAGGGCCTGGGGAACCTAGAGGGGCAGGTTAGAACGGAGTGAGCGACTTTACAAGTCACTCCTCCGTTCTAAAAGTGCAGGCAGCAGCAGGGCACATATGCTGCATGTGCCTGCTGCTGCCTCGTGGCCCCTGGGCGATCGCGACCCAGGGGCCACTTGTTCCCGGCCCCTGCTCCTTGCCTGGGGGCTGGGGAATGAAAAGGAACGCTGAAATGCTGCAGAGCGTAGAATATACGTTCTGTGGCATTTCAAGTGCCATCCCCACAGAACGTAGATTCACTGTAGCTACACCACTGAATTAGTGCTCAGGTTTGCCACGTGGTATGATGGAGTATAGTACCTGATTTAGGTTGTGCCTGGTTTGTGCATGGTTGGGTAAATTATTCTGGTCAGGGAGACCCCACAACTTTATCAGTTGTCAGTCTTTTGGTTTCTCTGCTATCTTGGCAGTTTTTGTGATGCCCTTGTGAAATACAGTGGTGATTTATTATATTCCCTTTATAATAGCTTTAGTGCAGAAAGCCCCTGGTATAGCGGCAGGAGGTCACACTTAAAGGTTATATTACCACAGGAGGAGGACTTCGCAGTTTGCGGGAGGGTTTCTGGAGGATGCTCGGGTTCTCCTACTTCTTTTTCTGCCTTCGGGCCAGGCAGGCCGCTCCCCATCAGACGTGATGTACTGCCATATCCGCATCTTTTACTGGACCTGCAGGCCGCGGCCTTGTGGGCAGATGGGTCCTGAACTGCACCTTGTCTCCTCATCGAGCCCCGGTAGGATTACCTGAGCCGTGTGTGGCAATGTTTCAGCGTGTTTGGGCTCTTGTTCCCTAGTTTGCTGGTCAGGATTAGGTAGTCGCTGGTCAGCTGGTAAGCCATATTAAGCACCAGCATGGTGCGGCCATCTTGTGCTGCATGCTACTGCCCCCGTCTTCTTCTTTTTAATAATAAAAACAGTTCCTTGTACTTGATACAGACTATTATATAATTATATTATAACTTATTAGATGCATAATCCTATTGGGTTCATTTAATGTTTACATTAATTTTAAGCAGACTGAGGGAGAGATTTATTAAGGATCGAGTTGTGTTTTCCACGAAAAAAGTTTGAAGATGTTAATAGCCTTCATGATGTTCGCATTCTTTTTAGATGGTTTTGCCCAAAAACTCGATCAGTTCAATTGAGTCAAGTTTTTTTTTTTCCTGAAAACTCAATAAATTCAAGTTTTGGGGCTTTTGCCATTACGGTTTTTTTTTCTTAACCTTTTCGTTGCCACTGATAGTAAAATTTACGATCACATCAAAAGTGCGCCACCACTGTCCGTGTATGCGTTATGATCCACGTCACATCCAGTTTTGGAACCTGACTGACACTCTTGCAGCCAATGGGGACCAGCAGCCAGGCTGTAACCTTGAAGTGGCACAGTTTATAAGCCGTTTCCCATTCCGGTTGATGTCACATCCGTTTTTGGAACCTGACTGACACCCATGCAGCCAATGGGGACCAGCAGCCAGGCTGTAATCAGGCAGAGTTTTGTGAGACTGCTGTTTCTCTATATAAAGCTCTCTGGCTCACTCCCTCACTCCTCGCTGCAGGCTCTGCATCTCGGAGCTCTCCTTCTGTCTGCCTAACAAGGGCCTACCTGCATCTTTGGAAGATGATACCGTCTGACTCGGGGATACCCAGCGGGCAGCAATGGAGGCCAGAGACAACTGCAGGCCTCTGGCCTTGAAAGGATGAAGAGAGTGTCACAGCCTGTGACACCCTCCAACCATGCTGCCGAAAACCGGGGGACACCCAGCAGGTGGCAATGGAGGCCAGGGAGAACAGCAGGCCTCCTGGGTCTTGCCTTGGAAATATGAAGGGGGCATCACAGCCCTTCCCTGTGACACCCACCAGCACCATGCCACCCAATCCAGGGGAGACCCAGCTGGTGGCAATAACTCTTGGTGTCCTGGCACTCTGCACTACCAGCAGGTGAGCTGGGGTGGGGGTGGGGGGCTGGTTAGGCTAGGTGGCAGCCTCCTAGGCAACCACCCGGGTGGCAGGATGCACGCATGGGACAGCCAGGCTGCCCCTCACCAGCACCTCCCCCCGGCTAGGTACCCGGGACATCATGCAGCAGGCAGACCCAAACTGGGACAGAGGCAGTGTGTTTGCACTGAGAGTTGACCTACCTCTACCTTCCTGTCTGCACATGCCTGAAAAACATAGCATGTAGGTTCCATGCAGGAGCCCCGAGAGGTTGGGCTACTAGCTCCTCTCCACAGGCTCCTGGAATGCCATTTGGGCCGGGTGAATCCGTCCTCATCGAGACTTCCATGGCAAGGTGCACAGGGGGGGCAGGGATGGCCATGCAAATCGGTGGGGGGGGGGTGACCCTTTCAGATAAACTAAAGAAAGGCTTACAGCAGTTATACATGTATAGGATATGTATAGGTATACAGTCACAATGCAGAGACCCCCGTCTTCCCCCGCCTCATCCCCTTGAAGGACGGGTAAAACCAGCTTCCCCTGTCCGGACTCCTGGAACTCCGGGTCGGGCACAAGCGACCAGCTCGTTCCAAGGGAGAGCCTCCCAGGCTGGCAGTCTTTCCCTACCTTCCTGCTGGCACATGCCTGGGAAGTGTAGCCTGTCGTCACCCCGGCAGACTTCCAGGTCACCCATCGGCTCTGGGCTGGGGAAACAGGTGTGCAGAGAATGGGCCTCTCCCTCCCTACCTTCCCACCAGCACATGCCTGGGAAGCATAGCATGGAGGAGCCGTGCAGGGGCCCTGAGAGGCCAGGCTGCTGGCCGCATTCCCCAGGCTCCTGGAACTCACACCCCTCTGCCAGTGGCCGGTTCATCCTCATCGGGACTTCCAGGAAGGGGTGTCAGCCGGGGACATGGGAGAAACCCATCATCCCCTGCCGGGCCCCTGGAACTCCCATGGCTGCCTTGTTCTTCTGCCTCCCCTGCCTGGCGAGTGCACTGTGCCTGAGTAGGCAGAGTGGCTTTCCCCCTTGTCTCCAACCGACGCACTTTCATGGAGCCAGGCACGAATGTGCCCAGTGCACTGCGCCTGGTTTGGCGTGGCTTTTACCCCTTGTCTCCAGTCCCCTGTGCAGGTTGGGCACCCTCTGCCCAATGTTCCCTGGAGGACTGAGGATGGCTGCTCCCTACTGTCCTGCTGGCACATGCCTGGGAAGTGAAGCATGGCAGCGCCGTGCAGGTGCCCCCGAGAGGCCAGGTCACTGGCTCCTCTACCCAGGCTCCCTGGTCCGTCCTTATCGGGACTTCCAGGACGGGGCATTGGTCAGGGACAAGGAGCACCTTAGGTGCTCTGACAAGCCATGAACAGTGCACCTGCGGCAGAGCACCTTGCGCCACGGGAGAGGTCACGGAAGTGGTGCCCCCCAGTGGACTTCCCTGTGAACTGTACCGGTAATCACCAGGGGGAAGCCGCTCTGTCTAACAGGGAAAAGTGCACCCGAGGCTTGTCACCTTTGGCACCTCGCGCCCCAGGGGAGTTACTTGCTGCATCTGAATATGCAAATTAATTCTCATGCAGACTTCAGGGATGTGACATCACTGTCACTCTCCGCAAAGACAGCATGGCTGTGCCTGGAAGTGTCAGATCCACCCGGTAGAGTCAGTAGTGTGTGGCAGTAAAAGGGTTAAATAAGAGGCTGTTCAAGTTGTGTGTTCATTTGAGGTATTAAAAACTCTACAACTCAATCTTTAATAAATAACCCCCTTTAATTCATGGTGATCCAGATTATGGATCAATCCCGTATATGGAAAGCCCCAGGTCCTTAGCATTCTGGATAATAGGTCCCATACCTGTAAACTTTTAAAACAATTATTTATATTTCAAATCACATCTCAGTGTATTTCATGTGTTTAACACAATCAGAGCACTAAATAGCCAATCCCATAAAACACGTTGATTTTGAATATAAATTGTTGTTAAAAAGAGTGTGGAGAGAAGTTTTCAGCAATGCCTAGCCTTATTAGAAGTATCTTGTTCTCAACAATATCAAATTGTTGTGTGATATATTTATGTACTACATAAAAAATCCTAGTGCCACCAAAATTCACCTATTTATTTCGTCAGGCCCCAATTACAATTCCAAAAAACTACTTCCGGAAACTGAACTCCATGGTTACCACTCTATATTGGGCATCCACAACTCCCCGCATAGCATTGAGTTATCTCCAACTACCAAAAACTACAAAACTAGTAAATGCTGTATGGTGGGCAGCCCCCTCCACACAAAATGCTGCAATAACATTAGAGGCACAAATCGCTGGATCTTATGAAGCCCTTAAGAATATGCTATATAGAGGAACCAAAACTTACAACACAACTACCCAATTAATGAGATCCACAGTTCAAGCATGGAAAATAGCAACCCAATTACTCCCCAAGGATGCAGCACACTATTCAGCCAACCTCCCCCTCTGGCATAACCCACAACTCCCACAATTAAGCACAATTCCAGACCCAAAAATATGGGCCCAATACAACATAAAATACCTAGGACAAGTAATGAATCAGGGGAAACTAAACACATTTGACGAATTAAAAGCTACATTTACACTACCTAATAATATGTTTTTCAGATTCTTACAACTCAGACACGCCTTAGAAACACAATTTGGCAAAACACAACTAGAAATCTCATTAAATCGACTTGAAGAGTGGGCCTTTACGCCAAACCTGGCTAAACCTATGTCACAATACTATACTATACTCAATACACCCACAGTTCCGGTGCTGAACAAGCTATATGAAAAATGGCTGATAGACATCCCCCAACTCACCACAGAAATGTGGACAGAAATTTTAGAGACATACTCCTCTAAACTGGTTACGGCCAAAGACAAAATGATTCAACTCCAATACCTCCACAGAACTTATTTAACACCTCATGGACTCCATCTTATAAATAGAAGTATACCAGATATCTGCCCAAAGTGCTCTCAATCCCCAGCAGATTTTATGCATTTAGTATGGCAATGCCCAATAATAAAAAATTTTTGGAAACAAGTTACAGAAGTAATCAGCAACACTTCTGCGCTTATTATCCCTTTGAGCCCTGAAGTCATATTATTGAATCAGGTTGCGGAGACAGCCCTTACAAATGCTGAACAAACCCTGCTTAATTTCCTTTTTATACAGGCTAAAAGACTTATTGCCATGAAGTGGAAGCTAAGTCTTCCTCCTGAGAAACAACAATGGATTCAAATGGTTAACAGTACAGTTCCTACCTACCAATTGCTCTATTTACAGAGAGGATGTCCAAAAAAATTTGACAAGATATGGTCACTCTGGATATCAGAGCATCTCCCTGCTCTGAACCAAAACTGTGCAGCCCCCCTCCCCCCTTGACCCCCCCTCCCGCTTGACCTTTCCCAGAATGCCAAAGAAAACAAAGACAAACGACACCAGCAAATGGGTAAGGAATATATTTTTTGAGTTTGATAGTTGAAAGGATACATTAAGGGTTAACTTCTATTCTTGAAACTTCTGTCCTTGCTCAAACTTCTTTGTGCAAAACATGCTCATATGTCATGTACTCCCCAGCTGGCCTGAGCACCCCCCAATGCCCTTGAGCCGAATATGTTTCTTATCTTTTACTATCAGGCATGCCTGCACACCCCACTCTCCCATAGCACAGTGAAAGTCCGGAATTTCTCCTGTTCCTTTCAATAGTTTGCATCTCAACTGTTGTAATAACCAGGACATAGGTAAAAGCTAGACAATAAAACTATACTACTGTATTACAATCTGCTTGTATCCAGTATTATCCATCAACAGCACTCCAAGGTTTTAATAAAACCGCCTTTATTTATTTGCAAATTGCATGGCAGTACAGCAACATGATGTACTGCCATGCAATTTGCAAATAAATAAAGGCGGTTTTATTAAAACCTTGGAGTGCTGTCGATGGATAATACTGGATACTCTATGAAGAAGCTTTTGTGAACGAGCTTAATGACTTGCACCCGAATGATAAGTGGCATAAGAAAGTAAGTGCTGTTCCCATTTGGACTTACAATCTGCTTGTCTCATACCTGATGCACAATATTGAAAGATAGCTGAACAGATGCTGTTTGTAATGTAAATTGATTTAAGTTGTAAAATGTTCAATAAAAACAACTTTGAAAAAAAAAATCCTAGTGCCAGTTTACATGTGGATAATACCTTAGAAACAGTTGTGGGTACTGTAAAGTGCAAGGACACATTTAGGCTAAACAAATCTTCTTATTTTAAAAGGCACCTATTGTAGAAAATGTGTTTTCTTACTTATGTCCAAATATGCTCCTGCACATCCTCATTGTTGCCAATGTATCCATCCTGTCTCTTCTGAAAAATGACACTTGGGAACCTTGGAGCCAACCTGGACCTGACCCTAGCTTCAGGGTTCATAAAGTAAGCTTCATCATTGTCACCAGACATGGTGAGATCCTAAAGTGATGCAACCCCCCACTCTGAAAATGTTGTGGTACAGGTATGGGACCTTTTATCCAGAGTGTTCAGGACCCGTGGTTTTCGAGATAGTGGATCTTTTCAGAATATGGATCTTTATACCTTAAGTCTTCTAGAAAATTAAGTTAACATTAAATAAACCCAAGTACAAGCTACTGTTTTATTAGTACAGGTATGGGACATATCCAGAATGCTTGAGACCTGGGGGTTTCCGGATACATCCACATGCATCTGATCCACTTGCTGTTTTGATTCCCCTCTGATAGGATAAAATGCGCACACATTTACTTTACCCATTACATACAATGGCAGCGTGACTATGGGATGACTATTTTGACCCCTAATTACGCAATTTTATCCCTGTATTGTTCCTTATGTGTTAAGTATAGCATTGAGGTTTGGTACTTTGGTATATGAACTATTTTCATTTGGGGTCCATACATAACCACATACTTTTGTATATCTATGCATATTGGGCATCCTGGTAGACTCCTGGGGGCAAATTTACTAAGATGCGAAAATTCGCTAGCGGTGGCTTCGCTAACGTTCACCGCACTTCGCCAGGTGAATTTTCGCCAGCACTACGCAAATTCACTAAGATGCGAATTTGCGCTCAGTGCCGCGAACGTTAGCAAAGTAGCGCTACCGTTAGTTTGACAAAGCGCAGTTACGCAAGCGATGCCTAATTTGCATACGGCGGGAACTTAAAGGGCACCTATGGGGCTAAAAAAATTCCGCAAACCGAAGGTGCAGGCTGATAGAGCCCGCATACCAGTTTGGGGTTCTAGTAGTTAAAAAAAAAATTCCCCCTGCCTGTGCTGGCTTACTCCCACCGGGAGGGAGCTCCTGGTGAGAGCCGCCGTGGCACCCCATGCGCATGCGCAGTATGCACATGTAACATCATGCGCATAAGCCGAATGAAAAGCTGCCACAATTTCAGGCAGCTTTTCATTCTGCGCATGCACATGGGGTGTCATGGTGGCTCGCACCTGGAGCTCCCTCCCAGTGCGAGTAAGCCAGCGCAGGCAGGGGACATTTTTTTTTAAAGTACCAAATTAACTGGCAGTGAAAGAGTTAATGTCACTTTACAGTGAGAGCTGTGAAGATGTGGAATTCTCTCCCTGAAACTGTTGTACTGGCTGACACATTAGATAGCTTTAAGAAGGGGTTGGATGGCTTTTTAGCAAGTGAGGGAATACAGGGTTATGGAAGATAGCTCATTATACAAGTTGATCCAGGGACTAGTCCGATTGCCTTTTTGGAGTCAGGAAGGAATTTTTTCCCCCTCTGAGGCAAATTGGAGAGGCTTAGGATAGGGTTTTTGCCTTCCTCTGGATCAACTAGCAGTTAGGCAGTTAAAATAAAAAAAAAAAAAAAAGGTTGAACTTGATGGACGCGAGTCTTTTTTCAGCCTAACTTACTATGTTACTATGTTACCCCTTTCAAGTTTCAAAGGGGTGGTTCACTTTTAAGCCGACTTGTTTATAAAATGGCTAATCCTAAGCAACTTTTAAATTGGTCTGCATTTGTTTTAATAATATTTTACTTCTATGCCTTCTTCTTCTGACTCTTTCCAGCTTTCCATCTAAAAAAACAGATGCTGTATAAGGCTACACATTTATTGTTATTGCCACCGTATTATCTTTCTATTCAAGCGCTCTTCTATTCATATTCCAGTCTCTTATTCAAATCAGTGCATGGTTGCTAGGGTAATTTGGACCCTAGCAACCAAATGGCTGAAATTACAAAGTTGGTAAAATACTGCCCTTCCTGTGTTTATATTTCTGCCCTTTTTATAACATTGGCAAAGTGCATCATTTTACTGGCTGGTTGGTAAAATAGCAGCAGGTGTGCACCCTATGTGCATGGCTGTGTGCTTGTTTGTCACAAGGCTGGGGTGTTTATGTTTGGGGACATGGGGCCAAATACACAGAAAGATGTATCTGCTGATTTGCATGGTAAAATGTGTTAGATTTGGGATATGCTGGGTCTTTATACCTATGTGAGACTCAAGTAATGCGCACAAGATAGCAGCCAATGCAAGGGAGACATTCCCCAACTGTAGTTTAGGAGAAATTAACCAATGGCCTTTGAATTTATGTGACCGCTTACAAGTGCACTAGCAACCAATGAATTACAAGTAGTAGTATCAATATCCAATAAGAAACAAGTAAGGGCAAAGCCTGGGAGTGATGATGTAAGCATATAGGAAGTGCAGGTATAAAACAGGTCACTCCCATTCTTCAGAAAACTGATCAGTGAGACAGGAAGACAGGTTTAAAAGGTATATAAATTAGCTTTTACAATTACTTATTTACTTCATTTGATGGAAAATGGATTGTCTAACACAGTGGGCACATTTTTAGTGGTTTCATAAAATTTGGACATTGAAGGTGAACAACCACTTTAATTGCTTTGTGGATTTCATTCTCTGATATAGGTTGGGCCATTAGGTCTATTTGATCTTGTTCCAAGGTAGGAATATTAGCTTGAGATAGCCAGTGATCAGCTTTGGATGGGAAAAAGTCATTTGTCTTATTATATAATTTCTGATAGAAGCTGGCAAATTCATTTACTATTCTCTCGGGGTTGGCTGATAGTCCATGCCCTTTAATCCTCAAGGTGGTAAATGGGCGAGAGCTGTAATAATTATTGAGTTTCCTGGCTAGAGGATAATCAGCCTTGTTCCCTTTTGCGTAAAATCTTTGTTTTGCCCATCATATTGTTTTATCTGCCTGGTATGTTAACAGTAGGTTGAGTTCAGTTCTCAGTTTTTGCACAGAGTTTTGTAGTTCCCTTGTAGGCGCTTCTATTAGTTTCTCTTCCTGATTTGCCAGCTCTTTGGTCAATTTCTCTATTTTATATTGGCGCACCCTTTTCTTTCTAGCACCAATTTGGATAAGGAGCCCCCTCATAACTGCTTTATGGCTCTCCCAGAGTGTTCCTGAGGAAATCTCTGGTTGAGTATTTAGCGAGAAAAAATGTCTAAGTTCCTGTTCGAGTTGTTTAACCACTTTCTTATCCCCCAGAATGGTATCATTAATTCGCCAACGATAGTTTCCTTGGCCTGCTGATAAGTTGTTAAAGATAGTCAATACTGGGGAGTGATCTGACCAGGATCAAGTTAGAATTTTTGCCTTTTCTATGGAGGGCCCTAGGTATCTGGATGCTAGGAGCATATCTATTCTGGAATGGGACTGGTGTACGTGTGAAAAGAAAGTAAAATCCCTGGTCAAGGGATGTGATTCCCTCCATGTGTCTAATAACATCAAATCCTCCATAGATAATTTTAATTGTGCTGATACCCAGTTATTTGCAGCAGCATGTACCTGAGGGTCTCTTGATCCGTCCAGATTGTTGTTAATTACTCCGTTAAAATCTCCACCTATAATAATTTTGCCACTGGCCTGTTTACCTATTACAGAAAATATTTTTTGGTAGAACCCTATCTGACCTTCATTTGGAGCATAGATCGACGCCAAGGTCACCTCATTATCCTCAAGCTGTCCCTTCACCATAACATATCTGCCATTCGGGTCAGCAATCAATTTATCTGCCCAGATATTTAACCTATGGTTCATGTCCAGAGGCTAGAAAAACTGTAGGAAAGAAGGGGTTAAGGTATTTAGGGTAGGAAGAGATGGAAAAGTGGGTTTCTTGTAAAAACAGGATATCTATTGCAAATTGACGGTAATATTTAAATGCTATGGAACGCTTGTTTGGGGAATTAAATCCCTTGACATTATGCGTTAAGTATTGTAGTCCCATATTTACATTTTAATAAAATTATTAAGCAGATTTCTTTAACCCCCAACCACCTTTTCAAGTTAAAATACCTTATTGCAGTGTCCTTTGAATTATAACCATCAAGTCCAGAACAGTTATGAACCTTAAAAATATGTAGCATTCTCTTCACTGTTAACTTAATTAAATCATCAAAAACTTGGTAAACCTGGGCACTCATATTTTCGTGCCGTGTAGAAGCCTCTTCGTTGTCCCAATATTATGGGAAGCTTGATCGGCGTCTTGGGGAGCCATTCCGAAGTTAAATCCACCACAGTGTTAAATAGAGTAAAAGCTATCTTTTACTAGCCTTTTCGGTGGTCCAAATTGCTGATATCGGGCGTGGAGAGCCTGTTGGCCTGTTGGCCGGTTTGGGTTTTGGGAAACGGATGCTTGAGCTTCATTAGCTGACTCTACCAATTCCAGTTGTTGTAACAGTTCCATGCCTTCCTCTGGTGATGTTATGGAATAGGACTTATTCCCGTACATGAACTGAAGCTTGACTGGAAAAGCCCACCGATACCTCACTTTGTGAGAGATTAAAATTGTGGTAATTGGTTTAAGTCCTTTATGTTTGGCTATAGTCGTTGTTGCCAGGTCCGCATAAATCTGGTATTTATGGCCTTGGAATATGAGATCCCCTGTTGCGCGTGATGCTGCCATTATTAGATTTTTAGTGGTGTAATAGTGTAGTCGGGCAATTATATCTTTAGGCAGTTTACTTGCCATTCTGGGGCCCAGAGCACGGTGGACTCAGTCCAGTTCTAGTCTCTCAAGAGGCAAATCTGGAACTAGGGCTTGTAGTAATAAGGGTATCACCTCAGTTAATTCCGTTATCTCATCCGGTAGCCCTCTGATGCGGATATTATTTCGCCTAGACGGGTTCTCTGCGTCCTCGGAATGTTCCTGTAATTCAATGATCTGTTTCCTGAGATCCTCAACG
This sequence comes from Xenopus borealis, assembly GCA_024363595.1. Classification (NCBI taxonomy): domain Eukaryota; kingdom Metazoa; phylum Chordata; class Amphibia; order Anura; family Pipidae; genus Xenopus; species Xenopus borealis. The sequence continues at coordinate 59,553,278 of CM044443.1, read as the reverse complement.
ATTATGTCTTGACCATTTGTCCTCTGAATTAAATCATCCACCTTTGTCTCTAATGTGTTGGTGCGCCGGCCCAGCACTCTGATCTCTGCTGTTGCTGCGAGTTCTGTTTGTAATAGCGTCTTGATCTTGCACAATAGCACTGCGTCAGGGGAGTATCCTTTCGTCGGGCTATGAGAGTCTTGTGATATATCACTTTGCTGTGATGGCGATGTCAAAGAAGGGGCCTCATCGGGCATGTCTCCTTGGCACGGGACCTCTGCCATCTTTGATTCGGGAGTCTGAGAGCCCTTTTGTGAGAAAAAGCCTTTTAGCGTGTTTTGGCTTTCTGTCTGTCGCTTTCTGTGGCCCTTGGACATTTCTGTGTCGCGATAGGTATCCTCCCGTCCAATTTATGTTGATGTGGTGGAAATATATCCTGATATCATCCAGCCGGATCTTCTAGCTGCGTCTGCCTTTCTCGAGCTCACGCATGTGCCCCCCAATGGCATCTATTTTGATACATCAAGTATATAAGTGGAGGTCACAATTCCCATGCTTCTGCATTTTACTGGATATAGCGTATAAGTGTTGTATTGTGGGTAAAAATCAAAGCAATTTGCATCCAAAGTTGCACTCGCACATAGTAATTGTGTTTATAAATGACCCATTACTTATTTAAGTAATTATTACTTATTCAAGAAACTGTTTTACATTTCTGCATATGTTATTTCACAATGTTTATATTTTTCTTCCAGATAAAATTGACACCTCAGTATCTAGAGCTTATAAAGTATCAAGCAGTCTCTACAAATAGCAAGATCTACTTTGGCAGTGACATCCCCACCATGTTCTTTGATTTTTTTATCAAAAAATAGAATGGAAGGAAGAAGGCTATAGGATTAGTATGACCATGAAGATGTGTAATTTGAAGACCTATTAGTGATGGCACTGGAGCACAGGACTGTGAATGCATCTCAAGAAAGCCTCTCCTGGTCTAGAGAAATTCTGATTATCAAATATCATAGTGGCATTCCACATTGTATGTTTTTTTTCAATAGTTTCTTTTATTTTTACAAGGTTGCTAAATATATCTTGTTCTTCCAACTTTATTAATATTTCATAATTTGTCTGAAAAGTTTGAAACTTTTAGAGAAAAGAAATGCATCCCTTACTCTGGATTGCCTCCCTGTGAAAACCTTTGGGTTCCAAAATACACTGAAACATTTAATCTAATAAATTGTCATCATCTCTATACTTCTATACTGATAATGTCAATAGCCTGTACCTACAGCTAAATGGTTTTATGATAAACAAATAAGACATCTCTCAGCTACCCCCAGGGCCGGATTTACACAGCGTGCCCCTCTAGGCCCACTGCCATTCGTCACCCCCATACTCTGCCCTTTATTTGCAAATTTTCATCATCTGGACCGGAGCAATGGGTATTGGTGCATGGGAAATTTAAAAAACTATTGTATCTCCTGCGTATTCGCAGTGTTTCTGAACCAATGTGGGTATGGCTGGGCATCATGCTGCCCCCTAAAATCCTACCACCCTAGTCCCGTGCCCATTTGACAGCCAACAAATCTCTATTCCCAATGTCATAATTAGCCTCTGCTGGTGAGAATTTTTTAGAGAAGAAAGCACAAGGGTGTACCTTGTTGGTTGTTGAATGCCTTTGAGAAAGGACTGTCCCCGCTCCCACCTCTGAGGTGTCCACTTTAACAATGAAAGGGAGAGTAGTGTCAAGGTGCCGAAGAATGGGGGAAGATACCAGTTCTTTTTTGAGAAATCCAAAAGCTTGAATGGCCTTCGGGGGGACCACATATGCAAATTTGCAATTTGCATATGCACATTAGTGAGAGGAAGGGTGAAAGCCAGCCGTGCACGAAGTGCACAGCAAAAAAAAAGTCACCCGATTTTTCGGATTTGGTTCAGCCAGGCACAAGGATTCGTCCACATCTGAATCCTGGTGAAAATGGCCAAATCCTGGCTGAATACTGAACCGAAACCTGGATTCGGTGCATCCCTACCAAGAACTGAAGGAACCTCAAAAATGCATTTTTCAAGTTTTGCAAAGAGGTTATTCCTCCTCAATCTTAGCAATATTTCCCGGACATGAAGACAAAAAGGAACACCAAGAGCCCCAATAGTGTAATATGTTTTTACAAGGAGTAATGGTAGAGTAAACAAATTAATACTCACAAACCAGGGTTACCAATAGGCAACCACTGTATAGGCAGGTGGGGAGATTATCCTGAACCCACTCAGGAATAAGAAGTCGCTCTCTGTAGAAGGAAGAAAAAGGCTCCTGGTGTGTTTATACAAAGACACTGTTGTTTTTGCTCCCGTTCCACATTGCCTGGTGAAGCAGGAAATGCCTGCGAAACGCGTTGCAATACTGTTTTTTGAATAAACTATTACTGAAAATTACCACTTTCGTTGGTGTCTACTTGGAGGAGGTAAGTCCACTACTACCTCCTCTGAATTACCCATTGGGTTTTTAAGTGTTTTTAGATAATTTTATCCTTTTGGCGCCTCTGTTTTGTCTTATTACTATATTTCCCGGACATGTTTACGATGGTCAGACAAGTTAGAGGAAAAAATATAAATAGACCACTACAAATAACCCCAGCAGATCCCGGAACATTCCTGGAACACCACAGGTGTGTTACAAAGACCAAATGGCATGGCATGGTATTTGTAGTGGCCGTCCCTGGTGTTAAAGGCTGTTTTCCACTCATCCCCTTCCCTGATACGGATGTGGTTATAAGCACCCCTAAGAAAATAAGCTTAGAATAAATCTTAGCATTTTTAACCTGGTCAAACAATTCAGAAATCAGAGGAAGGGGGTATTGATTCTTTATGGTGATCTTAGACCCCTGTAATCTATACAAGGGCCGAAGACCACAATCTTTTTTCCCAACAAAAAAGAAACCCACACCACCTGGAGAAGTAGAGGGTCTGATGAAACCTCTCTCAAGGTTTTCCTGAATATACTCCCTCATTGCCTGGGCTTCGGGTAAGGAGAGAGGATAAGTTCTACCTCGAGGGGGAATAGACCCAGGGATGAGGTTAATTGGACAGTCATACTGCCTATGTGGGGGTAAGGTCTCAGCGGCTTTCTTATAAAAGACATATGCAAAATCTGTGTAAATTGCAAGTAAACCCTCTGGAGCAGTAGTTGCTACATAGTTAAATTGGGTTGAAAAAAGACAAAGTCCATCAAGTTCAACCCCTCCAAATTAAAACCCAGTGTACACATATACACACACCCCTACACTCGTTCACACAAACCATATATGCCCATAACTATGCTAACTGTAGAGTTTAGTATAAAAATAGCCTTTGATAGTATGTCTGTCCAAAAAATCATCCAAGCCCCTTTTAAAAGCATCAACAGAATAAGCCATCACAACATCACCCAGCAGTGCATTCCACAACCTCACTGTCCTCACTGTGAAAAACCACCTACGCTGCTTCAAATGAAAGTCCTTTTCTTCTAGTCTGAAGGGGTGACCTCTGGTGCGGTGATCCTCTTTATAGGTAAAAAGGTCCCCTGATATTTGTCTATAATGCCCTCTAATGTATTTGTAAATTGTAATCATGTCCCCTCGCAAGCGCCTTTTTTCCCAGAGAAAACAACCCCAACCTCGACAGTCTACCCTCATAATTTAAGTCTTCCAGCCCGAGGGCCAAATGCGGCCCAAGATGGATATGAATGCGGCCCAGCTTGAAATACTCAGTTCCCGAGAAAACGTCATATTGCAAAGGATAAAGGAGGGGGACTCTGCCCATTACCCAGTTTGTAATAATAATAAGTCTATTTATTATCCAGGTGTCCCTTAATCCAGTGTATAACTCTATCTGGTTATCCAATTGGTATTGTAGTTCTTTTTTTTCTGTTTATTTTCTTTACTATTACAAATCAAATGTATTTGTGTATTTCATCTGTGGCCCCCAAACTATTTTCCTTCTTCCAATGTGGCCTTCAAAGCCAAAAGTTTGAACACCCCTGCTCTAACCAGTTTAGTTGCACGTCCCTGCACTCTCTCCAACTCCTTTACATCCCTCCTAAGGACTGGAGTCCAAAACTGCACTGCATATTCCAGATGAGGTCTTACTAGGGATCTATAAAGAGGTATAATTATGTTTTAATCCCTTGAGTTTATGCCCTTTTATATGCAGGACAGAACCCTATTTGCTTTAGTAGCTACAGAATGACAAAGTGCATAACCTTGCATTTATCAACATTGAACCTCATTTTCCAGTTTGCTGCCCAGTTTCCCAACTTAGACAAATCACTCTGCAAAGTGGCAGCATCCTGCATGGAACCTATAGTTCTGCAAAATTTAGTAAAAATAGAAACTGTACTTTCAATGCCCACATCCAGGTCATTAATAAACAAGTAGAAAAGAAAGGGACCCAGTACAGAGCCCTGCAGTACCCCACTGGTCTAATTAGAAAATGTTCCAATTACCACCACTCTTTGTAGTCTATCTTTTAGACAGTTCTCTATCCAGTTACAAATACTATGTTCCAGGCCAACATTTCTTAATTTAACCAGTAACCTTCCGTGTGGCACTGTATCAAATGCTTTAGCGAAGTCTAAGTAAATCACATCCACAGCCATCCCAGAATCGAGGTCCCTGCTTACCTTGAATTTCAGCATGTGTGAAACCATGCATCATTAGATGTATTATTAGAATTGGGACTATTAATAAGGAACCCTTCATTAGCTGGTTCCTCATTTGTGTAGACACATGAAAAGTATGCATTCAGAATCTGAGCTTTTTGCTTGATGAGAATCTTGCCCTCTCCCACACCTTGTGTATCACTCCCTTCCCGTTAGCTTTTTCTGTACAGGGCCTTCCTCACCTCCTGTACCAGTATTTATTGTGATGTATGTACAGTAACTCCATATTTATTGTGATGTATGTAACTCTTTATGTTCTATATATGTAATTCATGTGATTTGGTTGTATAATCACATTCACTTTACAGCGCTACGCAACAAGTTGGCGCTATAGAAATACATGTTAATAATAATAATAATCAACCAGCTGACCCCCCTCACATAATAAAAGTCCTACCCCTTCCTGTTTCAATTTTTTACTATTAATATATTTAAAACATAATTTTGGATTCTTTTTACTGCTTACTGCTATATCCTTTTCCATATCGATTTTTGCTTGCCTGATAGATTTTTTGCATGATTTATTGGCCTCCTCAACACCAACACTTCTATTGAACCAAAAAGGTTTTGCTTTTGCAACAATGTTCCTTGCTTATACCGACACGTATATTTATTAAGCAGCATTTCAAGGACTTCCCATTTTTGTTCAGTGTTTAACCCTGTGGAAAGCATTTCCCACTTAATATTTTGCAGAGATGCCCTTATACTGTCAAAGTTTGCACGCCTGAAAGTCAATGTTTTAGTAACTCCCTTATTGAGTTGCCTCTGCAACAGAAACTCAAAGGAGACCATGTTATGATCACTATTTCCTAAATGCTCACCCACAAAAAATGCTAGAGATGATTTCAGTATTATTGGTTATTACAAGATCCAAAAGAGAGTTATTCCTAGTAGGTTCTGGAGCTTGGATAAAAAGTTGTCATTTAGCATATTTACAAACCTACTAGCTTTATCTGTCTTGGAAACCCCATTACCCCAGTCAATGTCCGGATAATTGAAATCACCCATAATAACTTGACCTAGTTGTGAAGCCGCTTCTATTTGTAAAAGTAGCTGGGCTTCGTACTCGTCACTTATATGAGGTGGTTTATAGCATACACCAATGAAAATTTTCTTTGTAACCATATGCCCAGTCGAAATCTCTACCCAGAGGGATTCCAAACCCTCACCAGTGCCCGTAATGGTTATTTCATTAGTGCATGGCTTTAATTCAGGCTTTACATACAAACACACTCCTCCCTCCTTTCTAATCCCTCTGTCCCTCCTATAAAGGGTGTAACCATTTAAATTCACAGTCCAGTCACATGTTACATCCCACCAAGTCTCAGTGATATCAATTATATCATAATTTTTAGAGCATGCAATTAATTCTAGGTCTCCCATTTTACCTGACAAACTTTGTGCATTTGCCAGCATACAGCAGAGGTTACTACTTTTACTTTTTAAATGTACATTACTTTGAGGGGAATTATATGTTAAGTTAGTATGTTTTCCTTCTAACAGAGGAACTTAGCTGGTAAACTGTATGCCCCCTCACTCCTCCCCCATGACCCCTTACTAATCCCACTACCCCATCTACCCTAGCTTCCCAATAATTCTTTCTCTTACCCACCCCCCCACTTGCCTAGTTTAAACACTCCTCCAACCTCTTGGCCATTCTTTCCCCTAGCACAGTGGACCCCCTTCCATTGAGGTGCAATCTGTCACGGCTGTATAGGTTGTACCCCAAGGAAAAATCAGCCCAGTGCTCTAGGAACCCAAACCCTTCCTTCCTACACCAAGACTTGAGCCACACATTTAACTCCCGCTGTCTCCCTAAACTTGCACGTGGCACAGGTAAAATTTTCCGAAAACATTACATTGGAAGACCTTCCCTTACTCTTAGAGCCTAGATCCATGAACTCACTCTTCAAGGTCTTCCATCTACCATTTATCTTGTCATTAGTACCAATATGTACTAAGACAGTTGGGTCATGCCCAGCCCCACCAAATAATTTGTCTACCCGATCAACCACATGCCGAACCCTGGCACCAGGTAGACAGCGAACTGTTTGGTTGTAGTGATCCAGACGATAGATTACCCTATCCAATTTCCTAATAATTGAATCCCCTACAACCGCAATCTGCTTAGACCTGACTCTGCTCTCCTCCCCACCACTACTAGAGAAGCTGGTTTCCTGGTTGTTAGAGAGGTCAGCCCCATCTAGAATTGCCAATCCAGAGTTCACACTCCCATCATCTTCACACAATCTGGCTAAACTGTTGGGATGTATAAACCCAGGATCAGTCTCCCTTTTCCTTTTGCCCACCTTAGATTTTCTAACTGTCACCCAGCTAGCTGCCTCAACATCCTGCTGTTGTTCTGTTCCCCCCAAATTATCTGACCCTGCTAGGGGTCAATTGACCGCAGTGTTGCAATTTGTTCCTACCACCGGAGGGATGCAAGACCCCTAGCATTTTAAACCCCACTGAAGACCCTCCCCAGTTACCCAGTCAATATGGATTGTGTGCTTGCAACAAAGGTAATCCCAAGATTAGGGGAGAAGAAGCACCCTCAATAATATAAAAAGTTAATTTATCACAGTGCAATTTAAAAGAGCACAAGATAAGACCTCAGTCTTTTTAGACACCAAACCTGAACTAAATCATAGGAGGGGTTAGAGGAACACACAATTTTGCCGCAAAGGCAGCATGCAAATGATTCCCTTCTGTGGACAACTTGACAGAGCCCATGACCAGGTTAACTTAACCGGTATCAAAATCCTAGAGGTAGAGTGGGGAGAGGAAACTTCTTTACCCAAATGGAGCTCCCCTTCTCCTTTAGGCTTGCAAGTTTCCTTGCCTCTTAGGACATTGATTTAGGAAATGAGCCTTCTCCACACAGTAAATGCATTAACCTTGGAACCACCTGTGGGCCTTTTCCTCAGGAGTTAGATGGGATATGCCCAGTTGCACGTGTTCCTCCTGAGGTAGAGGCACAGAGGGACTAGGAGGCTTGATATTGGTAGCCACAATTGAAAAAGAGGTTTTTACTCTGGTAAGAGCCGTATGAAAGGAAGTACCCCTCTCAACCCTTCTCTCCATCTGTCTTCTATCTACCCATGATATCATCCAGGTTGGTAGATAGAGGGTAATTTACAAGACTGTCTTTGACAGAGTCTGAGAGCCCTATAAGGAACTGGCTTCGAAGAGCCATGTCATTCCAACCAGTTTCTACTGCCCACTGGTGGAACACGAATCGCTGAGTCAGCTGAAGAAGCCTGATCCGGGTCATCGTAGAGTATCCATGGTTTTAAAGAAAGTTTCTAGGGAAAAGTGGACAGGATCAGTGTAGGGTAGTCTTAGGGCCCAAATTTGGGGATCACCCTATAACAGGGTCATTACAAACCTCACTTTTTCCTCACCTGTGGCGAAAGATTGAGGGAAGAATCTGAGGTATAGTTTGCATTCCTCCTGGAATATGAAAATGAAAATTTGGTTCTATCCCTACTGAATTTGTTGGGGAAAGAAATTTTGGGTTCGTGGGGTTTGAGAATATTACTTGTTATGGCAGAAGAACCATCAGGAGGAACGACTACAGGACTTGGCGACTGTGAAGTGTCCAGTCTACATGTCCAGTCTTGCATCAGATAGTCTTGCTTCCGCTCATGATTCTCCAAGCGCTGTAGCAAGGTAGTAAGGAGAGCTTCTGCAGTGGAAGGAGCTGCGGCAGCAGCGGCGTAACCTTCCTCATCCATGGCCTGTTATAATGTAGGTTGTCAGCCTAAATTCAGAACTGATGCTAGGCACCCTGTCCTCAGCTCTTGCTTCCACCTATAACAGCCACCTTTCACCTCGGGAGGAGCCCTTGGCTAATCGGATGCCACCGTGTCTTAATAAGAGCGGTGTAAAGTGAGGGGCTCTGAACAGGCTAAGGTGCACAACTGTAATGCAAAGTCTTTTTGGACAGAAGGTTGCGTTACAAGGCGTAGACAGAATTTATAGTCAGATCAGGCTGGGTCGGAGTAGGCGGAGTACAAACGAAGTCATGCAGGCAAGGGTCAAACCAAGGAGATCAATCGAGGGTTAAGCAGAATCGGTAATTAGGCAAGGGGTCAGGATAAAGAATGTCAGAATCGTCAAAAAGCCCGGCAGGGGTCACAACAAGAATCATAAATATAAATAGCTCATTGCACAGAAGCACCAGGAACAAATTCCTATAATGGGCAATGAGAATATTGAAAATGTCACTTTAAATATTTTTTAATTTCTCGCCATTGCCCGCTGACTTAATCATGCCAGTGCGCATGCACCTCTAAATAGAGGAAGAATCTGTCAATGTAGGGGAAGAGGAGCAGCATGGCGGGCGTTCCCGCCGCACCACTGGACCACCAGGGTGAGTAGTTATTACACTGTGTTTTCTTATAAACAGAAAGCACAGACTAAAATGAGGAAGGATGGGATTAGGATTGTAGTTAAAACAGTATATGTAGTGTATGATAGAAAACAATATGTGGACTTCCGGGGGGCGGTCCTAAAGATGGCCGCATCTTAACAGAACTCCAGCAAAGAGAAGCCACAATCTTATACCATCCTACGAAAAAAACACCTTTTTCAACCTTAAAGAGAGCTCTCTAAAGCCTGGACACAAAGGGGTAAAGACAAATACCACCATTGGACTCTCCCCCAAACTTGCAACCCCGGAAGACAGCAGACGCGTGTAACAGACGCTTACAGGCCGCACCGCTCTGCAAGGAGAACAATAGAGCCAGAACAACTTGGCGGACTTCCTCCCCGTGATCCCAGGACGAAACTAGGCTGTAGCGAAGCGGCAAAGCACCTGACGGAGGTCAGTCTGAGCCGCCCGCGGCAGCACGCAGAACCGTCCACCTACAAGCCCACAGCCCCGAAAGACAATAGACGCGCATTGCAGGCGCACACAAGCAGCGTCGCTCGAAAAGAAATCAATAGAGCCGGGAAAACCTGACAAGCCTCTCTCCTCTCCCGTGATCCTGAGATGAAGCTGAGCCGCAGTGAAGTGGCAAAGTGTCTGACAGAGGTCAGCACAAACCACACGCAGCGGTGTACAGAACCGAAGCCCACCCGTGAGTAATAGAAAATGACAATAATACCGCTCCAACCCTGAATTCAAACCCTGGAGACAGAGGCGCACCACTTTCCCAGACCTGAACCATCACCTGACCCTATCAACTCGGTGAGTGTAACTCTACCCAACCATCAATTAATAACATAAACAAGGCCATAAAGGGACAGGAGAGGCTGAATCCCACACAATATCTAACCCAGAAAGCCTCAAACAATAACGTACTCCATACCAACTGGAAATACATTTAAAGAAATAAACATAGAGACAAGCTAATTTAAATCACCATTGTAAAAACCCACTCTCTAAACATATCGAAAAACCTACTAGCAGAGAGACGGATCCTAAGAGGGTAACATCCTTACAAAGCCCCTATACAGGAAATACCGTCTATTAACACCAAGGCTCTTACTGCAAACTAATAAAAGCTTGACTGAAGACAACCTAGATCCAAGACAGCTAGTCAACATTGGGAAAAATACTGCAGAATCTGATATTCTAAAACAACATAGTAAAATTATGACATTACTACCAGCAAGCAGATATCAAGAAATGGCATTACAAATCCTACATAATTCATGCCCCTAAAGCAAACTTAATACATACCATATGGACATGCCCATTAATGCAACCTTATTGGAAGGGAGTCGCCTCATATGGTGCGCAGATGGTTGTGAAACCTCTCCAAACAAACATGGAATGGGCCTTATTCAGCAATACAACATCATTCACACAAATCACGAAACAAGACAAATACCTATTGGGAAGACTGGCAGCAGCAGCAAGAAAAACTATACTACAACAATGGCTACATACCGAACCCCCATCACTGATGTTGGTAAAACAAAAATTGCACCATATCTTTCATATGGACTGGCTGGAAACTATAACCAAGAAAGAACACAACACCACAAAATTTTTCAACACCTGGTTATCATACATAACACATCTCCCACACCATATCAAATACCTCACGATTTATACCTTCAGACATACATCATGGTATGATACAGAATCTCTGAAAAATCACCCTTTGGTCATGGAATCATCCCAATACATAACAACTTTACAACAAAATCAACCAAACCTAGATACCGAACCTCCCAGAAGTCATCAAATTAATAGACTACTGACTTCCTACCTAAACCCTCCTCCCTCATAGGAGTTACTCTCAAAGGAAATTAATACTTTAAGCTGACCAATTAAGAATTGTTTGTTTATTTGAACTGACTAATTAAGAAAAATTGTTAATATGTTTACACTTGATGCTATAATCACTATATTATACATTCTATGGAAAACGTTTACAAATAACTCATGTTTATTATCATTTATAATAAAAACAAGTTATAAAAAAAAAGAAAACAATATGTATGATTATTTGCATACACAAATAAATCATTTTAACTGAAGCAATTCATATGGAAATCATGATATGAGCAATAATATAATGAGAATTTTACTTACCTACATTATGTAAATTCCTTTTCTTCTAGTCCCGACATGTCAGTACACATGGGTAATGCCCCTCCCAGACCTGGAGGTAGGACCTATAATGTAGCCAATCAAAATTAATCAAGACCTATAAGACCACATGACTTCCTCCTCACCACTGTTATACATTTGTCAAAGCAGTACTTGGGATGGGAAAACCTGTACTGACATGTCGGGACTAGAAGAAAAGGAATTTATGTGAAGTAGATAAGTCAAATTCTCATTTTCTCCTGTGTCCCTCCATATCAGTACACATGGGATCTACCAAGCCATGCCCCCAAAAACAAGAGGTGGGAATAACCAACCTAAGGCAATCACCACCTGATGCTCAGGAGGCCCTGAGAGATAAGGCCATCATCACCATCTAACAGGGGAGCTGATAAAATGTATAGCCCCATAAAAGGTAGTTGCAGTAAAAGCACACGTACAACATGTCCTAGGACATGGTAAGCGATTTACAACAAGAGCTACAAAAAACAACCTCTGAATTACAGAGGACTTGAGGATCAAGCATTGCAGAACAGGAATAGCCATATTCTGCTTAAAGGGTTGCCTCAGAGACTAGAGGGCTACCAGCCATATGTCTATCTGCCATAAAACCCCACCTGGGCAAGAACTAAAATCCAGCAATAGTGATGGGCGAATTTATTCGACAGGGGCGAATTTGCAGCGAATTCCCGCGATTCGCCGCTGGCGAATAAATTCACGTAACGCAACTTGTTTCGCGAAATTTTTCACCAATTCGCGAATTGCGCAAATTTTTCGGCGAAGCGAACATGGGTAGATTCGCCCATCACTATCCAGCAACTTTAAAAAACAAAAATTCCCTAGGACATAACCTGAATGATGGCCAGAAATATTTCAAAATTTGGCATCAAGGGACAAACATTAAATAGTGCAATCTAATAATGCATGGCGTATTAGAGACCTCTGGTGGTCTAACCAAGGTAATGCAATATAGATAAATGAAATTTCTCTATGACGCCATGCTATGTAAAAAAATATAAATTTATTGATGCATAAAAAGACTAATTACCCCACGAGCCTGACACGTTTCGTGCTTCTCAGCACTTAATCATAGGCCATTAGGAGACAGGGATAAACCCCCTCCTTAAATACAATCTTCAACGACCAATGAGCCCTCCCATAGGTTAAAAACAATTACAACTGGCTCAGGCCCCAATCACTGGGTAAGACCTGCCCATTCTGAGTTACAAAACATTTTGTATAAATATTTTGAATATGTTGTTTCAAAACTTAGGGGTACAGAAGTCATATTTAAATGCAATGCATTATAGTAAATATGTAATGTAATACAATCAGTTTACATCAAAAATATAATTCAATCCTAATGGTAAGCGTGTCTGCAAATAAAAAATCCAATATACTTCCCTTTTATGTAACAAGTTGAGGAGGTCACCCCCTCTTACTCCTATTTTGATTTTCTCAATTGCCTGTACTGAAAAGTATTTAATATCACTGTTACTGCATTCCTTAAAGTGTCTGGTGACATTCGTTTTGGTGTTAAATTTCGGATTCTTAATTTGTCCTATATGTTCCCTAATCCTTTCTTTTAAGGACCGCTTGGTACACCCAACATATTGTTTATTACATTTCTTACAAGTAATTAAATAAATGACTCCTGAGCTATTACAGTTAATGTAGCCTTTGATTGCATAGGATTTACCAGTAAATGTAGACTTAAATTCTTGTGATATCTGCACGTCATACATTTCCTATTGCCACATTTATAACACCCACTGTATTTCATAAATTGTGGTTTAATTACCGATTTCTCTTTAAAGTGACTTGATGTCAATGAGTCCCCTAGAGTATGGGCTCTCCTAGCTACACTTTGTATTCCCTGGTCTAAGATGTTTGCAAAGGTCGTGTCAGCATATAGAATCGGAAGGAACTTTTTGATCTGTACTATCTTGTTGTATTGTTTACTATATTTCGTAATAAAACAGATTTTATCCTTAAATTTGCTGTTTTGTTTATAGTGTTTTGGAACCAGTAGAGTTTCTCTCTCTGTTTGTGCTGCCTTCTCAAATGCCCTATCTATATTGGTCCTAGAATAGCCTCTCTCTTGGAATCTATGTTTCATGTCTCCAGATAATTCATAAAAATCCTTGTCAGTGGAGCAGTTTCTTCTAAGTCGAAGGAACTGACCCACTGGTATCCCTCCTATCAATTTCTTTGGGTGACAGGACTGGGCATGTAGGATGGTGTTCCCACTGCATGGTTTGCGGTAGATAGTGGAAGTGACAACATAGCTGTCACTTGATAACATAACATCCAGAAATTCAATCTGCTCCCTAGAAAATTTGCTGGTGAATTTCAAATTTAAATTATTGCTGTTAATTTCACTAGAGAACACGTTAAATTGTTCCTCCGTACCCTGCCAAATACACAGCAAATCATCTATGTAGCGAATGTACCTAATAAGGCACTTTTTCCACTCTGCAGAGATCTGGGTCTCCTCCCACCATCCCATGTAGAGGTTGGCAAAGGATGGGGCAAATTTGGCTCCCATCGCTGTTCCACATCTCTGCAGATAGAAGCATGTGTCAAATATAAAGTAATTATGTTGTAAAAGGTATCCAATTGCCGCAATTAGAAAATCTTTAAGTTCTCCTGAGTAATCACTATATCTATCCAAATGATATTTCACTGCTTCCAACCCTCTATCATGCAGAACAGAGGAATAGAGTGAGGCCACGTCTAGCATGACCCAACCATAGTCCCCACTCCAAGTCAGATCTTTAAGTTTCAGAAGGACATCTGCTGTACCCCTGGCATAGCTCTCCAACCTCAAAACCAGAGGCTATATTAACTGTAATAGCTCAGGAGTAAAGGCAACATAAAAATAGGAAAACTGCCTGTTCAGTGTGGAAACATCATAGGAAAAAATAGGGTACAATGCTGCTACAACAGAACAACCCATAACCAGTCCTGGAATTACCAGGTGTAATAAGAACACACATACTTAGTGTGTCTGGACAGATAACTTGGACTGCAGATGACATCAATACAAGAAGTCAGAGGAACACTGGCACCCACACAGATAACATGAGCTAGACAGTAGCACACTCCAGTCAGAGCACTGGTGGCTGGCTGCTTGTTGTGAGCAGACTCATTGTAAGGAAAGGGTACCATTCTGCTTCAGCAGTGCAAGCCTCCAGCCAACCCTGCAAGCACCTGTAATAAAAGGTAAATATAACCTCTGTGTCTGCAGAGGACAATATAAAAAACAATAGCAAAGAGGCCCAGAGGAGAATCTGCACCGTACCTGATGGCAGTCAGTAGGTTGATAAATCCAGTTAGAGTCCTGATAGCTTTCAGCTGAGGGACATAAATAGCTAATTAACATGCATACTTCCCAGTGTACTGAACGTTTCAAACACACAGTAGATACAGAGAATCATATTAAGCATATTCAGGTACTACACTGCTTCAGCAGAGAGATTCACCCGCCAGTACTGCAAGTACCTTTTGTAACAAGAGCCCAGCGCCGGACTGGGAGGACAAAGCAGCCCTGGCAAAAGTACCGAAGCAGCCCATGTATTTCACATGCATGCATAATAACTGGTGTTTATTCATAGATATTTTAAGAGTCCATTGCCATATAATCCCCAGCATTATTATACACCCTATGTGCTAGAACTGGCCCTTGCAACAAATATCTCACACTAGTTTCTATCACAACTATTTTATCTGATGGATTAGTGACCCTTCGGGTTGCCACATGGCCTGTATTTTTATGTACAAAAAGGGGGGTTGTGGATGCACTCCTAGGGCTAAGTAAAGTATACAAGTAAA
>CM044443.1:59491268-59527775 GCA_024363595.1 Xenopus borealis | reverse complement strand
GCCCCCAGACACGAGTGCCATCCCCAATACTAGGCCTGAATTTATATGTAGCTGATTGGTTGTATTAATCTGTCTATATACTCACTTAATCCCTCATTTAGGGATCCTATTCCCGCTACAATAGGGTGTCCCTTAGGTTGCTCTGGATTCTTATGCACTTTTGGAAGGGTGTGGAATATAGGAATTCTTGGACACTCACATCTAATATATTCATATTCCTTGTTGTTCAATATACCTTCAGTTTTGCCATATCCTATCAACCTTTCTAATTTCATTTTGAAACAGGATGTAGGATCCTGTATGTCCAATTTCATATAGTTTGTTTGGTCATTCAGTTGTTGTAAAATATCCTGTTCATAATAATCTTTATTCAATATAACAGCGATGGGGGCATGATTTGCGCCCTCATCTGCAAATTTATTTATGGGTTGGTTTGAAAAATGTCATATTTTTGGAGAGCAGTCAAATTATGCAGATAAAATAAGGGGATACTGAATTTGATACTGATACCGCTGCTCCTTCCCTGAATTTCCAGCTTCCAAAGACGTGCAGTGCATCTCTGCTATTTTTATATTATATACTATATTATATATTTTTATATAAATAGAGCTTTTTAAGTTCTGTTTGGTGCCCGTGATAGGAGTTTGTTCCTGGTGCTTCTGTGCATTGCGCTATTTGTATTTTCTGATTCCTGTTGTGACCCCTGCCTGGCTTTTGACGATTCTGACATTCCGTATCCTGCCCTTGCCTGTTTACTGACTCTGATTCTGCTTAACCCTCTGATTGATCTCCTGGTTTGACCATTGCCTGCCTGACTTTGTTTGTACTCTGCCTGCCCTACCCAGCCTTATCTGACTACGAATTCTGTCTACGCCTTGTACAGCGACCTTCTGCCCAAAAAGACTTTGCATTCTAGTTGTACCCCTTAGCCTGTTCAGAACCCCTCACTTTGCACCTCTTATTAAGACCTGGCAGCATCCAATTAGCCAAGGGCTCCTCCCGAGGTGAAAGGCGGCTGTTGTAGGTGGAAGCAAGAGCAGAGAACAGGGTGCCTAGCATCGGTTCTGAATTTAGGGTGCCAACCGTTATGTTATCACAGGCCCAAAAATGGACGAAGAAGGTCATGCTGCTGCTGCTACTGCAGGACTACTTGATGCAAGGCTTCCATAATCTGACTCATAGACTGCGGTCTATGTACACTAAAAATCTGCATTATCCTTCTATATCATTGAGGGTTCTTCTTCTTCACCTCTTATTTTAGGGTTACCTTGGTTACAGGTTCATAACCCACATATTGACTGGGTAACTGGGGAGGTTCTTCAATGGGGTCAAAAATGTAAGGGCTCTTGCTTAAGCATACCTCATTTGGTGGCAATCACAGCTCTAGAAGGTTTTACCTGTGGCTTATGCTGATTTTTCCAATGTCTTCTCCAAAAAAAACATTACCTCCTCATAGGCATTATGATTGTCCAGTTGAGCTCATCCCTGGGTCTAATCCTCCTAGAGGGAGAACTTATCCTCTTTCTTTGCCAGAAGCAATGAAAGAGTACATCAAAGAAAATCTCAAAAGAGGTTTTATTAGGCCCTCTAGTTACCCTGCTGGTGCTGGGTTCTTTTTCTTGGGCAAGAAGGATGGAGGTATTCGCCCATGTATTGATTATACAGGTCTTAACAAAATTACCATCTAAAACCGTTATCCCCTTCCACTGATTTCTGAACTATTCGATCAGGTCAAGAATTTTCTATTTATTCCAAACTTGACCTTAGAGGTGCATATAACCTCATCCGTATCAGGGAAGGGGATGAATGGAAAACAGCTTTTAACACCAGGGATGGCCACAACGAATATTTAGTGATGCTTTTTGGTCTTTGCAATGCCCCCGCAGTATTCCAGGAATTTGTCAATGACATCTTCCGGGACCTGCTGGGGTTATTTGTAGTGGTATACCTCGACAATATTCAAATTTTTTCCTCTAATTTGAGTGACCATCGAAAACATGTCTGGGAGGTGTTGCTCAGGTTAAGGAAGAACAATTTATTTGCGAAGCTTGAGAAATGCACTTTTGAGGTTTCTTCTGTCCAGTTTTTGGGATTTTATATCTCAGGTAAAGGTCTTGGAATGGATCCTGGTACGGTTAAGGCTGTATTAGATTGGGCTCAGCCTCTTTCTTTATGTGCAATTCAAAGATTCTTAATTATTATTATATTGTTAATTATTATTGTCAGTTCATTAGGAACTTTTCCTTGTTGGTGTATCCAATTACAGATCTAACCAAAAAGGGTATGTGGCCTCCTAAGGCTATTCAAGCTTTTGAATTTCTTAAAAAAAGAATTTGTGTCTGCCCCCATTCTTCGTCAGCCCGATACCACTCTTCCTTTTATTGTAGAGGTTGGGGCAGGGGCGGTCCTTTCTCAAAGGCATCCAATAATCAACAAGGTGCATCCATGTGAATTCTTCTCTAGGAAAATTTCATCTGCCGAGGTCAATTATGACATTGGAAATAAAGAATTGTGAGCTATCTAATGGGCCTTTGAGAAATGGCAACATTTATTGGAGGGGGCTATTTGTCACGATCTGCTGGTGATCGAACTCTGCCCATTGTATTTCCACTCACCTGCATTTGCCTTGTGAGCCACTGGGGCTCTAGGGGCTGATCTTGGACTCTTGTGTTTGATGTTTCTGTTTATCTGCCAGTTCACAGTATGTTCCACCCACCTCGTTTACCCTCATGTGTCTCCCATTCCTAATCACCTTCCCTTTATAAACCCCACCCTGAGTCATTGTATTTTGTTGTTCCTGGATGACCTGAAAGCCTTGATTCTGGAAACCTTGTCTTTGTATACCTTGTTCCTGAATATCTTTTACTTTGTTCCTGAGTGAGTACTTTAAGTTCATGTGTTCCCATTTTTCCCCTCACTGTGTGGATACTCTGATTATCCTTTTTGCCTGTTCCTGCCTTTTGTTTACGTGTTCTGGCTGCCAATAAATCTTCAAGCTACTATCATCATGTCTTTGCCTCCAATCACCTATGGCTACATCCCTGGGCATCCCCCATATCCACTCCCTATGGAGTGGCTATCCTCGATTACAGCGGTTGTAAACCTTACAGCATGACTCAGCCAAACTGCAGGAAGCCTTTGGGAAAGTCCTCCATGCCTTCTGGCAGCGTTGTTAAACTGCAACTCCTTGAGGTGGAGAGGATGAGGCAGAAGACGCCGTCCATTCTTGTTTTCACTGATGATGACTGGAAGGATTATGTCTCAGATGATGACTGGGAGGATTCAGTCTTTGATGAGGAAGTTTGGGAGGATTTCGACTCTGAGGAGGAGGACTGGGAGGACATTGATTCTGATGAACTACAAACTGCCCTCTGGCCTGTATCCAACCGGCCACCTCCAGTTTTTTGGTCTTTGACTCCCCCACAACCTCCAGTTCCCTGGCCGGCTACCCCTCCGCAATCTGCTCCAGTTCCAGGGCCGGCTATCCCTCAGCAGTCTGCTTCTGTTCCTGTGTCAACCCCATGCTTGCAGTCTGCTCAAGGGCCAGCTATTACTCTGCAGTCTGCTTCTGTTCCCGTGTCAACCTCATGCTTGCAGTCTGCTCCAGCTCCAGGGTCGGCTATCACTCAGCAGTCTGCTTCGGTTTCCATGTCAACCCATGCTTGCAGTATGCTTCAGTTCCAGTGCTGGTTATCCCTCAGCGTCAGCTGCTCACTGCTCCAGAGCTGGTTCCCATGTAGCCTCGGGTGTCCAGAGCTCCAGCTAGGCTTCCCCGGTAGCTGCCTCCTGTTCCTGTGCCGGCTTCCCAGCAGCTGCCTCCTGTTCCCGTGCCGGCTTCCCACCAGCTGCCTCCTGTTCCCGTGCCGGCTTCCCACCAGCTGCCTCCTGTGCCAGTGCCCGTTTCGCAGCCGCTGCCTCCTGTGCCAACTTCCCAGCAGCTGCCTCCTGTGCCCGTGCCGGCTTCCCAGCAGCTGCCTCCTGTGCCCAGCCAGATCTTTCTCCAGTGCTGGCTCCCCAAAAGCTGCTTGTTCCCGTGACTGCACTCCAGTCTTCAGCTTCTGTGCCAGCAGTCCAGACGGTCCCAGCTTCCGTGCCAGCAGTCCAGACGGTCCCAGCTTCTGTGCCAGCAGTCCAGACAGTCCCAGCATTTCTCTTCCACATCTCCCATCTGCTAAAACTTTGGATGAATAATTAATTTCTAACATTTTCAAATTGCATGGTGTTCTGGTCAATATTGTCTCTGATAGAGGGGTACAGTTTGTTTCTGCTCTTTGGTTGGAATTGAGTTTCATTTTCTACCGCATATTACCCTCAAACCAATGGTCAAACTGAAAGTGTTAATCAGTCTCTTGAACAATTCCTGAGGTGTTATGTGTCTGACAACCAATCCTCTTGGGTGGAACTTTTACCCTGGGCAGAGTTTGCTTACAATAATGCAACTCATGCTGGTGAATCTCCATTTTTTTTTGTTTATGGTTTACATTCCAAAGCATTCTCTTTTTCTGGTTCGTTATCCTCTGTACCCTCTGTCAATTCCTCTGTCAAACACTTTGCTAATTTGGTCTGGGGTACATGACTCTCTTTCTGCAGCTACAGCTGCTCAAAAGGTATACCTATAGGTATCGTATAGAGGCACCTACATATCAGGTTTGGTTGTCCACAAAGAACATTAAACTTAAGGTTCCCTCACTCAAATTGGGTCCCAGGTTTATTGGTCCTTATCCCATTACTGAAATAAATAATCCTTCTTCTGTTCGTCTCATACTAACTGATAATTTTAAAATTTCTAACTTGTTTTGTGTTTCTCTTTTAAAACCAGCCACACAGGTACGCCAACAGTCCTTTCTTCTGGTAGAAGGTCAGCCTGAGTTTGTAGTCCATGACCTTCTTGACTCACGCCTTGTGCGGGGTAAGTTGCAGTATCTTGTGAAATGGAAGGGTTATGGGCCTGAAGATAATTCCTGGGTTCCTGTTTGTGACATTAGGGCTGATCATCTCAGAAAACAATTCAATCTTAAATTTCCTGAGAAACCTGGGGGTCCGCTTGCCCCTCCTCGAGGGGGGGGTAATGTAATATAAACTTACCCTGGTGGTCTACTGGTGTGGCGGGCAGGCCTGCCGCACTGCTCCTCCTCCCCTGAATTTCCGGCTTCCTAAGACGCGCATGGCGTGCTGGCATGTCTATGTCAGAGCACAATGGTGCGAAATTCAAAAATCTAAATGGAGCTTTTTAACTTCTGTTTGGTGCCCGTGATAGGAGTTTGTTCCTGGTGCTTCTATGCATTGAGCTATTTGTATTTTCTGATTCTGTTCCTGTTGTGACCCCTGCCTGGCTTTTGACAATTCTGACATTCTGTATTCTGACCCCTTGCCTGTTTACCAACTCTAATTCTGCTTTACCCTCTGATCTCCTGGTTTGACCCTTGCCTGCCTGACTTCATTTGTACTCTGCCTGCCCCAACCCGGCCTGATCTGACTATGAATTCTGTCTAAGCCTTGTCCCGCGACCTTCTGCCCAAAAAGACTTTGCATTACAGTTTTACCCCTTAGCCTGTTCAGAACCCCTCGCTTTGCACCTCTCTTATTAAGACCTGGAGTGATCCGATTAGCTAAGGGCTCCTCCCGAGGTGAAAGGCAGCTGTTGTAGGCGGAAGCAAGAGCCGAGAACAGGGTGCCTAGCATCGGTTCTGAATTAAGGGTGCCAACTGTTACAATCTCTTTAGAACAAAAAACCTTAAAGTGATACTGACACATACTGAGACCAAAAAACTACTTTTTAAATATGAATGTACAGTAACCCTTTAAGTTCCATCAGAATTTCACATTTTGGTTACGTCAGCCGTTTTTGAAACATTTGTGCTCTCTCACTTTAGGGGCATTTTCTGAGGGGAAACCTATAAGTTAAGACACACAAAAAAAGCTCAGAAAGCTGCCATTTTAAGACCAGTCTTAAGGGTCATAGATTCTTCAGAGTACAGCCCCCAGTCCTTAAGGGCCCAAGCAACATATTTCAAAAAAATTTTCTTACTCCAAAGACATCCAATTCAGATATAAAAAATTTCAATATTTATTAATTACATAAGTAAAAACAGTAGGCATACAGACCCATTGATACTTCGCCTTACGCGTTTCGTACACCTTGATACTTAATCATAATCTCTAATGATACTGCATACTCTTCCAATATTTAAACCCATGGAAATCCCTCCCTCAAAGCTTAAAACCAATTAAATATTGCCAAGTCACACTTTGTTAACGAGGCCACCATAAAAATCAATTAAGTCTCATTTCATCTATGTATGTCCCCACTTAGCATATATATATATATATATATATATATATATATATATATATATATACTCAATTCCCATTTCAGTAGAAAAATTCTAGTATATTAATACATCATATTAAAACAACAATATAATTTAAACACCAAACATTATTACATTACAATGCAATACAATACAATTAAAGGCAATACAATTAAATAAATACAATAAATGCAATTAAATTAAAGGCAATAAATACAATTAAAGGCAATTACAATACAATTAAAGGCGTTCCACATAACTTAACCCTGTATCTCCTGGACCATATATCAAGTAAAACATGTTACATCAAACTCATAATTTAGGCCAAGTGGCAATCTAGTATGTAGATAAAAGATGCAAAATAATTCCCTTATTATTAAAAGGCCTGTCAGATCTCCTCCTCTACTACCTAGCCTCACCTTCTCAATACCCTGTATAGAAAAATATTTCACATCACTTCCATTACAATATGCAAAATGCCTTGTTATATTACTTTTTTCTACTGCCTTTGAATTGTTCCCGTATGCGTTCCTTCAACATTCTACTTGTGCAGCCCACATATTGTTTTTGACATTTTAGGCATGTCACTAAATAGATTACTGTAGATGTTTTACAATTTATATAATCCATAATCTTAAAGCTTTTACTTGTTACAGTTGATTTAAATTCCTTTGATATTTTTAAGTGTTGACATGTCACACACCTACGGCCACCACATTTAAAACAACCCTCTATACTAAGAGGACCCATGTTTCCTATTACATCTCCTCTATTCTTATCACTATACATACTCTGTGATAGCAAGTCTTTCAATGTGTGTGCGCCCCTTGGAACACTACTTATCCCTGGTGCCAATATTTTATGAAAATCGTCATACGCATAGAGAATAGGTATGTATCTCTTAACTATATCCAATATACTATAAAACTGTCTACTGTATCTAGTTACAAACGGAATATTTACTAGCCCAACTTGCTTCCTTTTTCCGATCTTACCTAGGGGATTTTCTTTCAATAACTGATCCCTCTCCACAGTCCTCGCTCTGTGGTATGCCTGTTCACACATTTACGTCCATAGCCCCTATCTAAAAATCTTTTTTCCATATCTATCGCCTGTTCCCTAAAGGCTGCATCTGTGGAGCAATTTCTCTGCAACCTCAGGAACTGACCCACCGGTATCCCACCAATCTGTTTTTTCGGATAACAGGAAGAGGCATGTAGCAGAGTATTACCACTTCATGGCTTCCTATAAATAGTTGTATGTATCACCTTATCCACTACAGATAGTTTTATATCCAAGAACTCAATGGTATCTCGCCTAAACTCACTCATAAATCTCAAATTAAGCTCATTACATTTTAATGTCTGTACAAAGACCAAAAAACTACTTTAATCTCCCTGCCACACACACAACAAGTCATCGATATATCGCATGTACGGGGGTACCTCACATCTACAGAAATGTAGGTCTCCTCCCACCAACCCATATAGAGGTTGGCGTTACGGAAACGTTTTCTGAAAATCTGTCTTCTGAGGAATTGACATCGGCACAGATTCGACTGTTCTTTCTCGCCTGATGGAGACTTTGATATCTTGGAAACAGTCATTGATATTAACTGGAAAGAGGAAGCAAGTTAAGAATAGAGGAGATGTAATAGGAAACATGGGTCCTCTTAGGATCGAGGGGGTGTTTTAAATGTGGTGGCCGTAGGTGTGTGACATGTCAACACTTAAAAATATCAAAGGAATTTAAATCAACTGTAACAAGTAAAAGCTTTAAGATTATGGATTATATAAATTGTAAAACATCTACAGTAATCTATTTAGTGACATGCCTAAAATGTCAAAAACAATATGTGGGCTGCACAAGTAGAATGTTGAAGGAACGCATACGGGAATACCTGAGTCAAATAAAAAATTCAAAGGCAGTAGAAAAAAGTAATATAATAAGGCATTTTGCATATTGTAATGGAAGTGATGTGAAACATTATTCTATATAGGGTATTTAGAAGGTGAGGTTAGGTAGTAGGGGAGGAGATCTGACAGGCCTTTTAATGAAAAGGGAATTATTTTGGATCTTTTATCTACATACTAGATTGCCACTTGGCCTAAATTATGAGTTTGATGTAACATGTTTTACTTGATATATGGTCCAGGAGGTACAGGGTTAAATTATGTGGAACATCTTTACTATGCATTGTAATGTAATTAATTAATGTATTAATGTAATGTAATAAGTAATGTTTGGTGTTTAAATTATACTGTTGTTTTAATATGATGTATTAATATACTAGAATTTTTCTACTGAAATGGGAATTGAGTATATATATATATATATATATATATATATATATATATATATATATATATATATATATATATATATATATATATATATATATATATATATATATATATATATATATATACTAAGTGGGGAAATACATAGATGAAATGAGACTTAATTGATTTGTATGGTGGCCTAACAGAGTGTGATGTGGCAATATTTCATTGGTTTTAAGCTTTGAGGGAGGGATTTCCATGGGTTTAAATATTGGAAGAGTATACAGTATCATTAGAGCCTATGATTGAGTGCCAGGGGGTACGAAACGCGTAATGCGAAGTATCAATGGGTCTGTATGCCTACTTTTTTTTACTTATGTAATTAATAAATATTCAAATTTTTAATATCTGAATTGGATGTCTTTGGAGTAAAAAAAACTTTTTCAAAAACTATAGTTTACCTAGGAAAACTATACATTGATTTTTTTGGAAGAACCTGATATTTCTAAATCTGCTGCCTCCTAATATCCTGCTGCCCTAGGCAGGTTTTTATGTATTTCCACTCTGCAAAAATATTTATAGTGCTAAATACCAAAAAAAAGAAATTATTATTTGTAACCTTTATGAATTTATAGCAGAAAATGTTTTTATTTTATGCATGAAAATCCAACTGATTTGGAAAGCTTCATGTCTCTTGAACGTCCCAATACCAGATATGTACAGTTTTAGGGAGATTTAGGACTTCTGTACAGCAAAAACTCTCAGCAGTTTATTGCGTAATTTTGAAAGCATCGTAGTCAGAAAACAGCATACTTTAGATTCCTCGCCCAAGAAAACAGTAGGTTTACCCCAGAAAACCATATATTTTTGAAAAGTATACATTCTGATGATTCTAAAATTTGTAAGCATGACTCTCTTCTCCTAACTACCAAAACATCAAAGCTTGTCTGAAAATAGGGTTTTTTATAAAAATGTATAAAAATTCTGGAAAAATCACTTCAAAGCTTTTATTTTGATGCTCTGCATATCCCACACTTATTATGTAGTATAAGTCACAAAGCTGTCCCAAAATTGGCGATTTTGGTGAAATACCTGAAAATTGCTTCAACTTTCCAGCATCATATCGCCCATGTATTATTATTTTATTAACATGTATTTCTATAGCGCCAACTTGTTGCGTAGCGCTGGTATCATTACATACCAAGAAAAAGCAGGCTGAATATGATTACGATGGGTCCACTGAACAGTTTTATATGCATTGTGCATAGGTTTACCAAAGTATCTGTAATTTAGAGACCCCATTATCAAGTTAGCGCATCAAATTGTCCAGGACTTAACTTCTTAACTTCAGGACTTAACACTGACTGCATTTTTTTGTGGGGTAAAAACACCAAAAAACAGGTTTACCCCCCAAAACCATATATTTTTGTAAAGTACACATTCTACCGAATCTAAAATGGGTACCCATGCCTTTCTGCTCCAAACTACTGCGTCACAAACTTTACCCAAATTTGTCGGTTTTGGTGAAATACCTGAAAATTGCCAGTATTATATCATCCATTTATCATTACTTACCAAGAAAAAGCACCTGATATTCTGGTCTGATATTGCCCTAAAATTTGGGAAATCTTTATTCACTTAACATTTCACCTGCCATCATCAAAGTAATATCTCTTTGCCAGAAATGGAAAAAAGCTCCTCTAAATCTTAAAGGCAAGATAGCTCTATTTAAAATGTTAATTTTCCCTAAATTAATCTACCCCTTATTGAATTTACCAATCCTAATTAAACATAAGGATATTAAGAAAATTGACTCAATTTTAAACTCTTTTATTTGGGGTGATAAAAAATCCAATATTGCCTTATTTAAATTACGTGGACCTTATGAATTGGGTGGCTTAAGACTTCCCAACTTTAGAATATTTAATTTAGCGGCAATCACAAGATACTTGGTTGAATGGACTTTCGGTGGTGATAAACTTACAAATCCTGCTCTTGAACTTTTCCCTATCGCTGACTCCCATATTTTACATATTCTCCACCTGAAATGGAAGGAAGTTCCCTATGACTGCAAAATAAACCCCTTATTTAGAGATTCGATCTTTACTTGGAAGTTGTTATTCTCCAGTCATGGTTTCAATCATATGCTGACACCTTTTATGCCGATTCATCTTTTATGGAAAAATTCTAAATAAATAGTCCTTTTATGATCAAAGACTGGGTGAATCCTAAAAATGGAGATCTTCTAGACTGGGCAACTTTAAAAAAGCAGTTAGGTTTAAAGATAGGAGACCACTTACTTTTTGTTAATATAAAAAGTGCTTTCATTTCAATCACTAATAAAGATTTATTTGCTATTCAGAAACACTGGTTAGCGGAGGAACTAATTAAACTAAAAGACAACTTGAATTCCTTAAAGATAGCTAATATCACTTGGAATCTTTGGTGCCCCCCCCCCTTAGTGAAAAACACCCTCTTAAGGATGCAGCTAAGAAATGGTCAAAATGATCACGCAAAATTTCTCCTTCTCAATTGTCGACTTCCGTCATTAAATTTAATAAACATTTTTCCTCAGAAAACTGGAGAGTGCAACACTTCAAACTAATCCACTTAGGTTATGGGAAACTATATCGTAGGGGAAATGGACCAGGTCACTTTTCATATTGCCCAAAATGTAAACAAGAGAACGTGGATTTATTTCACTATTTTTGGAGTTGTCTAGTTAAGACGGTTTGGAAAGGGCTAAAAGATATACTTTGTTTAAAGTTAAATATAAATTTCACATTATCTCCAGCCTATGCTCTCTTAAATATTGGTTCACCTTCCTTATCATTGATCCTTATCAAATACATACCAGAACATTCCTAACACTAAGAATTCACATAAGTTGATTTTTCATTTTGTAACTGCAATAAAAAAAAACCTTCTCCTTCACTGGCTCTTAGAAACCTCCCCATCCTGGAAAGAGGTTCTCTCACAGGTAGTTCAAATGTGTTGGCAAGAAGCTTTATGGATAAAAACAAATAATCCTCATTTAAAGAGTAATTTTTTAGATAGTTGGTCTCTATTTTTCAAACATTTTGGTCAAAGCCATGAATCTGAAATTGTAGGAATTTTACAAAGATACTAATTTGATTTGTTTAACATCTCTTTTAATTTAATGGTATGTATGAGTCTTGTTTTGCTGGATTGATTAACATTGCAGCTTGTTTAGTTATGTATAAATACTGAGTGAGATAGTATTGTACTATATTTTATTTGTTTTATTGTATGTTTGGTTTATTTTAATTTAGATTTTATTTTTATTTACTTTGTTTTCGGCTCTTATATGGAACCTTTGACTTTGGGTACATTTACCCTTGAGCTTAGTCTCTACTTTATTATGCACCATTGTTTGTTCTCTCTACTATTATATCTTGCCACATTTAACATGTAACTTTAATGTTATGCTTATGTAAACTCAATAAAAAGTTGAATGAGAAGAAAAAGCACCCTAAACATGATTGCATGGGGCCCTGCAAACAGTTTGGTGCCCATTGTGCATAGGTTTACCACAGTATCTGGCATTTAGAGGCCCCAAAATGAAGATAGCACATCAGCTAATGAGAAATAAACACATTGACTGCATTTTTTTATCGGGTAAAAACACAGAAATATATATTTACCCTCCAAAACCATATATTTTTTATAAAATACACATTCTACTGAATCTAAAATGGGTACTCATGCCTTTCTGCTCCAAACTACTGAGTCGCAAGGCTTTCCTAAAATTGGCGATTTTGGTGAAATTTCCTCAAGGCTTCAACTTTCCAGCATCATATTGCCCATGTATCATTACTTACCAAGAAAAAGCACCCTAAATATGACTTTCAGGGGGCCTCCAAACAGTTTGATGCCCATTGTGCATATGTTTACCAAAGTATCTGGCATTTAGAGGACCCAAAATGAAATTAGTGCAAACAATCCTGTGGGTAACATCAGCTAATGAAAAATCAAAACATAGGAGAAAGCTCTGTTTGATGCTGAATTAAGCATAGAAATCCCTGTTTAAGACAGGAGTTTTTTGTTTCACTTGGGGGGCAAATTTACTATTATTCCCCAAAAATAATTCATTTCTATTCGATATTCGATTAGCATTCGATTTTCAAATGTTAATCGAATAGTTCTAGGCTACCTTTTATTCGATATTCGATCAGTCAAATAAATCATTCTACTGAAGGAAGAAATCATTCGATCATTTGAATGATTCGTACAATTCAAACGATCGAACACTTCGATCGTACAAATCCTATTCGATCAGGACTTAGTCTCAGAAGCCTATTTGAATGATCAAATGATTGAATATTCGTCTATTCGAATGTATTCGATCGTTCGAGCATACCCTATTCTATGATCGAATATGCCAAAATTCACATATTCGACCAAAAGTAGAAATCCTACATTCGAACTTCTATCGAACTTCGAATCCTTCACGTGAATTTAGTACATGTGCCCCTTGGTGTGTAAATGTGTTGTGCACTTGGTGGGTGAAATTTGGTAAGTTTTGAGTTGATTTTATTTTAAAAAAATCGATTGTTCTTTTAACCCAGAAGGTGAGTGATTGGTAGCCCAGTACCCTTCACTTCCTCTGGGCTACAAACACACTGTTAAATCCGCAACCCCTCCCCTGCACCTGGGTTTCTGTTTCACTTGCTTTTTTCTGCTGTTTCAGCACAAATTGTTTACTTTTTGTTCAGATTGAGTGGGTATTTTAATTTTGCAGGAGTGAGGAGATAACGCTAAAGGGAGAAGGATTTAAGAATATAAAATCTTTTCCAGCAGCAGCAGTTCAGCTCCCAGGCACCTGCTCACATTAACCCTCTCCCTAACAGAGCTTCTCAACTTAAATTTTACTTTTTGTTGATCAATAGTATACAACTTTCTTTTTGTGGGTTGTTTTGTAAAATGGAGGGAATAAAAAGGAAAGTTATAAAAGTAATTAAAAAAGGACCTGAAAAACCCAGCTGTAGCTTTGCAAGGAAACACCAGTCAGAGCTTATGTTAAAAAGCCTCTACTTCTGCTGCTGCAGCTGATGTGAACCCTGCTAAAACATTTGCGCAGGCGGTAACTACTGGCAGCAACCAAAGCCAAGTAACGGGGTAGAGAAGCTTACAAGGAAGCATGGGGTGAAATGCCTAATGTTAAGCACTCGTGGCATAGAGGCTAATAAAGACTGCAGCAGTGGCATAACTAGACCCCTTAGGGCCCTGGTACAGTGATTTACAACTGGGCCCCCCTACCCCCCCCCCACGCAACCAACGTGAGCAGTACATCTCCCATGGACTCCATTATAATAAAATAATCCAACTTTTAAAAATGATTTCCTTTTTTCCGTTATCCAGAAATCATAGGTAACGAGCATTCTGGATAACAGGTCCTATACCTGTACTCAAAGGATATAAGCACAGGGGGGGGGGGGGGAGAAAAAGAACATATCACACAAATTACTTGTACCCATATTTTGTATAACAGTTTTTTTTAATAAATATATAAAGTAGTAATTGTTGCACTTGTATAGTATTTCTATTAGTGACACAAACTTCTTGTTTGCCAGGAAAGCACTTGGTATTTTCTACTCTCTTAGCACAATTACTAACCATTGGCTTATAGAATGTTATTCCCTCTAGAGTGTAGTTACAGCTTGACACATAAAGTGAAGCTTACCCTAATTTTATGTTTTTCCATATGTGACAGAGAGAGGGAGTTAATAGATATTTTAAGAGTCCACTACCATATAATCCCCTGCAATATTATACACCCTATGTGCTGGAACTGGCCCTTGCAACAAATATCTCCCCCTAGTTTCTATAACAACTATTCTATCAGTTGGATTAGTGACCCTATACTTACAGTATATTCTAAATTTTCCTTTGTGTGCCCCCACCTAGACCATGTACCCTGGCAGATAAGAGGACTTTAATTACCATGTGTATCACAGGGCCAAAGTGTGACATACTTGAATAGACTAGGTTGTCTCATGTAATTAATGCTACATATCACAGTGTAACATATACAGGCTGAAGTGATTGCTCTGAGCCAACATACCTATCATAAGCATAAGAGATTGGGTATATAGCAAGCAACTCTAATATTACTAACTGAAGTTGCTCACAATTCCTGGTTCCACCCATATGCCAGTACTGACATGAGCACTAACAAATGCAGGCATTGGCTTAGCTGTGGCTGGCTACTACAGACCGCTCATTTACATTTCTAAAATGATTGGCTCATTTACATATTAAAGACATACCTAATTTGCATTTTTTAAGTGAGCAGCCCATTTACATTTTAAGGCAAGCGGCCCATCAGGCATTTGCCCGAGCCCACAAATTGCCAGTCCGGGCCTGGTGAGAGAGAGTGTGAGAGAGAGACAGAGTGTGTGTGTGTGAGAGAGAGAGAGAGTGTGTGTGTGTGTGTGTGTGTGTGTGCACGACACCACCCATTGGGTAGCTTCCCTGTCATTTTTTATCAAAACTATTGCTTAATAGGTAAGTCGGTAAACAATGGCCACTGATGAACAGAGAAGAGACACAGAAAAGGAACAATATGGCTGAGGGACAGATGCAGCAGAGTGTAGATGCAGCCTGATGTAGTGCTTTCATTCCCCAACAACTGCTAGAAGTCTGTTTAATGTACACAGGAAAAGCAAAGTGTGCCTTTATTTAAATAGTTAAATCGTGATTACATTATAGCTCCGCAGCCCTGTGGCTTTGGGTTCAGTTGGGAGAATTGGCTGAAAACTGTCATGTACATACCACCGGCAACTGCACACGACATCACGTGAGACCAGGTCAAGGAAATAAATGATGGGTTGGACCAGTAGGGTGGAAGCGACAGACGGCTCTCATCCCTCCCTGATTTCCCTTAGTGGAGATAAGCCCGGAATGCTACATCCCCCCACCCCTGCCTCATCATAGGTAGCAGAGGGTGGGGCACCCAGCCAGCTCTCCTCCCTCCCTGTCATCTCTCCCAGCTGCAAGTTTTCCAGCTGTAGCTAACGAGTTACGGACTGTAGGCACGAAGTCCAGGGGGAGGGCCAGCCCAAAGCAGGAGGAATTAGAGCCCAATGGAAGGTTTGCACACATGAGCGTGGTGACGTCTTTCTCAGTGCGCCACTGAGAACAGCACGCTCGAATATTAGCAATCTTTCTTCAGGGATGCGGGCCCCATCGGGGGTGCAGAGGCACGGTCCCTGGTGCCACTGCACCCTCTGCGCCCCTGGTAGTTCCGCCACTGGGCTGCAGCTAGGGTTGCCACCTGGCCGGTATTTTTGATGGTTGATCCCAATGTTATTAATAGGAAAAAAAAAAAATATATATATATATATATATAAAGGCCAGTAATTTTTACAAGAAAAGGTGGCAACCCTAGCTGCAGCTGAAGTGGTGGGCCCCTCTGCAGTAGTGGAAGCAAGTAAAATGTATGGGAAAGCCATAATCTTTGCCCGTGCACTAATTGCAGTTCATACTCTGGTGCAGAGGGGTTTCACAGAAGGGAGGGAGTTACTGTATGTCCCTGTAGAACCCCTAGAAGGATTGGGCACAAGGGTGATCTTATCTAATGTGCCCCCTTCCCACAAGCCAACTTATTGTACCCTATCCTTGGGGAGTTAAAATCAAATAAGTCTGAAATTCCCCTTGGATGTAAGGAGAGCAGACTGAGGCATGTAATTTCTTTAAAAAGGCAAGTGCAAATACTTTTACCTCAGGGGCAAGACACTATTGAGGGGTCTTTCGGAGTTCTGTTTGAAGGGGTGCTGTCAGGGGCAATCCTGCCTCCCCACAGCACTCACCTTCAGCGCTGGATGGTGGTCGGGGGGATCCACGTTGCTACTGCAGAAAGCATAATTGCGGTCTCTGCACTAGAAGAGCCGAATTTATGGGTTGAAAACCAGAATTTTGGCTCTTGAAGTTACCCCTGGCAACCAGGGGGTGCTGCCTCCTGAGGCGAGTGCCTCAACTCGCCTCATTGGAGGAGTGCCCCTGAGTGCTGTATAAAATGTTTTACAGCACAGAGGAAGTGAGGTGCTTCCTTTGCAAGAACCTGGGACACACTCACCAGAGTTGCCCCAAAGAGCATATTAAGACCACAGCCCCTGTTCCTGCTGGTACTATTTCAGCAGGGTCCTCAAAGGGAATATCTTCTTCACTAAAGAACCTCAAGGTGGCTGTTATACAACCCACCTCTACAACATCCAAACCTCCTCCTCTTTCATAGAAGTTATCTAAGGCTGCAATATGTCTTTCAATTGCAGCAAAAGAGAAGGGGAGGAAATGTCAATGCATCCCCCAAGGCCACAGTTGTTCCTACCACAAAAAAATTTAGCTCCTGTTCTGGGCACCACTGAGGGTGTGGAGGTGCCCATGATTGCAAAACCCGTTGGGTTGGGGGCAGACAATGGCATCTCCTTTTGAGATGCCAAGAAAAAGAGGAAGTTTAAATCGAACTGGCTGATACCTGGGGAATGGGCATCAGTTGTTAACGATGGAGCACCCCCATCCAATGGTAAAAAGGGCAGCAAAACATCTGCTCTTCATGTGGTGACATGGTGTGGCCCAACTGTTGGTCAGGGTCAACCTGTGTCAGGCCATGCATTCTTGCCTCCAGACCAGGTGGGGAATAATGAGGTTAATGGTCTGTATGACCTTGAACCCTGACAGAGTCAGGGGTGCAGCATCTGCCTCCAAATAATTTGGAAGATCTTCCCCTAGAGTGTAAAGGAACACCTAAAGAGACTCCTGCAGAGTGGGCAGTTAGTGTTCCTGAGGTGCTGAGATTTGAGAACTACAACAGCCTCAGTTTTTAGTGCCTCACGGTATTTCACTCCAGGAGGGGGAGAATATCGGGTTAACCATCATAGAGAACCCTGCAGATGAGACTGCTAAGAAGGATGGTGAGGGTGGAGTTGTTAATGCAAAGGAGGGTAGCCAGACAAACTCTACTGTTTATGCTAAGATCTCTCCTCCCTTGTCTTCCATTGACCCCAATGTGATTGCCATCCAGGAGGCAGTGGAGAGGGCAGAGGTTAACCTTCAAGCCTCCAAAGTGCCCCCTGTTGCTAGGGGGCTAATTAATTCTGTTGTTCCTGTGTAAAACACTTCCAAATATGTTTTAAGTAAAGTTGAGGGAACATCTGAGCCATTGCAGGGTCGCCAGATTAAGTCATTCTGATACTTCTCTTGCAACATCTTGTGGACAGATTCTCAAAGTCCTAGTTGAGAGAGGAAATTATCAATCCCTTAGCCAGGAAGAGCTTGTGGATGAGGGGGACATCAAAAAGGAGTTAGACAAAGCAGTGGCAAATCATCCCTGCTGAGGAACTCAAAAGGTTTCTTGAAAGCAGCCTTGGAGAAGTGGCATGATTTGCCTTTAGTTATAAATTCTGTGAGACAATATATTAAGGTCATAAAAGAGGCCAAGAATTATAGAACAGTGGAATATCTCTGTTTCACAAAAAATGTTTGTCTCATCAGACCTTGATGAGGGTTAAAGCACTTTCTAACACTCAATAATGGCCTTGAATATAATTAATGGCTGCCGGGACCCTTTCCAAAAGTTTCAGGTACTCTCTCTTCGTCAAGGAGTTCTCTGTGAGTTTACCTCATTTGAACTTCATGTGGGGTGGTAAACCTTTTCTCAGAGTGCTTCCAGCCAGAGATGCTGTCATCCCTCGCCGTCTATTACATCTTCAGGTTCAGGAGTCAAGTAGGATATATAATCTAATAAATGTCTATGCCTATACTACCGGACCAGAGAGGGCACGGTTCTTTGAAAGTTTGTCAGCCAATATGGAGACAATTGACTCTGATGAAGCCTTGATTATAGGGGGTGATTTCAGTTACACCCTTGATGCCAGAGACCACAATGTACACAAGAAAATGGACTCGTCGGAGTCAGTTTTGTGAGAACTAATTGTTCATTTCTCCTTGGTTGATGTCTGAATAGAACAGAACCCATAGACTGATGCCTTTACCTATTTCAGGGTGAGAGATTGTCATGTTTCTTAATCCCAGATTGATAGGATATATATATATTGAGCCATCTCATGTCACAAGCCCAGTGTAGCACCATTATATTGGCACCATTCTCAGACCATAATTGTGTTTCCCTGAGAATGTCAGTAACACCATGTCTGCCAAAAGCTGCTTACTGTCACTTTAAAGGAATTGTTCGGTATATAAGTAAAAACTGGGTAAATAGATAGGCTGTGCAAAATAAAAATTTTTTCAATATAGTTAGGCAAAAATGTAATGTATAAAGGCTGGAGTGACTGTAAGTCTAACCTAACAGCTCTCTTGGTTTACACTGACTGGTTACCCTGGTTACCAGGCAGTAACCAATCGGTGAATGGCTGGAGGGCCACATTGGTCATAACTGTTGCTTTTGAATCTGAGCTGAATGCTGAGGATCAATGGAAAACTCACTGAACAGTTATGTTCCATGTGGCCTCCCTTCAAGACACTGACTAACTCAGATTTAGGGGGCTGAAAAGCAGAAAGTTGTGTTCTATTCTGTTTTGTTAGACATCCAGTCACTCCAGCCTTTCTTCATTACATTTTTGCCTAACTAACTATATTAGAAACTAACTCAAAGCAACTGGACTTGCTGAGATATTTTAATGAAGACGTTTCACTGCTCATCCAAGCAGCTTCTTCAGTTCAACTGACTGGTGTAGGGGAGTTCTCTGCAAATAGACTCTTCCAACAATCCAATCACAATGGCACACTGCAACTCTTCAGAGAGGTGACATTTGAAATTCACAGTGGTGTTGATTCTATTGATTCGGTTTCAGAACTCTTGACACATCCATTCATGCAACTCTCACAAGTAACACCTGTGTCTAGGAGTTGCATGACACATTGGTTATTCTATCACTGTAACTACACAGAATCAACACCACTGTCAAATGTCACCTCTCTGAAGAGTTGCAGTGTGCCATTGTGATTGGATTGTTGGAAGAGTCTATTTGCCGAGAACTCCCCTACACCAGTCAGTTGAACTGAAGAAGCTGCTTGGATGAGCAGTGAAATTAAAATATCTCAGCAAGTCCAGTTGCTTTGAGTTAATTTTTATATATATATACCATGACCTGGATGAATGAGAATCTTCATAGTTATATATTAGAAACATTTTTTTATTTTGCACAGCCTGTCTATTTACACAGTTTTTAATTTTACCCTGAACTATTCCTTTAACAACAGTTTATTAGAAGATGAGGGTTCAAAGGGTCAGTCCAGAATACTTGGAGAGGCTGAAGAACTTTTCAGAATGAATTTGCCACATTGACTCAGTGGTGGGATGTAGGTAAGGTTCACCTAAAGCTCTTGTGTCAAGAGTTGTGAACAAAATTTGGGGTATGTGGAAGCACGCTAAAGGCAAAGTTATAGTATATTTACGTATAATGGAAGTGCTAGTTTTAATGTACATTCCCTGTGCCCCTGTCTCCAAAGTAAGTTTGCAAAACAGGGGTTTTTAGTTACAAAGTTATGATCATAAAGTTGAAAAGAAACCATACCACGTCAAGGTAATCCCCACATGGCAGACCCTAACATATTTACCTTTTTGTCATAGTATAAAGAGTCTCTCTGCATAGTAGCATTATTTGTAATTAGTGTGAGTTGAACCTTGGTTTCAGTATAAAGGATCTATCCTCCCCGCTGGTATGCGGCTTTTAAGGGAGAGAAATTATCCAAACCAAGAGTTGTGAGCAGGCAGCACAATGCAGAGATTGAGGCACTGAATGGGCAGGTGCTTGATCTTGAGCAAAGGCTATTAGGCTCTAAAGACCAAGCACTTGAGTGTGAATACATAGAAAGGAAAGAAGCTCTATGTAACATTGGAACAGCGTCAGGCTCACAGTGTCTTTGTGCGCAGCTGGATGCAGTTACTCTGTGATATGGATTGGGGCTCGTGATTCTTCTATGCTCTGTAGAAGAAGAAAGGGAACCGAAAACAAGTCACATGCCTTCTTCCAGAGGATGGCACCCCACTTCAGGATCCGGAGGCTATCCAGGACAGAGCCTGGTCCATTTATCAAAACCTTTTTTCTCAAGATCCCATCTCTCCAGATGCCTGTGAGGAGCTATAGGATGGGCTTTCAGTGGTCAGTGACAGGATAAAAGAGAGATTGGAGACACCAATCATTCTAGATGAACTCTTTCAAGCACTTTGTTAAACGCCCCACAATAAATCTCCTGGGCTTGACTGACTGACCATAGAGTTTTCCAGTTCTTCTGGGATCTCTGTGCCCTGATTTCCATAGGGCCCTAACTGAGGCCCTCAAGAAAGGTGAGTTGCCACTTTTGTGTCATCGAGCAGTGTAATCACTATTTCCTAAGAGGGGATCTATGCCTTATTAAGAAGAGACCAGTCTCACTGCTAAGCACAAACTATAAGATGATGGCCAAAGCTATCTCAAATCTGTGCTGGCAGAGGTGGTTCATTCTAGCCAGTCCTGTACCTTCCCCGGTCCGAGAATTTTTGATAATGTCTTTCTGATCCAAGACTTACTATATTTTGTGAGAAGGACTGGTCTTGCTTTTCTCTCTCTGGATCAAGAGAAGGCATTTGACAGGATGGATCACCAATATCTTATAGGCACTCTGCAGGCCTACAGCTTTAGCCCACAATTTGTGTGCTACCTGAAAACAATGTATACTTCTGCAGAGTGTTTAGTTAAAATCAACTGGTTTCTGACTGCACCTCTGGCCTTTGAACGAGGAGTTCGGCAAGGTTGATCTTGAACGGGCACAAGAGTTTCAAAAGGTCTATACCGCTGCCTCATCTGCCCGGATAAACTGGTCCAAGAGCTCAGGCCTTCTGGAGGTTTCCCTACAGGTAGATTTCCTGCCTCCTGCTTTTCATGACATCTCGTGGGAGAGTAACATCATTAAATATTTAGGGGTCCACCTATCAGCTGAGGAGCATCCTGTTTCACAGAATTTCACTGTGCTTGAGGAGCGGGTTCTAACCTGCCTGGAAAAGTGGAAGGGTTTTGCTAAAGTACTTTTTATGTGGGGAAGGGCTTTGGTGTCAATCAGCTGGTGGCCTCTCAGCTGTGGTACCGGCTGATATGTCTTAGCCCAACCCAAGAATTTATTGCTAAGATCCCAAGAAGGTTACTGGACTTTCTCTGGATGGGAAATCATTGGGTCTCTGCAGGTGTTTCAAGCTTCCCGTCGAGAGAGGGAGGGTAGGGAGTTGTGTGTATACATTCTCAAGTGCACACCATCTGTCTCCAGCAAATACAGAGATATTTGTATGCAGATCCTACTCCACAGTTCACCAATTAAGCAATATGGGGTATGACTGGCAATTGTTTGTCATTGAACCTGAAGGTTTCCTAAGAAGCCTCTCAACCCTGCCAGCTTACTACCAAGACACTCTAAAGACCTGGAGCATGTTCTCTGGAGCATGTTCTCTGGAGCATGTTCTCTTGTCTTAACAAGGAGCGATTCAAGGGGAATACCTTCTAAATGAGCCCCTACTTTAAAATCCATCTTTAAAAACTAGGATGTAGGAATCCATCAGCATCCGCCACCACCTTTGCCAGGCTCGGTTAACCAAAGTTGGGGATCTTCTGGACAGGGCCGGGCCAAGGTAGTTTGGCACCCTAGGCAAGGGGTTCAATCAGCACCCCCACCCCCGTTATCTATGACCATTTCCCACCTATTCACTTTTTCTTAAATAAAGAAACCTTATAACACATTAATGAATCAAACTGTACATGTGATGGGGTTTTACATGCTGGCGAGCCACGTACAGAGACATGTAAATCACTCCTTTATGTCCCTGTGGCCAACTATGCATCCAGAACCACTGGTTTATAGCACAGACATATATCCAAACTTGCAGACAGCCTGTTTCAATCTTGTTAGATTTACATGTCTCTGCCCATGATGCATTATGGGAGTAAAAAAACTCTCATTTTTGATATCTAGGCAGTGCTATATGTATGGCATGAGACATGTAAATACCTTCTGATTTCAGAAGGCTTCACTTTGCATGCTATTGCTTGTGAAGGGCTTTTTGGCTCCTTTCAGTCCTTCTCACCCTAACCAGGTTCGGTTTCCCTTTTTGCTACTCTCCAAGTCCTACCTCTCAGAAGCCATGTTCCAATATCTTGCACTGATGAGATCTAACAAGATTGAAACAGGCTGTCTGCAAGTTTGGATATATGGCTCTGAACTATTAGGCTGTATCTGTGCTATAAACCAGTGGTTCTGGATGCATAGTTGGCCACAGGGACATAAAGGAGTGATTTACATGTCTCTGCTCATGATGCATTATGGGAGTAAAAAAACTCTCATTTTTGATATCTAGGCAGTGCTATATGTATGGCATGAGACATGTAAATACCTTCTGATTTCAGAAGGCTTCACTTTGCATGTAGAAATATTGGATTAGTGAATAAGGGTCTGTCTGTCAACTGCATGTGTAATAAGGGTTTCTCTGTAAACAGCATATCTAATGTATTCTTGTCCTGATAGGCTTATCACAAACAAACACACAAGAATCTACACCCAGAGCTAAACACCCACCCTGCCAGCAAACAATTATGCTGTGCACTCAAAAAGTTTTAACCCATAAGTATCTACACTCTTGCAAATGGTGACCTAGAGTGACCTGGTGCCTAGCTTTAAAAATGACAAGATGGCTGTATAGCATAGATATGCACTATTTATTGATTTTATTGTGTATCCAAACCAGATAGGTTTTGTGAAACCATAATATAAGTTGTATTTTGCAAATCACTGGTGTAGATGATATATCATGAGTGAGTTATTCTAAAATTTAACGGATAGACTTAGATTCTAACTATAAAAATGACAAGATTGCTGCAGACTTATATTCTTATTATAAAAATTACAAGAAGGCCACTGGTCTAACTGTAAAATGTATCAAGGAATAAGTGGCTGTAAAATGAAGTGTCTGTTTTAAGTAAATAGACTGTGCTAGGGGCTATAGTATAAAAATGACAAGATGTCTGATGGTGTAAAATAGCATAGAAAATACTATTTATTCTGCCAAGATGAATGATGGTTTGAGACAAAACGGTTGAGGTTCCATGTCTGTGTGTATAAATTGCTATAAGTGAAAAGAGTGGGCACTGGTCTTGCTACAAAAAAGGACAAGATGGCTGTGGGTCTGAGACAAAATGGTTGCTATTACATGCAATAAGGGTTTGTCAGTAAATTGCTATGTATTATATTCTTGTTCTGTCAATAACAGATAGTCTTATCACTACTAAACACATGTATATACAACCAATCATGTACACAACCCACCGCCAGCTAACATTGACATTAAGTTTCTAGGACTCCATTTCCCATGATCACTTGTTGGATTAATGTAGAATTATAAAATAAATTGAATTGCGTATTCAATCCTGACCAAGTACAATATGTTTTATACAGTAACACTATTTTCATTCGTATATATTACTTTTAATTGAGAAAAAATAAAATTAGTTTCTAGGAATCAACTTCCCATGATCCTTTGTGGATTAATGTAGAATTATAAAATAAACTGAATTGCGTATTCAATCCTGACCAAGTACAATATGTTTTATACAGTAACACTATTTTCATTCGTATATATTTTATTTTTAATTGAGAAAAAATAAAATTAGTTTCTAGGACTCCATTTCCCATGATCCTTTGTTGGATTAATGTAGAATTATAAAATAAATTGAATAGCGAATTCAATCCTGACCAAGTACAATATGTTTTATACAGTAACACTATTTTCATTCGTATATTTTTTTTTTAATTGAGAAAAAATAAAATTAGTTTCTAGGACTCATTGTGTGTAGAAGTAGTGAATATAGGAAATTTCTTGGCATGGGCTCACAAAGTATAAGATAGTAAATTAGATTGAAATTTTAATATAAATAAAATTTAATTAAGAAATTACAATTCTTAGTACATTTCTTTTTTATATTATGCTTCCAAATACGATTCTCCGAAAATTACCAGTCATCAATTTTAATTTTACGCCAGCATTTTTAAATATATGCGCGCTCCTCCCAGTGTCAAAAAGGACTATATAATCTCCAGCAAACTCTGGTCACTACAGAAGCTGGACAAAGTGCTCTTCACTGACTCTTGCACAGAACCATACAAGTGGCAAAATAGATCTTCAGTAGTGATGGGCGAATTTATTCGCCAGGGCCGAATTCGCGGCGAATTCCCGCGATTCGCCGCTGGCGAATAAATTCGCGAATCACCAGTTTTTTGACGCGACGCGTCGTTTTTGACGCGACGCGATTTGACGCGACGCGATTTGACGCGACACGCATCAAAATCGTCCCGCTACTCGTTTCGCGAATTTCGCTGGAAATTCGCTAATTTTTCGGCGAAGCGAATTTCGGGAGATTCGCCCATCACTAATCTTCAGATTCAAAATATCTTGACTCTGTCTCACAAGCAGATCTCAGAACTTTAAGGTAACTTTTACTTTACTATTCTATTTTATAAATGTTTTAATTTATCTTGTTTTTATTTTTAAATATTTTCACAAATTTTAAGAATTTGTGTATCTTGTTTTGTCATTAATGGTTTTAATTAATGTTTCTTTAGTTTGTTTTAAATTGATAAAACTATAACATGTTGAATGGCAAAATACATGTGCTTATCACATGGTGTCTTTTCACTCACTGTCTGTGTACGTCTGCAGTGGTGTAATCCTATCACATTTACATAACTGTCTTCTCTCTCTAGTTATCAATTTGAAAATTGGGTGGTGTTAGTTATGTCTATGTTTTTCTATGTACTATATTGTTTATATTTATGAATTTGTATAGCTTGTTTTGTCATTATTGTTTCTTTAATTTGCTGTATTTTACATTCAATTATCTAACTTTTGTTGAGTTTAAAATGCATATGCTTATCTCATTCTGTCTTTTCCCTCTCTGTCTGTGCCCATTTGGAGTGGTGTAATCCTACCACATTTACATAACTGTCTTCTCTCTAGTTAGCACTTTGAAAGATGATTTCTACTATGCTTCTTTGTCTGTCTACTGTGTTGTATTTAAAGGGGTGGTTCACCTTCAAGATAACTTTTAGTAAATTGTAGAAGGGCCAATTCTAAGAAACTTTTCAATTGGTCTTCATTATTTATTTTTCATAGTTTCTTAATGTTTTGCAATTTTCTTCTGTTTCTTTGCAGCTTTCAAATGGGGGTCACTGACACCATCTAAAACAAATGCTCTGTAAGGCTACACATTTATTGTTATTGCCACTTTTTATTACTTATCATTCTATTCAGTCCATGTCCTATTCATATTCCAGCCTCTTATTCAAATTAATGCAGGGTTTCTAGGGTAATTTGTACCATAGAAAGCAAATTGCTGAAACTGCAAACTAAAGAGCTGCTGAATAAAAAGCTAAATAACTATAAAACCACAAATAATAAAAAATTAAAACCAATTGCTAATTGTCTCAGAATATCACTCTCTACATCATACTAAAAGTTAACTCAAAGGTGAACAACCCCTTTAATACACTCATACAAATCCTTTACTCGTTTCCCACTAGAGGTCACTTAGAATATATTTCCTCTTAGATTTATAACAATACAATACTATGATATTCACCATGTTCTGTTATACTTTATACATTATAATCAGTAGTTAAAATGTATTTTACTCTTTATTTTATAAAGATTGTATTTATTTATTTATTTATTTTTAATATGTTCATAAACATTAAGAAATAGTTTTTTTTAATGTTTTTAATTATTGTTTCTTTATTGTGCTTTATTTTACATTTATACAAATATTTAACTTTTGTTGAGTTTAAAATGCATGTGCTTATCACATATTGTCTTTTCCCTACTTGTCTATGCACGTATGCCGAGCTGTGTTTTAATCTGATCTCAATATCACCTGTTGTTTTTAACCCTTTGTGTATGCCTACTATACTGTATTGTAATACAACCATACAATCCCTTTACTCTTTATCCACTAGAGGTCGCTACACCATCTATATTCTCTCTTAGATTAACAACACCCACTAATACAGTACTAAGGTTTAGAGCATGGTGTGTTATACTAAATACATTTCTGTTAATTCAAGTGTGTAGAACATTTTAAATATGTTAATGTAATATGTGAGTTTTAAAATTTATAAATGTATATTTTTTTAGATGGATTTTGGAAAGACTGATAACATATCTAAATACATTGATGATATTACTGATTCTGAACTAAGTGAGTATCACAGATGTTCTGTGTTTTATGTTGTTGTGATCTCAATAAATGTTATTAGTTAACTAATAATGTATCGTGTTATTGTTTCAAGTTTCAGCATTCGAAGGAACTTACATTCCCCCACCCGACATACATGGTGAAAATGCAAACATGTTAGAGAATGATATAGTTCAACAAATTATGACTGGTAAGGGAACATAACATTTTCCCAATCACTGTATTATAGCCCTATTACAATTTTGTTATAAAAATTAATGATACATTTGATGTTTTAG
This sequence comes from Xenopus borealis, assembly GCA_024363595.1. Classification (NCBI taxonomy): domain Eukaryota; kingdom Metazoa; phylum Chordata; class Amphibia; order Anura; family Pipidae; genus Xenopus; species Xenopus borealis. The sequence goes on along the minus strand of CM044443.1, from coordinate 59,500,656 downwards.
ACCTAAATATCTTGGTACGGGATGATGAAATGTATGTATGTATGTATGTATATTTTTATTTGTATAGCGCTCCTTGAGGGCAAAGCACTGTAAAGCAACAATAAATTAGTAACAAACAAGGGATCACTGCATTAATAAGTAACAATAAGTGCATTATTATAAATACAGTTTGCATAAATATAAAATATAATTACACAGTGTTGAGGAGACAAGATGATGGAGGATCCTACCCCTTGGGGCTTACAGTCTTAATGGGAGGGTAACTTACGGACACAATTTGGAGGGGTAATAAAGTGCTTTGTACAGTGGGTGAAACTGTCGTACAAGTGCCAGTTCACGTGTTATCCAGGTGCTCCCAGAGGTAGTCTCTGAGTTTTGTTTTAAAAACCTTGAGGGAGGATTCTCTCCGGAGAGATGCAGGAATGGCATTCCAAATATAAGGAGCTGCAAGAGAAATAAAAGAAGTTGACCAAGTCATTGAAGAAACAATTGAAAAAAAAGTGTTACAACCAGGGAAAACATACTGGAAAAAAACAAAGAAAAAATAGTATGCCAAAAAGTAAGCTGTGCAGAAAGCTGTATGTAAAAAACAAAGAAAAAAAATAAATTATAAATAAAAATAATAATAACACAATTTTATTTTAACAGGATTAGAAATGTTACAAAAAGATGCTTGTGTTGAAGAGAGACCATGTACAAGCAAATCAAGTAGCACCCAAAAAACATTTACTACAACAGCATTAGTCCACATTGACAGGTGTAAAGATAATAAACACGGTGAGTTTAATCTCTTCTATTAAGAAAAAATTAAATTGCAAAACACATTATTTGTTCCACAGCGAAAACACTGAAACCGATGATTGAAACAACTACTGGTGTTAATCCAACTGAACAGCAATCCACAAACACAGTTCCAAAGAATTCAGAAACTCTGACTAATAGGCCAACAAACTCGACACCGCGCATTACAGATTGTACGGCATTTTCAACACCTGCTGAGTCTATAATACCTGAAACACATGTCATGACAGCTGTTTGTGGGACCCTGGGTAACTCAGCATGCATAAGACCAAAAAATATTTTAGTTATGTGTCTTCCTAAAAAATAAACACAATCTAAAGTTAAACAGAATGGTACACACACTTTCAAGAACAGAACAGTTACACAACACAATGCTAAACCAATGAAGTGGCGTATTTCATTTAGTGATTGTGACACCCCACAGATTAAGAAAACTGTAGAGACACAAACCGGTGACATGGTCACTATACTTTCACCAGAAACACATAACACATTCACAGTATGGCCTAAGGATACAAGAAAACAACTTACATTCATTTGCAGCGAGCATGTTAAATATGTAACTCTGTGTAATCTTTTTGCTTCTTTGGTTAAATAGACAACTGAGTTAAGCAATGGTGAACCCGATTCAAGCATATATGGTGCTGTGGCCAGTATGTATGATAAATGTAAAAAAAATGGAGAAACCGACTAATCTGATACTTAATGAATCAGAAACCTCTTCCTGACTAACTATGAGTGGGCATGGTCTGGTTAATCCTAAGAAAAAGTTACTTAGGGCACAACACAGGTCTAAAAAGATCAAACGGGCTATAAAATGTTTATACAGTCAAAACAGGCAATTTCACACACAAAAAAGACAAGCACAACACAATATCACCACAAACATTTTAAGGAATCATACTTCTGAACATGGTGATCAACAGCCAGTTCATGCTCTATTAGATGCTGTAGTTACTGAACCCACAGTGCATGAAGCACAGGACTCTTTACCTAATCAGGCAGACACATCTCAAAATTGTGAAACTGTCAGATCAGGTATTAACAATCATGTGTGCAATGAATCACTAGTTTTAGAACACATATACCACCATGAAAGAGACATTCTAAATTTTAATTCTAGAATATACACTGACCATTTTCGGTTTGTAAATCTAGAAAAAGTACAGTCTTTTTTAGAGGCGTTGCAAATTGTTCATGTTGCTATAGAAAATTTGTTGGAATGGGTAATTGCTGACATAGAACCTGGAGATTTTGTACAACTAAGACTTGATAGTATACATCTTTTGAGGCCTTTATTTTCAACAAGACAGGTTGGTCATGAGTTTAACTCTGAAGATTTCCTAAATGCAGTAGCAAATCTTTTGTAAAGTAATGCAGAGTGTCTTGGAAATGAATGTTTAAAACTCATTGTAACTGTTGCGAGGCTTAAAATCCATTGCTTATACACAGATCATTAAAAGTAAAAAACGTTGGTTATATGATTTTAATAATGTTGACAACAATCTTTGTTTTGCTGCTAGTCTCATTGCTAGATGATGATGTTGTTGATTGTGTTATATTAGAGCGGGCAAGAAACTTCACAGTGATTTGTCAATACCAGATGACCATATGGTGAGCTTTAGCGATACAACTGATTTTGAATCATACTTAAATGTGACCATTAAAATACTGTATCACAGCATGGGTAAATGGTGTTATTATAACACTGGTAAATCATGTACTAATAAAGTCTTATACATATTACATCATGATAGCCACTTTTATGGAATCAAAAATGTAAAAGGATAACCACTCCTGCAAGTATGTTTGCAAAGCATGCAGCAGAAAAGACTGTCCAGAGTCTAACCATACACCTTGATGTTCTAGTTGTCGTGTTTTCTGTCGCTCAAACTGTTGTTTAGAGTTACATAATCATCTTGCATAGATTAACAAAGTGGTGTGTAAGGCCAAGTTATTTTGTGATCTGTGCCAAAAAAACAGTGAGCACAAATGTACAGGTCTGAAATGTAGTGCGTGTGGTGATCAGTTATTTAAATTTGATACACATCTTTGTTACATCACTGCATACATTCCAAAAAAAACAACAGATAAATATATTATCTATGATTTTGAGTGTATGCAGGAGACTGGTATTCATACTGTATACCCAACTACATCTATGCTACCGCATTATATGGGCAGGGATCCTGGGAGTTTCAAGGTGTTTCATGTGTTCAGGATTTTGTTCTATTTTTTACCGGAGGTAAATTTATTTGGTATACATTCATTGCTCATAATGCTGGAAGGTATGATTCTTATTTTATTTTTCAACATCTGATTAAGGAGAAGTTGAAGGTGAAATTGTTAACTCAGGGTGGTAAACTGCTTTGTGTTACTCTGGATGACTTGAAAATACGTTTTATAGACTCTCTAAACTTTCTACCAATGAAACTTAGTAGGGTGTCATCTGTACTAGGTCTTAATGAATCAAAGGGCTACTTTCCACATTTTTTTTAATACAATGGAAAATCAGACTTATGTTGATCCTATGCCTGGTATTGAATTTTATGGCGTAGAGTATATGATGACTGATGAAAAGGAGATGTTTATAAAGTGGTATGATGAGAATAGACATGGAACATTTTCCTTTCAGCAAGAGCTTAAAACTTATTGTAAACAGGATGTTGAAGTTTTGAGACAGGCTTGTGATCGTTACAGGGAACAAATTATGGAAATGACAAAACAAAAGTTTAAGATGTACTGTAAGAAAAAGAAGAAGAATGTGTCTGTTACAAAGTGTGTAGTTCCATTTCAGCTTACAACACTGGCCTCTGTCTGTATGGCGATGTATAGATTTAAATTTCTGCCTGAACATTGTATTGCTATTTTACCTGGTGATAACTTTCACAAAACACATAAGAGATACTCATTCTCAGCTATACAGTGGCTTATGTATGTAGAATATAAAGAGGGTATAGCTATACAACATGCTTTAAAAGGTGGTGAAAAAAGGGTGGGAAGGTACTATTTGGATGGGTATGCTTATGTTGATGGTATTGAAGCAGCTTTTGAGTTTCAAGGTTGTTTTTATCATGGTTGTCCTGTTTGTTACAATGAGGAAGCTTTTAATTCTGTTACAAAAACCACATACAGTCAGCTATATCATACATTTGGATTTAATGTCCGCTTGCTGTGGGAACATGAGTGGAAAGATATGGTAGAATCTGACTCTGAAGTAATGGCTTTCCTACAGTATAAACAATTTCCTCAACCACTGGACCCCAGAGATGCACTTTATGGTGGTAGAACTAATGCCATAAAATTATATCACAAGGCTGGTCCAGGAGAGGAAATCCATTACTACGATTTTACGAGTCTATATACATTTGTTAATAAGACAAAGATATATCCTATCGGCCATCCAACAATTATTTACGAAAATTTCAAAGAGATTAAACAGTACTTTGGTATTGCCAGAGTAAAGTTTTACCACCAAGAGGATTATTTTTTCCTGTTCTACCTACAAAAATCAACAAAAAACTAATGTTCCCCTATGCTAAACTTTGAACAGTGAGGAGACCCTGTGTGAACATAGTGATCAGCAAAGATGTCTTTTAGGTACTTGGTGTATAATGGAGTTAGAGCTGGCTCTTAAAAAGGGTTATAAAATTGTAGAGATCTATGAAATTTGGCATTTTACAGAAACTACTAATGATCTTTTTGCTCCCTATATCAAGTTACATCTTAGGGATAAGCAGGAGGCTTCCGGGTATCCTAGTTGGTGTACAGATGATTCAAAGAAAAAACAGTATATAAAATCCTACTTTGAAAAAAAGGGTGTTCAGTTACGACCAGAAAACATAGCACTGAATACAGCCAAAAGACAAATATCTAAGCTTTTTCTTAATTCCCTTTGGGGAAAGTTTGAACAGAGATCCAACTTACCATGCACCAGTATTGTTACAGAACCTGACTAATTGTTCAGTTTTGCATTTTTACCATACTATGACATCTCTGAACTAAATTTAATTTATGACGAGACAGCGAGCGTGAACTGGAAATATGTCAAAGACTAACAAAAACAGTAACATTTTTATAGCTTGTTTTACCACAGCCTATGCCAGATTAGAACTGTACACGCTTCTTGACAGGTTGCAGGAGAGGTGTCTCTATCATGATACAGATTCAGTCATCTTTGTAAGTAAAGAGGGTGAGTGGAATCCAACTTTGGGTGACTATTTGGGTGAGTTAACTAGTGAGGTACCAAATGGAGCTCACATAACTGAATTTGTTTCTGCAGGACCCAAAACTTATGGATACAAATTGTCAAGTGGAAAAAACATTTTAAAAGTGAAGGGTATAACCCTAAATGTCAAAAATACACAGTCCATTAATTCTGATAGCATTAAAGAAATTGTTTTGGACTACCCACACAACTCCTGAGACACAGAAACGAATTTTAGTGGAACAACCAGGAATTGTGAGAAACAAAAAATACTGGCAGATTGAAACAAGGCCACTGCGAAAAACTCAAAAGTGTGTTTATACAAAGAGGCAACTAACTAACTTTACAACATTACCATACGGATACTAACATTATGGATACACGCTTGACACATCCATTCTCTTATATCTTAGCTGGTCCTTCAAACTCTGGAAAGAGTTATTTTACTTTTACATTATTCCAATACACATATGACACATAAACCTGAAAATATAGTTTGGTTTTATTCATGCTGGTAGAAACCTTATGATGAGTTGTCACAGTTATATCCCAACATCAAATTCATTGAAGGTTTACCCAGTACATTTGTTGATGATGTTTTATTCCCACCTGATAAGATTAATTTAACAATTGGTGATGATTTGATGGAATGTGCTAGTGATAATATTGAAGTTGAAAAAGCTTTCACAAAGTATGTACATCACAGAAACCTCAGTATTATGTATCTAGTACAAAATGTTTTTTGCCAGGGTAAAAAAAGTAGAACAATTAATTTAAACACTAAATATATGGTTTTATTTAAAAACCCACGTGACAAATTACAGATAACAACACTGGCTAGACAGATGTACCCTGGTAAAACACATTTCTTTTTAGAGGCTTTTGAAGATGCTACTCATCAGCCATATGGTTATTTGCTACTGGATTTAAGAGCAAATACACCAGAGGAGCTGCGTTTAAGAACAGGATTCTTACCACCAGCTATACCTGCTGTGTACATCTTTAAAAAACGCACATCTAAAAAGTAATTATTTCAATTCATGTTACCATTACTGCTGTGTACAAGCATCAAGCAAGATGTCTAGTCGGCTACGTCGTAACTGGGATATATTAAAGATACTAATAAAATCACCACCACAGGTCAAAAAAGCTATTTTAAGTAATGCTGGTAATGACATGATATTGGCTATAGCAGAAATAGCACTCAATGTCCTAAAAGAAAAAATACCTTTAAAGCCACATCAAGAAGGTATTCTAAAGAAGTGGCACAGTCATATAAGAAATTTGAGTGATAAAAAATGCCCCATTGGCAAAAAGAAACAACTGGTGAAACAAGCAGGAGGGTTCATTGGGTCGTTAATTGGTTTTGCACTTCCTTTATTAACCGGTCTTTTATCTAATCGCTAATGGATCATACTGAAAAAATGTACATGGCATCCAAACAAGAGTTAGACAAGTTACGACAGCCAACAGCTGACATACGACAGGCAAACACACAGCAATTGGATAGTGAGATTAATGAAATTTTGCATAGAGCTGATTTACCAGATGATGTAAAAATTTAAATGTATACAGGTTTTCTTCAAAAATATTTGTTACATGTTAAATAGTTACATATCTTTGCAATTGCAATACCTCTAGCTATATGGTGTAAAAAGAAAATGCAATAGTGACCACACGCATCACTAAGAGTATCCTGGATCTGTGTGTTCTGAAAACTAATATGTTTGGTATTTCGTTTTAAAAATGTCATAAACTCTCATTATCTGGTGAAAATCCAAAGCTGTCAAAGAACACAGTGTTTCTATCACTACATAGTATTATTAAGATCCAATGCTGTCCAGGTAGCGATGATCTGTCTGTGTTCACAATAAACCCCATAGGTCACTGAGTTACACGGGTCTTTGGTAACATGTCACATGGGTAGACTCCTGAAAACATACGCCATGCACAAGGATCCCCTTTGACAATATGCATGATCTGTAGAGTGTTCATGATGCTGTTAGTATGTTTTAAATATAGTCATATAATACTTCACGCCTGTGGTTTATTTCCAGTATGTTTGATGTCACAGCATACACAACCATATTAAGAGTTGACTGTGTTGGTGCAGAGAATTGTATTTCAGCTCTCAAGTTTCCACTACGAATGAGAGTTCCTGGTCAGGTGAGAGATTAAATGCAAAAATTGTATATCCGCCTAAAAACTCTGTACGGTCAACAAGAATTCCTGAGTCAGCCTTTTGTTTTCCGGATATTTGTACCAGTAACATATATTCTCTAACAGCGCTATCTGTTTGAAAATTGGGTTGGAATGGCTTAGCAGGGATCTGCTCTCCATCTAAATATAATGCTGCATAGTTAATATTATTGTGATGAAAACATAAAGGATTGCGTTGATAACTCCAACTAAATGACTCATTATCAATAAATGCTATTATCACAAATCTTGGAATCTGCCCAAGAAATAGATTTTCGTGGTTTGAGACCCTAGTTCCAGCTGGTATACTGTAAACTTTGTGTTACACGTTCAAGGGGATATTTTGCATTAGACGTTAGCAATGCTTGAGAATGACCTACTCTAACAGCTGGTGAAACTTGAACTCTTTTTACAAAAAGTGATGCCTGTTTAACTATTTTATAAGGTTCAGGATCTGCAGACATTAAACAGAATGAATCTCTGTTGCGTGTTAATTTGATTTTGAGATCTATACCATTAAGTATAAGGTGCTCTTGGTGACAGATCTCATTATGGAGTACACCTAAGAGTTCAACTGGTTTACACTCCGCTGTAAACCAAGCTCTTTTTATAAATCCAGTGTTATTACCATCCAGTGTGCGATCATTATGATATCCTGCTGTATCTTTATAAAAAAAGTCCTGTTGTGAACTGTGAGGACAGTGCTTCTGGTCCATAATTTAGAAGAGCCTCAAAGTAACAACGGTAAGTATACAAATTGTCAGAATGTGGAATCAATCTATCACCAAGGGTAATATCAAGCTGACTGAAGAGAGTAGCTATAGGATAGTTTATGAGACTTTTACGCGGGCATCAGCTGGTATAGGCGTATTTTCATGGCGAACGATCTTGCATACTATATTGTAAGGCCAAAAGGCCTCAGAGGTAGTAAGGACCAAGGGAGGAGGTAGCAAAAGTCCAAGTTCGCAGTACAGATAGGGATAAGACAGAAGAATGGTCAAACAGGCAACAATATCAGTCCAGGCAGAAGAGGTTCAAAATCAAGTAATCCAGGCAAGAGGTCGGTACACAAATAATCAGAAATATCAGAAGAACACACCCAGGAATAGCAAGCTAAGACCTATAATTGGGCACTGATGACTTCCCAGAGTTCCTTCTTATAGGCCCAGGTTTGGTGCCAATTTGGACGCATCGGCGTCATAACGTATGCGCGGACGCGCTGACGTCAGCGACCGACGCGCGGCCGACGCCGGCGCCGATTAGTGACGCCGGCGCCCATTCTGTCGCCCGCGACCAATCCGAGTGCGAGAAGAGGTGGGTGTCATCCGGCTGCGTCCGTGAGGAACCAGGGAGCCGCCATCTTGGACGCCATCTTGGAAACCTGACTCAGACACCACTACAGTACCCCCTTCCTTAGGGGGGGCCTCAGGACCACCAGGGCTAGAAGGAAACTGCCGATGGAATTTACGGACCAGGAGAGGAGCATGGACATCTGAACACTTCACCCAGGAGCACTCCTCAGGGCCGAACCCCTTCCATTCAATGAGGTACTGGAGGGAGCCCCTTGAAATACAGGAGTCCAGGATACATTTCACCTCGAATTCAGGATGACCGTCCACCAAGACAGGAGCTGAGGAGGAAGTAGAAGAGGCATCCGCAGGTTTGAGCAAGGAGACATGGAAGGCGTTCGGAATCCGCAACTCCGAGGGGAGCTGCAAACGGACAGCCACCGGATTAATGATCTCCGAGATGGTGAACGGACCAATAAACTTGGGACCAAGCTTCGGAGAGGGGACCTTAAGACGAATGTTCCGGGTAGACAACCAAACCCTGTCACCAGGAGCGTACAGAGGAGAAGGAATCCGTCTTCGATCTGCGAATTTCTTCTGGATCCTGAGGGAAAGCCAAAGGATTCAGACCATACATACAAAAGAAAGGAGACTTGTCAGAGGAAACGTGTAAGGCGTTGTTGTGCGCAAATTCAGCCCACGGAAGCAGATCCGCCCAATCGTCCTGGCACAATGATACATGGCATCAAAGGAACTGTTCAAGGGCCTGGTTAACCCTCTCTGCCGCACCATAAGACTGTGGATGGTATGAAGAAGAAAATTGAAGAGAAATACCAAGGGCTTTACACAGGGACCTCCAAAACTTGGAAACAAATTGAGAACCACGGTCAGA
>CM044443.1:59437281-59450722 GCA_024363595.1 Xenopus borealis | reverse complement strand
TAACTTGGTCATTGGTACCTATGTGTACCAAGAATGCTGGGTCTTCCCCAGCCCCTCCCAGTCCACTCGCTCCTCCACATGTCGAACCCTAGCACCAGGCAGGCAGTATCAACCATAGAAGCAGTCCCCTTTGCCCAACATCACCTCAGAGACTTGCAGTGGAACATTCTGACCTCCTGGAAACGGAAGTCCCTGCTACAAGAGATTGGTCTGTCATGAAAGACTCAAGTGTCCCTGCTTTGGTGGTCAAACTCCCACCACCTCTCCATAGGAAAACAACCTTCTGGAAATACGAGCGTTTCGCCTACTCCTAACCCACTGGCAACAGGACCTCTCCGACCAAGCCGTGAAGATACAGTCAGACAATGCCACAGCAGTGGCCTACATCATTCATCAGGGGGGCACAAGAAGCAGAGCCAGCCTCATTCTTCAATGGGCAGAGAACCACCACACCCAACTGTCGGCCATCTACATCCCGTGCCTCCAAAACTGGGAGGCGGATTTCCTAAGCCGCCAAACGCTAAACGTGGAAATCTTCCAAGAGATAACCCATCAATGGGGCATGCCAGAGGTCGACCTGGCCTTCCTGGCACGCTACCGAGACCCGCTTGCACTTGAAGTAGACGCCCTCACAGCTCCATGGGACTTTAACCTAGTCTACCTAACCTACTCCCTTTCCCCCAATTCCTCTGATACCCAGGACGATCAGGAAGTTACAGAGGGAATGCACCACACTGATCCTCATAGCTCCCAGGTGGCCTCGACGCACCTGGTTCTCTGACCTCCTCACCCGTTCGATAGCGGAACCATGGACCTTCCCTCTTCGACCAGACTTACTTATACAAGGGTCGATACGCCACCCACACTAGCAAACCTAAATTTGTCGGCTTGGCTCTTGAGACCCTGAGATCCTGAAGAAAAAGGGATTCTCAGAGGAAATAATACGCACCATGTGGGCAGTAAGAAAACCCATTTCGGCCAAAACCTACCACAGGGTATGGTCCACTTATTGAGACTGGTGCATACGCCACAAGAGAAATTTCGAAGTGCTCTCTACACCAAACCTACTAGATTTTCTTCAGGAGGGTCTGACCCTAAGCCTCTCCCTAGGATCCCTAAAATCCTAGACCTCGGCACTTTCTATACTGTTCCAACAGAGACTGGCACTCATTCCAGACGGCGACTTTTCTCCAGGGGGTGGCCCACATGGCTTCCCCAGTACCCACATGGGACCTGACACTGGTGTTAAAGGCGCTGCAAAAACCACCCTTTGAACCCATGGCCTCAGTATCTATTCAGTGGATCACCTGGAAGACCGTGTTCCTCATGGCAATCTCGTCAGCCAGGCGTGTCTCAGAGCTCACCGCCTTATCTTGCAGGTCTCCATACCTCACTTTTCATTATGACAGAGCAGTCTTCCGCACTCTACCGTCCTTCCTACCAAAGGTCGTCTCGTCCTTCCTACCAAAGGTCGTCTCGTCCTTCCACTTGAATCAAGAGATTGTCATCCCTACTTTCTGCCCCTCTCCTGCCAATGCAAAGGAGGGGGCACTTCATACACTGGACCCAGTCAGAGCTCTCAAGTTCTACCTACACAGGGTACAGGATATCCGTAGGGCAGACTCACTATTCGTCCTCCATTCAGGACCCCGACATGGCTTGCCAGCAGCAAAATCCTCGGTCTCCAGATGGATAAGACAAGCCATACAGAGAGCATACATTGCGCAGGGGCAAGCACCACCTGATAGAGTGAAGGCTCACTCCACTAGGGGAATGAGCACATCCTGGGCCTTCAGAAACCGAGCATCAGCTGATCAGCTCTGCAAAGCGGCCACGTGGACCTCAATCCACTCATTCGCAAAATTTTATCACTTTGATACTTTTGCGATCTGACACGCTTCAGCAGGAAGGTTCTCCAGGCTGCCTTGGCTTGTTTCACATAGGGCCTATCCTCCCGATCTGGAGATAGGGGACAGCTTTGGGACATCCCCACTGTCTCCTGTGTCCCCCAAGCCGACATGGAGAAAAGAAGATTTTGTGTACTCATCGTTAAATCTTTCTCTTCAGTCGCTTGGGGGACACAGGACTTCCCTCCCTGGATGGAGGCCCTACTGTCCATCTGACATGGATCTGGCCCTAGCCAGTATGTTTCAGTTTTTTCTAGTTATTATTCGGTTATTGACTTATTCATTACTACTTTGGTACAAACTGATTCAGGCTCTGCCTACTGCTGGGGGTATAGCCAGCGGAGGAGGAGTCACCTTTCTTTATTATTCTGTTGTGTCCTGCCTCCTAGTGGCATTAGCCATACCGCACTGTCTCCTGTATCCCCAAAGCGACTGAAGAGAAAAAGATTTAACGGTGAGTACACAATCTCTTTTGGTTTGGATCTAGTACAATTTTATTATTACAGAGAAATTATTAAATAATTTAAAAAAAATAATAATAATTTGGATATAATGGAGTCTATGGGAGGATGGCCTTTGTGTAATTCTGAGCTTTCCGGATAACAGGTTTTCGGATAGCGGATCCAATACCTGGCTGAGTGAAAAAAAAAACCAATATTACGTCTAAAATAAATACATTTATTGGTTCACAAATATACTATTATATGTTAGGATGAATTATTTGCAATATACACAGTATAATTATGACTGAACCCTTTTAAGTAAAGTGGTGACAGAGCTAAACTCTTTTAGTACCATGAAGTGAATAACATTGGGTCCTGAAACTTTTTCCTCTTATTAACACTATAATATCTACTACATCTCTTGTAAACCAGCAATCAGTGCTTACATTATCAGAACCAAGCTTACTGAATCCTTCATTAAATGGTTTTCAACTGTGTAAATGGGGAAAAAAATAACAGTTTTGAATCTCTATCTTTTCTGCTTTACCAGTGTTGAATCCCAAAACCCATCTTACTTTATTTTTGTACTATTTACATATTAAAAATTTTTTTGTGCAGCAATGCCCATTAATTTTCAGTTTTAGCTTGTTTTATTTGCATTCACTGTTGAACTCCTTATACTTAAATTAGTTTTAGCTGACCCTGCTAACTTGACAGCTCGTTTTAGTAAATCCCCTGGAATATGTTTGGTATTTAAATCAATTAATGTATAAAATATAACAGTTGAGTGCTAGCACCTCTCCCATCAGGTGATCCCATAATGTTAAAGGTCTTTGGAAAGTGAATTGCCCCTGTTAATGACTATTTTCAGCAGAAACCCTAGATGGGCACTTTAAAATAACACTCCATAGTTTATGGGAACAACAATGAGGGGAAGATAGGGTAGCAGAGGGACATCGGCCAATGATAGTTATTTATAATTGTGTCAGCAAACGCAAACCCATTGTCAGAATTTTAATGTATTTTTTATTATAGGTCCTTTAGTTCTTGATATGACTGTTTTTTTTTTTAGCTTGGAGGAGGCTGTGAGCTTGCCATGATGTGTGACATCATATATGCTGGAGAGAAGGCAGAATTTGGACAACCAGAGATACTGCTAGGTACTATGCCAGGTATGTGCTAGAAGCTTAAGTACAGTCTACAGGGTGTACCCCATTAATAGTAGCATAAAGCCTGGGTGCCTGTACAGCAGAAGAAAATCAAGGATGCACTTTTAGGACTTAAATAATAACAAGCCCACACAAATCTAACGATAAACCTACATGTCTGTCCCACACTTTTAAGTAATATAACCTTTTTTTTTTAAACTTTATATTAGCTTAGCTAACACAAGTAACTCAAAAATATATTTATATATTCTGTATCTTTATATTGGCTTGTTATTTACCCCAGGCCGTGCAGTTTTCTGCCCAGGGTTTAAGGTAAGTCAATACAATCACTTGGGAGTACCTAACATTTGGCACCCCTTTAAGTATCACAGTAAATACATACATTCCTCAAGCAAATATTTCAAAAAAGCAAATTCCTCATTTAACGCTTTGCCTGCCAAGCATGTATTCTATAGGTGCTGGCAGACAAAGGCTCTAAATGCCAAGCATGTGTATGTTCTTTGGCATTTTAGGTGATTACTCTGCATCAGAAGCTTAAGCCGCTGAGTCAGAGTGTTACAGGTCACAGAAACCCCCTAGAGAATGAGCAGAGGTTGCTCGTTAAGCCTCCCGATCGCACCCCCCCCCCCCAAACAGCAAGACACGTGATAAATATGTGTGCCATTGGGGAGGAAAATGACTGACTTCCAGCGCCGCCCCTTGCCCCTGAGCAGCAGCCTATGGCAAGTACCTCTATCCCAGAGCAGCTGAGCAGAAGCTTCTCCCCTCCTAGCCATCAGATCGCATTCCAGATGACCCCAATGACATAACCACGTGTCTACAATGGTGGAATGTAGAGTTCACCGACCCCTTCCTGCTGAGCTGCTTTTGGAGTGTCTGCATCCTGATTTATCTGCCTTGCCTGCTCCCAGGTTTGAAATTTCACTATTCTGATAATCTGCTTGAAAAAGCAACTAAAATGTTCTGAAAGCTTGCTATGATTATATTAGTTAGCCAATAAAGGTATCGCCTTTATACCATTTTATTTTTTATTTCAAAAGGGTTGACCAATAACTATTCTACACACATTTTGCACAATTCACACACGTATTTCTCATTCTTTTATTATATTTATTTCATTTGTTCCCCCAACCTACACCCTTTTCTTATGAGTACACACACATACACGCACACACACATACACGCACACACATATATACACGCACACACACATATATATACTCACACCCATACACACACTTTTTTGTGTGAGATAAATTAGGCCAATTGCAATATTTTGAGACGATTTTCAGAAATGTTCTAAAAACCGCTGCCTTTAACGTAGTTTTACAGTAAGGTGGTTTGGAGTAGAAAGACACAATTACTCATTTTGGATTCGTCAGAATGTGTACTTTACAAAAATATATGTTTTGGGGATGTCTTTGTTCTGTTAGGATGGTCTTGTGGCCAATAATTCACTGTAGGGGTTTTTCTTCACAGAAGGCAAATAGTCAGCGGAGAAAAATCATATGCGCTATTTTTATTTGGCATCCGCACATTCCAGCTGCTCTGGTATATCTATGTATATTGGCATCAAACTGTTCAGTAGACTCTTTGCATCGATATTTAGGATGTTTTGCAGTTGTATGTAAGAAATTGTGTGGAAAAAAATGCGACCGATTGCAATATTTTTAGGCTATTTTCAGAAATGTCATAAAAACCGCTGTATGATGGTTTGGAGTAGAAAGACAAAATTAACCATTCTGGATTTGTCAGAATGTATACTTTCCAAAAATATATGATTTTTAGGAGTCACCATAACTTTTTGTAGCTTTTATCCCATATAAAACTGGCAATTTTTGGAAATTAGTGTAAATGGAAGTCATCAAATAAGTATGCACAAGGTAGATTCTGGGGTCCTTACATGCCATGTACTTTGATATTCCTATGTACATTGGGCATCAAACTTTTCAGAGGACCCCAGGCTTTCATATTTGGGGTGATTTATATTGACATGAAATAAGGTGCTGCAGGGTGGAAGTTTCAAGGTGATTTTGGAAATGTCACTAAGCACCAAATTTAGGATAGATTTGCAGCTTGGTGCTTTGGTGTAGAAAGACATGCATAGCCAATTTAGATTTGCGGGAATGTGTACTTTCTGAAAAGATATGGTTTTTCTAGGGTAAACGTACTTTTTTTCTACCTTTGCCCACCCCAAAATGATGTAAATGTGTTGATTTTGCAGTATCTAAAATGATGTAAATGTGTTGATTTTGCAGTACCTAAAATGATAGACTAAATGGGGGATCTTCCTTTTGAGGCCCTATATGCCATGTGCTTTGATACACCTATACATATTGGACATCAAATTGTTCAGCAGACCCCAGGCTTTCATGGTATGTTTGATTTAATATGTAATTATAAAACAGTAGCTTGTACTTGATCCCAACTAAGCTATAATTCATCTTCATTGGAAGCAAAACCAGCCTATTGGGTTTATTTAATGTTTACATGATTTTCTAGTAGACTTAAGGTATGAAGATCCAAATTACGGAAAGATCCATTATCCGATAAACCCCAGGTCCTGAACATTCTGGATAATTGTCCCATACCTGTACCTGAAATGATGGACCAAAGGGGGGGTCTTCCTTTTGAGGCCCCTATATGCCACATGCTTAGGTAGACCTATACATATTGGACATGAAACTTTTCAGCAGGCTTTCATATTTGGGGTCATTTGTCTTGATAACGCATGTTCGATATAAGGGTGGAAGTTTTGATGTGATTTTTGTAAATGTCCCCAAAATTGCCAAATTTAGGAAAGAGTTGCGGCTTGGTGCATAGGGGTAGAAAGACATGCATACCCAATTTAGATTTGGGGGAATGTTTACTTTCTGAAAATATATGGTTTTCTGGGCAGAACCTACTGTTCGTGGAATGTTTGGCCTTGAAATCAGAAGTATGCCTTTTTGTGGAGGGGTGCTTTGGAAATTTGCTAGTGTACTGCTTATAGATTTTGATCTTTACAAGTGTGAATTCTCCATAAAACGATATATATTGGGTATTGCAGCACTCAGGAGACCTTTCCAAATCGGTGTACTCATACATAAAATAAATTGTTTCATGATTTTTTCATTTTATTAGTCACTTTTTACAGAAGTGGAATTGCACCAAAATCCCCCCCCAGGAATGGCCCTTAAAGCCAAAGAGTACAAATTGTTCAAAAATGGTCTAGCTATAAAAATACCAAGGCAGCGAAAGGGTTAAACATTGCATCAATCCCAATTCAAGCATAAGGTTAAAAACAGGACAGAAGATAGCAAACTTAAATGCATCAAACATAATGTATAAATACAAATTAAATGAACATTGTTGCTAAATAAACATTGTTGCTACTGTGTCCATCTTTAGGTGTTACTAATATAACGTTAGTATTAAGATGTAGTACCGTGTTAGCCATTCGAAAAAAAATGTATAAAATGTAAAGTTTGGTGATACCTTTTATTGGCTAACTGAATAAGTAACAATTGCAAGCTTTCGGAGCACACAGGCCCCTTCGTCAGGCAAAATACAAATGAACATTGAAAAGGCACATTATATATACAAATAGATCACTGAAAAAGGGTTTATGGGCAATTAATTAGAAAGTTACAGATAGACAGAGATAACTTGTAGAAGGTAATAAAAGTAATTAGGGTGGGTTGTAAATAGTCCAGGGGTCTGGATTCAGTCAGGTCAAATAGTTTGAACTAGACTAAGACAGAGTGGGGTAAGGTTAACACAACAGTGCATCATTAGGAATTGGAAACTAAAAAAGGGAAGATACAGAGAGATTGTCCTTGGCTTTCCGAGAGGAAAACACAGCCAAGGACAATCTACATCTTAAAGACATTTTCCTTAAGGTGCTGGCTGTACTAGTGTTTGATTCCTTGGCTTCACCCTTTGGACTTATCAATATCTGGGCTGGATTATTCTCTTTTCTCTACAGGTCACTATTACCATTTTCAGTGTGTTACAATCTGGTAAGGGAATGTGAAGTGGACAAGTTCTGGTTCCATATGCTATCCAACCCAGTGGTACCCTTATCTGTATCTTCCCTTTTTTAGTTTCCAATTCCTAATGATGCACTGTTGTGTTAACCTTACCCCACTCTGTCTTAAGCTCCCCATAGACGCAACGATCGTTCCCTGACGAACGACCGATCTAAGGGAAGTCCGACCAATCTGTCAAATTATCGTGCAGTTAGTGGGATACAAACGATCGTTCGTCTCACGATTTTTCGTCCGACATTGGTCTGATGATTGATCGGCCAGGTTAGAAAATCTTTCTCGCTCCCCATGCAATCTACCTATGTTTGCAGCGCAAGCAGGCTGCGATCCTTCAGTTTTTGCTGGCAATATCGCCTGAAATGGTCTTTTTAGTTGATGGACACATCAGGCATTTAAACGATCGTTTTGAGACAATCGTGGTCTCACGATAACCATTGGATCTTTCAAATATCTTTACGTCTATGGCCAGCTTTAGTCTAGTTCAAACTATTTGACCTGACTGAATCCAGACCCCTGGACTATTTACAACCCACCCTAATTACTTTTATTACCTTCTACAAGTTATCTCTGTCTATCTGTAACTTTCTAATTCATTGCCCATAAACCCTTTTTCAGTGATCTATTTGTATATATAATGTGCCTTTTCAATGTTCATTTGTATTTTGCCTGACGAAGGGCCCTGTGTGCTCCGAAAGCTTGCAATTGTTACTTATTCAGTTAGCCAATAAAAGGTATCACCAAACTTTACATTTTATACATAATATAACGTTAAAATGTATAGCTACCAGTCATTAAGTGGACTAATGTACGGATCCAGCACCTTTTATTTCTCACTTGATATATCACTCAATATTACTTACTTTGCTTCTTAATAAGTCACTTAATCTGGCACCTATCACAAACCTTTCACTTTTAATACTACTAGGGTGCTGTTTAACTAATTACGCCTAAAGAATGGCTACCGAGTCAATCCTGTCCTCCTAATACATGCTAGGAACCTGTTCATATGTTCTTAAAAACAATGGAGCTCTATACCTTACCATATACCCCTTCTCATTACCTAAACATAATGGTAATTAATTAGTTGTATGGTATAAATATAGATGTGACTCATTGGAAAACTGAACTACAAATTGGTACCATTTGCCTTAACTATGCATCATTAATCACTATAGTTTACGCTATCTGTTAGTTATGTATCAAAGCAAACCAAACCAAAATTTTGACCATCAACATATCCTCATTCTGTCATGAACACTATCAATTCTGTATCTAAATAACTGTGTGACATTGGCCCCCACTCTGTATACTCCATATCCTTTAGGGTCATGTCCCTCATAGAAACAACTATTTATTTAATTATTTATTTATTTAGTGTGTGTGTGGTCTACTACCACTAATACATTTTGCCCTATTAATATGTTAGTGAAAAATAGAAAAACTGAAAGGAAATACAAAAGAGAAAAGGAAAAAACAATCAATCTGTGCGGGGAATGTACCCCTTAAATGTACCTTTACCTATATATACAGCCCCCCTCCCACTCCCTTTTTTTGTTATATTTTTATTGGTTACCCAAAACCCTACACCTTATACCAAATTATACACCATTTTTTGTTGTATATGTGTGTTTTACAACCCAAACCCCCCTCGTGTCAAAACCTCATACACAGTCCAAAAGACATATACGTGAAGGTCAATGATAAAAAAAATTATATTTTTGGGTTAACTTTTTTTTTTTTTTTTTTAAAGGGATTTTTAACTTTTTTTTTTACAATGTCAAGAAGGCCGTGTTTGCATCTCCAGTATACCACCTCAAATGGTGAAAGTCCAGTACAGGCCTGGAGTTCTTCTCTAATGGCAAACTTTAAAGAACAAAAGAAAAAGTGTTTGAAAGTAACAAACTGCTATAGTTCATATATAAACAAGGTATTGTGTAACCATGGATGCAGACATATTTTACATAGCAGATAACAAATGCAGTCTGCAGAATACTATTGTATTCTGTTATAGAGCGTATCTGTTAACTGCTAAGTAACCTGTGCCTTTTTTTCTTTTTTGGCTTGAATGGCATGAGTATAAAAATAAGTGGCTTTATGTGCCAGGAGTGGAGTTGGGAAATGTCCTTGGGAAATGGCATTGAGGTCTAGGCTAGCAGCAAATATAGCCTGCAACCCACTGCTGGTTTGGCAGTTGTTGGTCCTACTCAGACATCCCTACTGCTCATATAGGGGGTGCCTCACACACACTTTGAGCATCATTTTATGAATGCTATTGACTATTTGCAACCCCTGAGTTGATAAGCTTGTGTTCACAGACCCATGTATTTTACTCTCTCGGCTAGAGACCATAGCATTTTTTTAACCCTTTCCCCGCCAGCCGTTTTGTTCTAATCTACCACAGAGCAGATATTTTGTACTCTTTCACTATAGGGGCCTTTCCTGGGGGCCTTTAAGTTTACCCAGGAAAACAATATTGTTTTTTCAGGACAATCCGAGCTTTCAAAATATGCTAGAGTTTTGGAATAATTCTACTTCTGTAAAAAAATATAGGCTTCTAAGTGTCTAATAAAATGAAAAATATAATGTTTCACAAAAAACAATCACATGTATCAGAAACATCATTTATTTTACAGCTTTGCCAGATTGTGTGAAGATAGGAGTGTGATGGGAGTGGCAATTCTAGATGGGGCTGACCTCTCAAACAGCCGGTAGACCAGTTTCTCTAGTAGTGGCGGGGAGGAGAGCAGAGTCAGGCCTAAACAGATTGTGGTTGTAGGGGATATTGGGAAAGTGGATGGGGTAATCTGGTAATCATCCGGATCGCTACAACTGAACAGTTTGCCGTCTACCTGGTGCCAGGGTTCGGCATGTGGTTGATCGGGGAGACAAATTATTGGGTGGGGCTGGGCATGACCCAACTGTCTTAGTACATATCGGTATTAATGGCAAGATAAATGGTAGATGGAAGACCTTAAAGAGTGAGTTCAGGGATCTAGGCTCTAAGATTAAGGGAAGGTCTTCCAATGTAATTTTTTTCGGAAATTTTGCCACGTGCAAGTTTAGGGAGACAGCGGGAGCTTAGGGAGTTAAATACGTGGCTCGAGTCTTGGTGTAGAAAGGAAGGGTTTGGGTTGGGGAAAGCATGGCCAAGAGGTTGGAGGACTGTTTAAACTAGGCAAGTGGGGGGTGGGTGAGAGAAAGAATTATGGGGAAGCTAGGGTAGAAGGGGTAGTGGGAATAAGAAGGGGTCATGGGGAGAAGTGAGGGGGCATACAGTTTACCAGCTAAGGAGGTCCCTCTGAGACGAGGAAAACAGACTAATATTAACTTAACTTATAATTCCCCTCAAAATAATGTACATTTAAAAAGTAAAAGTAGTAACCTCCGCTGTATGCTGGCAAATGCACAAAGTTTGTCAGGTAAAATGGTAGACCTACAATTATTTGCATGCTCTAAAAATTATGATATAATTGATATCACTGAGACTTGGTGGGATGAAATGTGACTGGACTGTGAATTTAAATGGTTACACCCTTTTTAGTTGGGGCAGAGGGATTAGAAAGGGGGGAGGAGTGTGTTTGTATGTAAAGCCTGAATTAAAGCCATGTACTAAGGAAATAACCGTTACGGGCACTGGTGAGGGTTTGGAATCACTCTCGGTAGAGTTTTCTACTGGGCATAAGGTTACAAAGAAAATTTTCATTGGTGTATGCTATAAACCACCTCGTATAAATGACAATTATGAAGCCCAGCTACTTTTACAAATAGAAGCAGCTTCACAACTAGGTCAAGTTATTATTATGGGTGACTTCAAGTATCCAGACATTGACTGGGGTAATGGGGTTGCCAAGACAGATGAAGCTAGTAGGTTTGTAAATATGCTAAATTACAACTTTTTATCCCAGCTCGTTCAAGAACCTACTACTAATACTGAACTCATCTCTAGCATTTTTGTGGGTTAGCATTTAGGAAATAGTGATCATAACATGGTCTCCTTTGAGATTCTGTTGCAGAGAAAACTCTATAAGGGAGTAACTAAAACACTGAATTTCAGGTGTGCAAACTTTGAGAGTATAAGAGCATCTCTGCAACATATTAAGTGGGAAATGCTTTTCACAGGGTTAAACACTGAACAAAAATGGGAAATCTTTAAAATGCTGCTTAATAAATATACATGTCAATATATTCCGCTTGTAAGCAAGGAACGTTGTTGTTAAACAAAACCTTTTTGGTTCAATAGAAGTGTTGTTGTTGAGGTGGGTAAGAAAAGATGTGCTTTTAAGGCTTTCAAGTTAGCTGGGACAGCCGAATCATTTATAAGGTACAAGGAGGCCAATAAATCATGCAAAAAAGCTATCAGGCAAGCTAAAATCAATAAGGAAAAGGATATAGCAGTAAGCAGTAAAAAGAATCCAAAATTATTTTTTAAATATATTAATAGTAAAAAATTGAAACAGGAAGGGGTAGGGCTTTTATTATCAGAGGGGGGTCAGCTGGTTGATGTGAACAAGCAAAAAGCTCAGATTCTGAATGCATACTTTTCGTCTGTCTACACAAATGAGGAACCAGCTAATGAAGGTTTCCTTATTAATAGTCCCAATTCTAATAATACATCTAATGATGCATAGTTCACACATGCTGAAATTCAAAAGCATTAACAAAGGTCCAGGGCCAGATGGGATTCATCCCAGGGTAATTAACGAGCTTAGCTCTGTGATTGCCAAGCCTCTCTACTTAATTTTTCAGGATTCATTGAGTTCTGGCATGGTACCGAGAGACTGGGGAATTGCTTATGTGGTGCCTCTATTCAAAAAGGGATCCCATTCTCTGCCTCAAAACTATAGGCCAGTCAGTCTGATGTCGGTGATAGGAAAGCTTTTCGAAGGATTAATAAAGGATAGGATACTGGACTTAATAGCAAATAACAATACTATGAGTCTGTGCCAGCATGGCTTTATGCGTAACAGATCTTGCCAGACTAACTTAATTTCATTTTATGAGAAGGTAAGAAGGGACCTCCATTCTGGTATGGCTGTGAATGTGATTTATTTAGACTTCGCTAAAGCATTTGATACAGTGCCACACAGAAGGTTACTGGTTAAATTAAGGAATGTTGACCTGGAACATAGTATTTGTAACTGGATAGAGTACTGGCTAAAATATAGACTACAAAGAGTGGTGGTAAATGGAACATTTTCTAATTGGACCAGTGTTGTTAGTGGGGTACCGCAGGGCTCTGTACTGGGTCCCTTGCTTTTCAACTTGTTTATTAATGACCTGGATGTGGGCATTGAAAGTATGGTTTCTATTTTTGCACATGATAACTAAATTGTGCAGAACTATAGGTTCCATGCAGGATGCTGCCACATTGCAGAGCGATTAGTCTAAGTTAGGAAACTGGGCAGCAAACTGGAAAATGAGGTTCAATGTTAATAAATGCAAGGTTATGCTCTTTGGCAAAAATAATATAAATGCAAGTTATACACTAAATGGCAGTGTGTTGGGAGTTTCCTTAAGTGAGAAGGATCTTGGGGTTTTTATAGATAACAAGTTGTCTAATTCTGGGCAGTGTCATTCTGTAGCTACTAAAGCAAATAGGGTTCTGTCCTGCATAAAAAAGGGCATAAACTCAAGGGATGAAAATATAATTATGCCTCTTTATAGATCCCTAGTAAGACCTCATCTGGAATATGCAATGCAGTTTTGGACTCCAGTCCTTAGGAGGGATGTAAATGAGCTGGAGAGAGTGAAGAGAGGTTCAACCAAAACTGGTTAGAGGAATGGAAGACTTAAATTATGAGGGTAGACTGTCGAGGTTGGGGTTATCTCTGGGGAAAAAAGGCTCTTTCGAGGGGACATGATTACACTTTACAAATACATTAGAGGACATTATA
>CM044443.1:59379730-59392561 GCA_024363595.1 Xenopus borealis | reverse complement strand
GGGTTAAATGTCATCACTCTGCGCCCGCCGGCTCCCTGCGACCAGCGCCATGACGCCTGCGTGATGACGTCCATGACATGCATGGATCCTGCGCTGGAACGCACAAGCCGCGACGTCCGGAGCCAGCACGTCTGGTAAGTCCCTGACACTGCCCCCCCCTTAGGATGCGATCCTGAGCAGGCTTGTTCGGAAATTTTCGGTGAAAGTCCTGCAACAGCCTAGTAGCATGGACATTAACAGCGGGTTCCCAGGAGTCCTCTTCCGGACCATACCCTTTCCATTTGGGAGCGAGAGCTCATAAGCCACTGGATTAATCCTCCACAGGATTTCAAAAGGGCCAATAAAACGCTGAGCCAATTTCTTCGATGGACAGTGAAATCTTAAATTGAGAGTAGAAAGCCAGACCTTGTCACCCACCTTGAACTCTGGATCTGGGTCTCGTTTCTTATCCGCAAAATACTTAAAGTCCAATTGGGCCTTACGCAAATTCTGGCGAAGAGTTGTGACATTAGCAGACAAAAACTTCAGTCTCTCCTGTGCCGCAGGAACGGATACAGTTGGGGGCACGCCTGGAATCATGGTGGGATGAAACCCCAGATTGGCAAAAAAAGGTGTTTGTTTGGTAGAAGAATGCACTGAATTGTTATACGCAAACTCCACCATGGGAAGAAGTGAAGCCCAGTCATTTTGAAGAAAGGATGAGAAACATCTCAAGTATTGCTCCAAAGTTTGGTTCGTCCTTTCTGTCTGTCCATTAGTTTGCGGATGGTAACCGGAGGAGAAAGATGAATCAATCTGCAACCCTTTACACAAAGCTCGCCAAAACTTTGAAGTAAACTGCACTCCCCTATCCGAAACGATATTGTTCGGTACACCATGAAGACGAACAATCTCACGGATAAATGATTTAGCCAATTGAGGAGCAGAAGGGACGCCACAAAGGGGAATGAAATGAGTCAACTTTGTAAGTCGATCCACTATGACAAAAATGGTGGCGAAACCCTTGGAACAGGGAAGATCAGTAATAAAATCCATAGAGACGGAACTCCATGGACGATCCGGAATTGGTAATGGATGTAGCAACCCCATTGGCTTGGAGGTGGACCCTTTGCACTTAGCACAAACTTCACAGGAGCGGACATATCTCGCACAATCACTACACAACGAGGGCCACCAAAAGTGACGACGAGCCAAGTCCAAAGTCTTTCGTAAGCCAGAATGTCCAGCGAGTGGTAGGTCATGAATATAGGCCAAAGCCTCAGTCCTAAGGTCTAGTGGAACAAAAAGTCTGTCCTTAAAGTAGTAGAGGCCTTCCTGTTCCCTCAACGAGGGGTTTCCAGAAGTGGAGTCAGGGGTACTTTGATCTTTAATTATCTGTAGTAACAAGGGTTGTAGAAGCAAGAAATTGCTTGATTGCAGAATTGGGTCAGACCCACCGGAACAAGAAGTCTCTGGAGAGAACATTCGAGACATGGCATCAGCCTTGGCGTTTTTTGTCCCAGGCTGATAAGTAATGTGAAGTTGAAAACGGGAAAAGAATAATGCCCACCGAGCTTGTCTGGGTCTAAGTCTTTTGGCCGAGCGTAGATACTCCAAATTCTTGTGATCTGTTAAGACCACAATCGGATGTAAGGAACCCTCCAACAAATGCCTCCATTCTTCCAAAGCCAATTTAATTGACAAGAGTTCTCTGTCTGCGACATCATAATTCCATTCCGAGTCGGATAACTTCCTGGAAAAGAAAGCAACCGGATGTAACACCCCTAGAGGAATGGACCGTTGTGACAGAGCAGCTCCTACGGCGATCTCTGAAGCATCAACCTCTATTATGAAGGGCAAAGATGGTTCTGGATGAGTGAGGACAGGGGCAGTAGTGAAAGCCTTCTTCAATTGGTCAAAAGCCGTTTGAGCCTGGACGGACCACTTGAACCTTACTTTTTGCTTTGTTAAATCAGTGAGAGGATGAATGATTCTGGAAAAATTTCGAATAAATCTACGATAGAAATTAGCGAATCCGATAAATCTTTGCACTGCTTTTCGGTCAGTCGGAGGCGGCCAGGCAAGGATGGCAGTAACCTTCTTAGAATCCATAAGGATACCATTGGCAGAGATAACAAACCCCAGGAACTCAATCTGATCCTTTTCGAACTCACATTTTTCCACCTTAACTACTAAGTTGTGGGAACGAAGTCGGGAAAAGACCTCTCGCATATGCTTACGGTGATCTTCCAATGATGAAGAATAGACCAGAATGTCGTCCAAATAGGCCACCACATAAGTATCTAAAATGTCCCGGAAAATGTCATTAATAAAGTGCTGAAAAGTCGCGGGAGCGTTGCACAAACCGAAGGGCATAACGAGATATTCGTAGTGTCCATAGCGAGTGCGGAACGCAGTCTTCCACTCATCTCCTTTTCTGACTCTAATCAGATTGTAAGCTCCCTTGAGATCAAGCTTAGAAAAAAGTCGCCGATCGCAGTCTTTGAAAAAGTTCATGAATCAAGGGAAGAGGATACCTGTTCTTAATGGTGATTTTATTCAGTTCCCGATAGTTGATACATGGTCGTAGAGAATGGTCTTTCTTCTCAACGAAAAAGATACCTGCTCCTGCTGGAGACGTGGAGGGTCTGATAAAACCTTTCCTCAGATTCTCGTCAATGTATTCTTGTAAGATCTTAAGTTCAGGTTCAGAAAGAGGGAAGATGCGCCCAAAAGGAATCTGCGAGCCAGGAAGTAAATCAATAGGACAATCATATGCCCGGTGCGGAGGAAGGACGTTGGCGCGTTTCTCATTGAAGACATCTAGGAAATCGTGATACTCCCTTGGAACCAAAGAAAACCAATCTTTTTGGAAGTGCAGACCAAAGCTTGTTTGGAAGAGGGTGGCCTCCGCTGATAACAGTTCTTAAGGCAAAACGACGAAGGAAAAGACAATCTTCCCATAGCCCAGTCAATGAAAGGATTGTGAATCTTTAACCATGGTAGGCCGATGATGACTGGGAACAGAGGCGAAGGAACAACGCCAAACGAATAACTTTGTGATGCAACTTATTTATTGAAACATTTAAGGGTTCAGTCTCATAAGCAATAGGTCCAGAACTTAAAGGTGAGCCATCCGCCATTCTGATCATGACCGGCTGGGGTTTTGAGCGTATAGGGATACAATGGGAACGGGCAAAAGAAAAATCGATGAAACAGCTGCTGGCTCCTGAATCAATGATCGCTGCCACTTGTAACTGCTTTCTTCCCCACTGTAACGAGAGTAAAAGGGAAACATGAGAGTTCTCAAGATGCAACTGTATTTCCGACCCAAAACCTTGGAAGGGAATATTACCTTCCGGGCGAATAGGGCATGACTGTAACAAGTGTTCCGATGAGCCACAATATAGGCAGAGATTCAATCGCCTCCTTCTCAGTCTTTCTTCGGAACTTAGGCTGGGGCGAGTTAGCCCGAGTTGCATAGGCTCCGGGTCAGTGCTAGGAACAGCAGCAGAAGCGGATGAAGTGCCAGGAATGGGCCCCTTGGGAATAGCCCAGGACACTTGAACAGATGTTTTCTCCGTGCGCCTCTCTCTCAGCCGTCTGTCGATTTGAATAGTTAGTTGAATAAGCTCGTCCAGGGAGACTGGGACTCCTACTCTGGCTAGCTCATCCTTTAACTGATTTGACAGCCTGACTCTATAGTGATGTCTGAGAGCAGACTCGTTCCAACTTGTGTCCACAGCCCATCTGCGAAATTCTGCAGCATAATCTTCCACAGGGCGTTTCCCTTGCGTGAGAGACTGTAATGCGGCTTCTGCGGTTTCTGGGCGCTGCGGATCGTCATACAAGGATGCCATGGCTGCAAAAAAGGTCTCGACATCCTTCAGGAGCGGACTATTTACTTCCAAGAGGCGATGAGCCCAAGTCTGTGGTTCTCCTTGAAGGAACGAAATGACAGTCCCCACTTTAACTTTTTCACCAGCATAAGTCTTAGGTTTCATGGAGAACAGAAGTCTACAGCTGTTCCAGAAGGACCGAAACTGCTTACGATCTCCACCAAACTTCTCTGGTAGATGAATCTTTGGTTCAAGATGCCCGGATGGGGAAACAGATGAGAATTCAGCCCTCTCTGCAGGAAGCTCAGTCAAACGGGCTTGGATGCTTTGGTAGCCACCCTGCAAATCTTGAACAGCCCTCGTTAATGTCGCCATTTGTTGGGACAAAGTTTCTAGAATACTAGCTTCCTCAAGCGGTTCCTGTTGAAAGGGCTCGGACATACTGTGCTAGTGTTGAGAAAGACAGCCCTTGGTCAGGCAAGCGAGGTCGGCAACAGTGAATCAAAGTCTAAACAGGCAAGGTTCCAAGGGTTGAGCAATCAGAGAGTCAAGGGTCAGGAATCAAAGTTGTAACCAGTAGAGATAAATGCAAATGAAACTTACTCAATAGTAGCCAGGAAAACACGATGTCCGAGCACTGAGGAATCCGCTTCTCTGGGTTAAATGGTAGCGCCTACGTCATCACTCTGCGCCCGCCGACTCCCTGCGACCAGCGCCATGACGCCTGCGTGATGATGTCCGTGACACGCATGGATCCTGCGCTGGAACGCACAAGCCGCGACGTCCGGAGCCAGCACGTCTGTTAAGTCCCTGACACCCTTAAAGCAAGAGAGTACAAAATGTCTAAAAACTGCTTGGCAGTCGATGTTCCATTTCGGACAAAATGGCTGGCAGTGAAAGGGTTAAGTGATCTATAGGACTGTGTTTAGAGATGCGGGGGTTGGAAGAGCAAGCATTAAAGGGAAAGCCACTTTCCCCCATATAATATACTAAAACAAAAAATGAAGCTCATCCATGTGTTGCAATTAAAAGTCAGTCTGGTGCATGGGTGTGTGGCTTATATCATATATTGAATTTAAACAAATTATCCCAGCACCCTCATTATACAACCTTAAGGAACAATTGGATTAGAGGAAACCTACCTATACTTGGAAAAAGAGACACTTTTAGTTACAAGGTTTGTACAAAGTATGCATAAGCTGATGCGCCCCGCCAAGGCAGTGTCTATGCATCAGTCCTATCTAAAGATATAAGGGTATTTTCTTTGGGTGGAGAAAGACCATACCTGCTTCTCTCTTTATTTGGCATGACCTCTTCCAAAGAAACATTCAGCATTATGAGCTTTTAAGTGATCTATAGGACTGTGGCTGCAGAAAAATAATCCTCCAAATAGAATCCCAGTTAATCTGTTTAAATCTGACTCCATGATCTTTGTCCCTGCAGCTGGAGTGGGAAACATTAAAATGGATGTAAAGGCAGAACTAAAATCCAATACAAATCTCTACACTGTCACCGACTGCAAGCTACTGGAGTTCTGCATGGTGGGGAAGTAAGGCGGGGCTCCTCCTGCTGTTAATAAGTAGGATTGTTTCCCTACCCAGAATTTAGGACAATTCCTATTCACAGCAGTAAATGATGGGAGCATTTCACTGAATACAGTCAGGTTTCTTATATAAACGGTACACATTTTTAATTAAAGTATATTGGAGGTAGATTTCTTTTTCATTAGAAAAAATTGGATTTTATTTGTTTGCCTTTCCTTGTACTTTAAATGATATAACATTATGGTCACTATAACCCAGGGGTTCAATTACTTGCACATTCGCTATACGTTCTGGGTCATTAGAGAACCTGTGCCATAAAATTGTCATGCAACAAGTTTATAAACTTGTTCCCATTAGCTGACCTGGCAGCAGACCTGGGTAATTAAAATCTCCCATTATTATTACTTTCCCCAAACTATCAGCCTTTTCTATTTGCATCAGGAGCTTAGCCTCCTCACATACATGAAGGGGTCTATAGCATACTCCTACAATTACTTTGCTGGACTCTTTACAATTGGTTAGAACGCCACCCATAAGACTTCCTCCCCCTCATTTACTGACATCACATCCTCCTTTACTGTATATTAGCTTTTGACTCCTGCTTACTAACAGACATACACATCTTTTATTAGCTGCCCAGTCATTTGACTCATTCAGCCACACCATTCACATCATATATTCCTAGTCGCCCATGGACAGCATTCACTCACTCATGGGTTAATCCCTTTCGGGCCAGCTGGACAGGACCTCCTCCCAAAATTGTAAATGGCCAGCCCCTCCTTTACTTGTCCATCTTTTTTTTTTTTTTGTTGTGGATGGATGTAGGTCAGCAAGCTATGACCGTAGGTAGGGGGTTTCTTTATACTCTCTCTTCCCCCCCTGTCAGAGCTGGATGTCCTGATGCTCCTCGTGAGTGGGGTTAGCAAAGGAAGGCAGGATTTAGTGGCATCAAGCCAGGGAGGCCAACCTTACCTCCCCTAAGTGTGCGTGGTTAGGTAGGTGAGGTTCTGGAGCGGGCAGGAGACTCAACCGATCTGTGCAGGCTCTGACGTTGGCGGTAGCACCAGGTTGACGTCACTGTGAGCGCAGCCACCAGCGCTGGACAAATGCGGAGTACTAATTGTCTTAGACATGGCAAGGATCCCTGTTACACGGACAAATAACAGGAAGTGAGGTGGACACCATTTTGGTTAAGGGCAGACACAAGGTAAAGTCCTAGTGATTTTGGTGCCAAAAGTATTAGCCTTAGCGTTTTGGCATGGATCATGCATTGTGAATAATGCAATGAGATATTTATCAGAAAGCTGCATTCAGACATTTATAAGGAAAAGTGATGCTCAGGTGCTGCCGTTTTGTGTACGTTCCAGAAATATATTGTTTGGGGGGGTCTTTGTGCTGTTAGGAAGGTTTTGTGGCAAGTAATACACTGTAGGGGTCATTGCTCACAGAAGGCAAATTGGCAGCGGAGAAAATTCATATGCATTGTTTTTATTTGGTGTCCACACATGCCAGGTGCTTTGGTATCTCTTTGTATACTGGGCATCAAACTGTTCCGTAGACCCTTGGCATCAATATTTCAGGTGTTTTACAATTTTATGTAGGGATGCACTGAATTCTGGATTCGGTTCAGTATTTGGCCAAGATTCAGCCTTTTTCAGCAGGATTCAAATTCGGCCAAATCTTTGTGCCTGGCCGAACCAAATCCAAAAAATCATGTGACTTTTAGTCACAAAACAACACTTCTCAGCACTGTTACCCTCCCGCTCGATAATTTGCATATGTAAATTAGGGTTCGGATTTGGTTTGGTATTCGGCTGAATCTTTCGCAAAGGATTCGGGGGTTCAGCTGAATCCAAAATAGTCGATTCGGTTCATCCCTAATTTTATTTAAGAAATTGGGTGAAAAAAATGCAGGCAATTGCAATATTTTGAGGTGACTTTCAGACATATCATAAAAACTGCTGCCTTTAGCATAGCTTTGCAATATGGTGGTTTGGAATAGGAAGATACAATTACTCGTTTTGGATTCATCAGAATGTGTACTTTTCAAAAATATGTTATTTTTGGGGGGGATCTTTGTTCTGTTAGGAGGGTATTGTGGCAAATAATTCACTGTAGGAGTCTTTCTTTATAGAGGCAAATTGGCAGCGGAGAAAACTCATTTGTACTATTTTTATTTGGCGTCTGCACATGCCAGCTGCTTTTGTACATCTATGTATATTGGACATAAAACTGTTCTGTAGACCCTTTGCATCAATATTTAGGGTGTTTTACAATTGTATGTGAGAAAAATGCGAGCAATTGCAATATTTTTAGGCGATTTTTAGAAATATCATAGAAACCTCTGCCTTTAGCGTAGCTTTGCAGTAGGGTGGTTTGGAGTAGAAAGACATAATTAACCATTTTGGATTTGTCAGACTGTACTTTCCAAAGATATATGATGTAGCTTTTATCCCATATAATACTGGAAATGTTTGGAAATTAGTGTAAATGTAAGCCATCAAATATGCACAAGGTAGATTTTGTGGTCTTTACGTGCCATGTACTTCGATAATCCTATGTACATTGGGCATCAAACTGTTCAGAGGACCCTATGCTTTCATACTTTGGGTGATTTATCTTTATACCTTATGGTATGTTTGATTATAAGATGCTGCAGGATGGAAGTTTTGAGGTGATTTTTGGAAATGTCCCCAAAATTGCCAGATTTAGGAAAGATTTGTGGCTTGGTGCTTTGGGGTAGAAAGTCATACCCAATTTAGATTCGGGGGAATATGTATTTTCTGAAAATATATGGTTTTCTGGGGGTGAACATGTTTTTTTCTACCTTTACCCACTCCAAAATGATGAAAATGTGTTGATCTTGCAGTACCTGAAATGATAGACCAAATGGGGGTCTTCATTTTGAGGCCCCTATATGCTACATGCTTAGGTACACCTATACATATTGGACATCAAACTATTCAGCAGACCACAGGCTTTCATATTTGGGGTCATTTGTCATGATAACGAATAGTATGTTCGATCTAAGATGCTGCAGGGTGGCAGTTTTGAAGTGATTTTTGAAAATGTCCCCAAAATTGCCAAATTTAGGAAAGATTTGCGGCTTGGTGCTTTGGGATATAAAGACATGCATACTCAATTTAGATTCAGGGGAATATGTATTTCTGAAAAAAAAAATGGTTTTCTAGGGTCAACGTACTTTTTTTTTCTACCTTTGCCCACCCCAAAAGGATGTAAATGTGTTGATTTTACAGTACCTGAAATGATAGACCAAATGGGGGGGTCTTCGTTTTAAGGCCCCTAGATGCTACTTGCTTAGGTACACCTATACATATTGGACATCAAATTGTTCAGTAGACCCCAGGATTTCATATTTGGGGTAATTTGTCTTGATAACTAATGCTATGTTCGATATAAGATGCTGCAGGATGGAAGTTTTGAGGTGATTTTTGGAAATGTCCCCAAAATTGCCAAATTTAGGAAAGATTTGCGGCTTAGTGCTTTGGGGTGATTGTACTACATGAAACATGATTTGTTTTTCACTTTAGTAGGCACTTTGAAGCCTATATTTTTTTTACAGAAGTGGAATTACACCAAAATTCTAGCATATTTTGAAAACTTAGGTTGTCCTGAAAAAACATATATTGTTTTCCTGGGTAAACTAAAAGACCCAGAAGGAAAGGCCCTTAAACTGAAAGAGTACAAAATGTTCATTTTTACAAAATTGGCCTGGCAATAAAAGTAACAAATCAGCCAAATTGGCTGGCAGCGAAAGGGTTAATTAAGCAGTAGTGTAAAGGTTTCCAAGAAGTTGCAACTGCCAAGAAAAGTTTTCATACTCAAGGCAAACTGATTCCTTATCAGAAGATTCAGAAGGTGAATTATCTATCTGACACATCAGATATACATTCTCCCACAGCTTCTGAAGAGAGTGAAATTGATACGGATGAAGTCTAATTTTGATGTGGCTATAGTAGAGCCGTTGATAAGTAGTGCGACAGACAGACAGACATTTCCAACGGAAACCCTCTAAATTAATGTCTGCGGATAAATTATCTCCATCACTAAAGAAAAGGTCAGCCTCTTTTCTGGTACATGCTTCGATTAAAGAAATAATTATGGCAGAGTGGAAGAACAGAAAAAAGACCTCAAACAAAAGGGGAGTTCTTGGAGAAATACCTCTTTGAGGAAAATGATGCAAAATTTTGGGATTTGACTTAAAAGTAAACACGGCAGTAGTAAGGTTGGCTAAAAGAACCACTTAACCAATGGATAATGCAGAAGTGTTTAAAGAGCCTATGGAGAAGTGCATGGAGTTTAACTTGAAAAAAAAATGCTGTAGCGGGAGCCACATGTAGACCGGCAGTTGCAATCACTTCAGTATGCAGGGCTTTAAAAGCCTGGCTATCAGATATAGAAGAGGCAGTGTCCTCCAATGTGAAAAGACCGAAGTTACTAGATAAGCCGGCAGATTGCAAAACAGCAGTTGATTTGATATCAGAAGCTTTGGTGGATCTGGTACATTTCACAGCCAGATCTATGGTACTATCGGTAGCAGGAAGAAGAGCTTTATGGCTGAAACCTTGGGTTGCGGATGCCGCTTCAAATTATAATCTGTGCCAACTGCTTTTTGAAGGAGTGATGCACTTTGTAGAAAAACTGGATGCAGTTATTAAAAAAGTTTCTGGAGGAAAAAGTGGGTTTCTTCCTCAAGAAAGAAAGATTAAAAGGGGAAGATTCCAACCTCCATTTTCCAGAGATAAGGATAGTTTGTTTAGATTATCAAAACAATATAGACTTGGTAGAGAATATTTCAGACAGACTATTTGGAGATCTGGCTGTCAAATTTGAAGAGGAAATATCAGAAGGGCTAGTGTTTTTTCCTCCTCAGCCTCTACATCACGACAATGAAGGTGCCTTGGCTTAAACAGGAGTAGGGGTGCAGATTAACTCTCTTCACTCAAGTCTGGTCTGAAAATGTGCAAGATTGCTGGGTATGCGACACAATTCCTGGTGACTGCAAGATCAGAGAAAGAGGCAAGTTACTCTACAGAAAGAACAATAGAATTTCGACAGATACATGGATGGATCATCAATGTAGAGAAGAGCAATTTGTTTTCCAACAAGATCCCTGATGTTCCTTGGAGCATATTTTCAGACAAAACTTAGTAAGTCTTCTGTTTGAAAAACAACAAAAAATTTTTCATGCAGTAAAAGGTTTCAAGAGCCATGCAGTAGTAACAGTGTGTCAATGTCTGAAAATTTTGTGCCTAATGTCAACAATTCAGGTAGTGAACTGGGCAAGATGGCACTCAAGCTTTCTGCAAAACTTCCTATTAAGAAAAGTGAAAAATCCGCAGTTGAACCCACATAAAAAGTTGATGTTGCCTCAAGAGTTTAAAAAACAAATTAAAGTGGTACTGCAACCAAGAAATCTTAGTAAAAGGTTTATTTAAAAGAAACAGTTTGGAAAATCCTAACTACTGATGCGTCAGGTTCCAGTTGGGGAGCTCATGTGGAACATGTCACCCTCGAAGACTTGTTGAAGGGAAAAATCCTAAAATTAATATCAGACAACATTACGGCAGTGGTCTATGTTAAAAACAAGGTGGCACCTGAAGTATGCTTTTGTTAAAAGAAGATTCTGGAGAATGGAGCCTGCGCAAAGAAATATTTTAAGTGCAAAGAAGCAGCAGCTCTAGATGACCTAAGCCAAGATTGGTCCGTAGGGCTAATTTATATTTTTCCCCAATTCCTCTCATATGGAAAATACTGCGGAAAATAGACAAGGAAGTAGCGGAAGCCATAGTGGTGATTCCGTTTTGGCTGAGAGATGCCATGGTTTCCATTGCTGAGGAAGTTAAAGGGGTTGTTCACCTTTGAGTTAAATTTTAGTATACTGTAGAGAGTGATATTCTGAGACAATTTGCAATTGGTTTTCATTTTTTATTGTTTGTGGTTTTATAGTTATGTAGCTTTTTATTCAGCAGCTCTCCTGTTTGCAGTGTCAGCAATTTGGTTTCTAGGGTACAAATTACCCTAGCAACCCTGCACTGATTTGAATAAGAGACTGGAATATGAATAGGAGATGGACTGAATAGAATGATAAGTAATAAAAAGTGCCAATAACAATACATGTGTAGTCTTACAGAGCATTTGTTTTTAGATGGTGTCAGTGACCCCCATTTGAAAGCTGCAAAGAAACAGAAGAAAATTGCAAATCATTAAAAAATTATGAAAAATAAACAATGAAGATCAATTGAAAAGTTTCTTAGAATTCGCCCTTCTACAATATACTAAAAGTTAACTTGAAGGTGAACCACCCCTTTAACCTTTATGGGACCCAGGAAGATTCACAAGTTTCCACGGTGGTTATCCCAGGGGATGTTCCAGTGCCAGGTGAATCTCCTGTCCTTGATGGCCTGGAGATTGAGAGGGAGAGGCTTAAGAAGACGAATTCAGTAGTTATTGAATTTCTGCTGAAATCAAGAAAACACATCAAACAATACTACAAATTTGGGACAAGTTTGTGCAATTCACACCAAAAAGAAATAACCAAAAAGAAATAAAACAAAATAAAATCTGCTCCTTTGCTTTCCACACTGTTCCTTTAACCAGCGATTGAAAGTTAAAGTCCTGCCCCCAAACCCGATGCTGAAGAGATCATTTGCACTCTGACTGGATATTTGTGGGGTTTCAGCTTGTCCAATCAGAGCACAGCTGATTTTAAAGACAAGAAAATGTACCAACCAGGTACAGAGTAGGCGGGGCTGGAAACACTTCACTGATTGAAGGCATGGTAGGAGGAAGAAGCTGAAATATTGAACTGGGCATATTTGCAGCAGTTTTCATTACATTCACAGGTACAACAAACATTCTTAGGTACTATTCCACCAGCTCAAATAAATAAATGTCATAAATTAATTTCATGTACTTGGCACTGTGTTATTAAATACAATTTTTCCTGAGGCTCTTATATGTTAATTAGTACTTAATTTATCTTAATGATTTTCCTACTAAATCAATACTGCATGTATGTTATCCTGTCATTTGGGGGGGGGGTGGTATTATATTTGCAATTAGTCATTCACTGACTTTGGATGCATCCAACCCTAATTTTCCACTGCCTCTCATAATGTGCCTGGTGCTGTCCTGGTGCTGCTGTAAGATGCCATAGACTTTCACTATTTATTGGGCTGGTGGGGGCTGTTTGGGCCTCTGTGTACATGGAATGCCAGGGCCTGTTTTGATTCCTAGTCTGAACCTGGCATGGTGTGCGAGTAGCCAATGTCTCTGACTGGGTGTAATCTGCCAGTAGCCACTGTCTCCCTCTGGGTATAATGTGCTAGTTGCCACTGTCTCCCTCTGGGTAAAATGTGCCAGTAGCCCCTGTCTCCTCCCACTATGTATACTGTGCCAGTAGCCACTGTCTCCCTCTGGGTATAATGTGCCAGTAGCCACTGTCT
>CM044443.1:59354837-59379223 GCA_024363595.1 Xenopus borealis | reverse complement strand
GATGGGAGCTTTTTTTTTTTTTTATTAGCTTGCACCTTTGGTTGTGAAAAAAATTCAGGCTGACCGTTTCCCATTAAGTTAGCCATTATAAGGACTTCTTTAGCCTCTCCAAACAAAAAAATCACCCTCCGCCTATGTATATTACATCATCTCTTCATCTTCAAAGGATATAATAAAGGGCTTCATCTGAATACGCTTAAAGTACAAGTTGGGCTCTGGACCCATTGATCCAAAGATTTTTTTTAATGCTGTAGTAATAATAAGGCCCTCCATTAAAAGAACCTTGGGATCTACCTTTTGTGCTAAGTGCATTAACACAAGTCTCTCTTTGGCACCTCAGGTTGAAGTTTATTTTGTTAGTAGCAGTTACATCAGTCTGCCGAGTGGGAGAAGTAGCAGCTTTATGTGCATCAGAGCCTGTTAATACCTTTATAAAGCATTATAAATTGGATGTACATGCCTCACAAGAGGCCAGAATCAGAAGAAAAGTTTTACAATCAATTGTACTTTTTGCTGAATAAAGCATAGATATTATTTTCTGCAATTTGTTTGGTAGTCCCTCCCTGAGTCTAGCTTTGGTAGTTCCCATGAGTGAATGCTGTCCATGGGTGACCAGGAAAACAGGAAATTGTTTATTACTCACTGTAACTTCTGTTTCCTGGTCACCTTCTATGGCAGCATTGGCTAGGGACTTCCCACTCTATGTTGACACGCTTATAACGAAGTGGTGAGCAAAGGAGGGGCTTAGTATTTAAGCTGGCCTGAAAGGGTTTAACCCATGAATGAGTGAATGCTGCCATGGAAGGTGACCAAGAAACAGAAATTAAAGGGGACCTGTCACCCAGAAATAAAAATCTCTATAATAAAAGTCAATTTTTTTTTTTTTAAACATTCATAGTAAAATGTGTAAACACATTTAAAAATATCATCTGTCAATCAAATATTGTCTGCCCCTCGGCATCGAGGTGGGGCAGGCAATTACTTTCCTTTAAGCACTTTGCCCTCCACACATTCCACTCTATCTTCACCATTTAATTGTGTAACCAGGGCATGGGGATGGACATCAAGTCTCCCATTCTGATGCACAAACAAGATTTTGAGATAATGCAAGGCTTGCCTTAATAACAGTGTCCACAATGGCTCCTGCCTGCTTGCCATTATCATGAGATTCAAGAACGAAGCAAACAAGATTCAAATAATGTATATAATGTAATTAATGTTTATTTGGCTTGAGTAACATATTTTTTTTTGGTGCTCTTTAAGGTGAATATGGTGCTGGCTAAATATCTTAAAGGCAGAACAACAATATAACTTTGCAGACATTAAATCTAAGAAGAGGTAGAATACATGAATGAAACAATAGCTAAAAGATTCCTGGATTACACCTCTCTATAATTTGCCAAACAAAGTAGATCAGGCTGCAACCAATACAGTTAAGTCTATACAACAATATCGAGACTCAACTAATATTGAAACATTAACTACCATGGAAAATAAATAATTAAAAGGGTGGTTCACCTTTAAGTAAATGTTAGTGTTTTATAGAATGGCTAATTCTAAGCAACTTTTCAGCTGGACTTCTTTGAACATCTTTTTTTTATAGTTTTTTAGTTGTCTTTTTCTTTGGACTCTTCCCAGCTGTTAAATGGAAGTCAGTGATCCAGTCTAAAAAATAATGCTTTGTAAAGCTAAATATTTATTGTTACTGCTATCCCATCTTTCTATTCTGTCCCTCTCTTATTCATATTCCAATTTTAATTCAAATCAGTGCATGGTTGCTAGGGTAATTTGGACCCTAGCATCCACATTGCTGAAATCGCAAACTAATGTACTAGACCTAGCTGTCAATCAAAAATTTACTCCACCTACTGAAGGAGAGACAGGTTGCTGAGAGGGGGAAGAGTAACTTGAGTATTTCCTAAATGGTGAAGCTTATGTTTAGTCCTAATGAGAACTAAAGCAAAAGGAGGCCTGACCTTGAATGCTACTTACCTCTACTTTCTAGTAGGTCCTTCAGATGTGGCACCATCCAAGGATCTTGGGATTTTTATAGATAACACGTTGTCTAATTCTGGGCAGTGTCATTCTACTACTAAAGCAAATAAAGTTCTGTCTTGCATAAAAAAGGGCATAAACTCAAGGGATGAAAACATAATTATACCTCTTAAAAGATCCCTAGTAAGACATCATCTGGAGTATGCAGTGCAGTTTTGGACTCCAGTCCTTAGGAGGGATGTAAATGCGCTGGAGCGAGTGCAGAGACGTGCAACTAAACTAGTTTGAGGGATGGAAGACTTAAAGGTGGCACAGTGAGGTTGTGGAATGCACTGCTAGGTGATTTTGTGATGGCTCATTCTGTTGATGCTTTTAAAAGGGGCCTGGATGATTTTTTGGACAGGCATAATATCAAAGACTATTTTGATACTAAACTATACAGTTAGTATAGCTGTGGGCATATATAGTTTGTGTGAAAGAGACGAGGGGTGTGTGTGTATGCTGGGTTTTAATTTGGAGGGGTTGAACTTGATGGACTTTGTCTTTTTTCAACCCAATTTAACTATGTAACTATGTAACTGATAGAGGGATTTTTTTTAGCAATGAGAGCTGTGAAGTTGTAGAATTGTTTTTTTGAATTGGTTCTACTGCCATTTACATTAAATCACTTCAAGTGGATGCTTTTTTTAGCAATATAAAGGGTTAATAAAATTAGCTCTTCGTATAAAATTGATCCAGCGAAAGGTCTGATTGCCAGATTGAAATCGGTAAAGAATTGTCCATAAACAAATACAATATAAAGACCCCAGTGCTCTTATGAACTCAGGGGCAGGATCAGATCTAAATGTAATTATACTTGTAAATATAGGTTGTGTCTGTTGGACAATCATGAATTTTGGGTGACAGTTTTTAAATTAACATGATTGTCCAATTAATGGGCACTACTGTTTCTAGTAATGTTTTAACATGCTACTGAAATGAGACGAGTAGTAAAAGGAAGGACATTATTTTTTATTTGAATTGCTTGGACAGTAAGACTGAGGTAAATGGGACTTAAATGAGCCACTTACATAGCACTGTATAATGCTATACTGTAGTGGCATGCATTGCTCGGGTATGATGTGGCCCATTCTTCCACACAAACTGTCTTCAAATCTTGAAGGCTCTGGGCGCCTCTTCTATGAACTCTGATCTTCAGTTCTTTTCACAGATT
The DNA here is from genome assembly GCA_024363595.1 of Xenopus borealis. NCBI lineage: Eukaryota > Metazoa > Chordata > Amphibia > Anura > Pipidae > Xenopus > Xenopus borealis. The sequence continues at coordinate 59,376,015 of CM044443.1, read as the reverse complement.
TTCAGTTGGATTTGTGTTGAGTGATTGCTGGGCAATTCTAGCAGCGTTATTTTCTTTCTCTGAAGCCAGTTGAGCGTTTCATTGGTTGTGTGTTTGGCATCATTGTCTTTCTGAAATGTCCACCCTCGTTTCATCTTCAGCATCCTGATAGATCGCAGCAGATCTTTACCACGAATGTCCCAATACATTTCTCCATTCATTTTTCATTGTTATTCTGCCAGTGCCATATACTTAAAAACAGCCCCACACCATGATGTTCCCACCTCTAACTTCACTGTTGGTATGGTGTTTTTGGGGTGACATGCAGTACCATTTCTCCTTCAAACATGGGTGTGGAATGACATCCAGAGACTTAAATTTTGGTCTCATCTGACCGACTATATTTTCCCAAAATTTAATTGACTTGTCCAAATCTTTTGCATCAAATTGTAAATGCATTACTTATTGTTTTCTTTGAAACAACTGCACCCCCTAATTCAAGGTCTTTCTGAAGCTCTCTGTGAGTGATCCTTGGCTCCTGGAAAACTCTTCTGATTATTCTTTTCACTCCTCAGAAATCTTTGAGGAACACCTGGTCATGGTCAGTTTAGGGTGAAATGATGTTCTTTCCACTTCTGGATTATGGCCCCAATGGTGCTCATTGGAACATTCAGAAGCAAAGTCTGTAAACAATGTCAGTATGTTTTGCAACAATATGGTTGTGAAGGTCTTGAGAGAGATCTTTGCTTTTATAGATCATGAGATGCTTCTTGTGCGATGCCTTGGTAATGAGAAACTGGTTTTTATAAGCCGTCAGTTAGGACTAAACCAGCTGATTGTGATAATAGGGGGCAGGATTTCTTTCTAAATACTGAGAGATTTCAGCAGGTTTCTTGGTGTTTCATGTCTTTTTTTCTTTGCATGTGTGGATTACTTGGGTTGTTACCTACTAGGGATGGCGCGAACTGTTCGCCGGCGAACTTGTTCGCGCGAACATCCGCTGTTCGAGCTCGCCAAAAGTTCGCGAACGTCGCGAGACGTTCGCATTTTGGGTTCGCGTCAAGTTGCCGCATTTTTTTTGTCGCTTTTTTTTTGCCCTCTTACCCCAGACCAGCAGATACATGGCAGCCAATCAGGAAGATCTCCCTGGACCACCCCCACACACCCCCTGGACCAAAAAAAAAAAAAAATGTGCATACCTCCCAACTGTCCCTTTTTTGGAGGGACAGTCCCTCTTTTGAGAGCTCAACCCTCTGTCCCTCATTTGTACTGGAAAGTCCCTCTTTTCTCTGCACTGAACAGCCAGAAAAAGAAGCAAAGATTTGAACTTAATTGGCTTTTGGCAGAGAGTCCAGAACAGCTAACAGGTGCAGATAAGATACTTTGTAACACTTTTGACATAAGAAAATAATGGATTTTTCTTTTCCCTTGATCCCAATCTGGCATGCCACTGTCCAGGTCGTTGCACCCTTTAAACAACTTTAAAATCATTTTTCTGGCCAGAAATGTCTTTTTTAGCTTTAAAAGTTCGCCTTCCCATTGAAGTCTATGGGGTTCGCGAACCGTTCGCCATTTTGCACAAGTTCGCGAACTTTTTTGCCGTGGTTCGCGCCATCCCTATTACCTACATCTGGTGTAAATTTCACATCAATAGCCCCAATAAAAATATAGAGAAACGTTGATGTATACAATATTTATTGTAACCGTTGTACATAAATCCACATTTTATACCTTGTTCTAGTAGTTGCATACTCTGCTCTCCTTCATTCTGTATCAATCCCACAATCTGCAGCTTGACAGACAATTTTTGTACAATTCTAAAGGATGTGGGTGGGCAGATTTTCTGGAGTTTTATGGCCCCTGTATCCTCTCTCTACTATACAATCAGCTTAAAATAGCCACTGTAGTCTGTGCCTGCCCTTGCAGATGTTTATCTTATCTCCAGCTTGATGGTTGATTCTCAGAAATCAGAAGCCCTTAAAGGGGAACTAAAGTCTAAAATAGAATAATGCTAGCAATGCTGTATTTTGAATACTAAACATGAACCTACTGCACCACAATCCTAATAAAACAAATGTTTTATGCTTTCAAAGTAGGCCACAGGGGATCACCATCCACCATCTTATAAATCTGTTAAACATCTTTGTAAGACAAGACCATGCACATGCTCCATGTGGGCGGGGCTATGTTTAGGGATTGTCATAGATTATCAAAACGGCACAAGTCAAATAATCTCTTCCATAAAACAATACAGGAAGACTGATTAATAATCAGAATATGCAGACTGCATTGTGTACTGTGTTGTCATGAAATCTAATGGGGATTTTTTTGTTTTTGTATTAATATATATTTTCTCCAACTCTGCAGAACCAGTGGCTGCAGCAAAAAAATCCTTCAATGATAATCCAGTTTTATCTGTTTAAATGATCTTTGTCCCTGCCACTTGAGTTGAAAACATTGAAGAGGATTTAACCCTTTCCCTGCCAAGAACGTATGTACTACGTTCTTGCAGGAAAAGCCCTAACTGCCAAGCACGTAGTACCTACGTTCTTGGCTTTCCTGGGCTCCTCTCTGCCGCTTCAGCAGAGCGCTCCGGTGCACTCGCTACCGCCTAGGCAACGAACTTAGCAACCGGAGGGGGAGGTCACGTGGGTCCTCCGACGCGCTCGTCGCAGGACTCGCCTTTGATTATGCAGACACGTGTCTGCACTGTGCTGCGTCTCCTCTCTGCCTGTTACAGCACGATCCCTTTGCCCCCCTCAAAATGATGTAAATGTGTTGATTTTGCAGTACCTGAAATGACAGAGCATATGGGGGTCTTCATTTTGGGGCTTCTATATGACACATGCTTGGGTACACCTATACATACCGGGCATCAAACTGTTCAGAAGACCCCAGGCTTTCATATTTGGGGTGATTTATCTTGATACCTAAAAACTATGTGTGGAAACAAGATGCTGCAGCGTGGAAGTTTTGAGGTTATTTTTGGAAATGTCACCAAATTGCTAAATTTAGGAAAGGTTTGCGGCTTGGTACTTTTGAGTAGAAAGACATGCATACCCATTTTGAATTCGGGGGAATGTGTACTTTCCAAAAATGTATGGTTTTTGGGGGTGAACTTTTTTCTAACTTTGCCCCCCTAAAAATGAGGAAAATGTGTTGATTTGCAGTACCTGGAAATACATAACTGATAGCTCACATGGGGTGTCTACATTTAGGGGCCTCTACATGCCACATACTTAGGTACACCAATACATATTGAGCATCAAAATGTTCAGTGGACTCTTGGCAATCATATTTAGGGTGTTGTACATTGGTACCTATTGATGTGTGAGAGATACGATGCTGTAGATTGGAAGCTCTGAGGTAATGTTTAAAAAAAATTCACCAATTTCTATAAAAAATGTTAACTTTAGGATAGAATTGCAACCTGGTAGTTTGGCGTACAGAGATATATTTACCCATTGTTGATTCTCCAGGTTCTGTTCTTTCTAATAATGGGTAGTTTTCTAGGGTAAACCTACTGTTCGTCGAATGTTTGACCTTGAAATCAGAAGTATGCCATTTTGTGGAGCGGTGCTTTGGAAATTTGGTAGTGTAGAGATTTTGAATTATAAAAATGAGAAATCTCCATAAAACGATATATATCTGGTATTGGCGTGTTCAGGACACACTGAACTTTCTAAATCTGCTGTGTTCTGGTTCATAAAATAAAGTGTTTCTGATAGATGCGTTTGTATCATGCAAAACTGTTTGTTTTTTTGTTTTTTTATACACTTAGAAGCCCATATCTCATATCTTTGTACAGTAGTGGAATTACCCCAAAATTCTAGCATATTTTGAAAGCTCAGGTTGTCCCGAAAAAAAAGGTATATGGTTTTCTTGGGTAAACTAAAACACCCCCACCCCCCCCCCCCCCCCCCCCCCCCCCCCCCCCCCCAGGAAAGGCCCTTAAAGCGAAAGAGTACAAAATGTCTAAAAACTGCTTGGCAGTAGATGTTCGCATTTAGGACAAAATTGCTGGCAGTGAAAGGGTTAAAGGCAAAAATAAAATCCAATACGAATCTCTACATAGGGAAACCACCAAAGCTGCTTTACTTCTGCACAGCTGAGAAGTAAGGTGGGGGGTTCCCCCTGCTTTTCGTAAGTATGATTGTTTCCCTGCAGAGCAGCTAGGGACCATCTGAAGTTTCCTATCCACAGCAAGGTCAAAGGGGGAATTTCACTAAATACAGTCAGGTTTCTTATAAAAACAGTATACAGTTAGGTCCATAGATATTTGGACAGACACATTTTTTATCGAATTTTGGTTCTGTACATTACCACAATGAATTTTAAATGAAACAACTCAAATGCAGTTTAACTGTAGACTTTCAGCTTTAATTCCGTGGGTTAAACACATTGCATAAAATGTGAGGAACTATAAAGCCTTTTCACAATCATTTCATGGGCTCAAATTGACTCAATTCCTTTATGTCATTATCAATGAAGCAGATAAAAGCCCTGGAGTTGATTTGAAGGTGGTGCTTATATGAGGAAGATTGTGGAAAAATCTACAGTTTGTTACATCCTGAGAAAGAAAACACTAGTGAACTCGGCAACGCAAAAAGACCTGGACGTCCACAGAAGACAACGGTGGATGATCGCAGAATAATTTCCATGGTGAAAAGAAACCCCAAACAAGTGAACAAACACTCTCCAGGAGGTAGATGTATTGATATCCAAGTCTACCATTAAGAGAAGATTGAATGATAGTAAATACAGAGGGTGTGCTGCAAGGTGCAAGCCACTCATAAGCCTTGAGAATAGAAAGGTTAGATTGGACTTTGCTGAAAAAAAATCTAAAAAGCCAGGACAGTTCTGGAAAAACATTCTTTAGACAGATGAAACCAAGATCAACGTCTAACAGAATGGTGGCAAGAAAAAACTATGGAAAAGGAGAACAGCTCATGATCCAAAGCATAATACATCATCTGTAAAACACGGTGGATGCAATGTAATGGCTTGGGCGTGCATGTCTGCCAGTGGCACTGGGATACTAGTGTTTATTGATGATCTGACACAGGACAGAAGCAGCCAAATAAATTCTGAGATGTTCAGAGACATACTGTCTGCTCAAATCCAGCTAAATGCAGTCAAATTGATTGTGAGGCGTTTCAAAATACAGATGCACAATGACCCAAAACATAGAGACAAAGCAACCCAGGAGTTTATGAAAGCAAAGAAGAGGAATATTCTTGAATGGTCAAGTCAGTCACCAGATCTGAACCCAATTGAGCATGTATTTTACTTGTTGAAGACTAAACTTCAGACAGAAAGGCCTCCAAACAGCAACTCAAAGCCGCTGCAGTAAATGACTGGCAGAGCATTAAAATGGAGGAAACCCAGAACGTGATGATATCCATGAGTTCAAAACTTCAGGCTGCCATTGCCAGCAAAGTGTTTTCAACCAAGTATTCGAAATTAATATTTTATTTTCAGTTGTTTAAAGGACATGTAAAGCCTAAATTTTCCTCCCATGTATATAAGTTGAGCATATCTTCCCCACCCAAACTGCATCATATGTACTGCATATACCCCCTCTGCCAGCGCCATCACATTTTCCTAAAACACATAGCAGCTTTCACCTGGCATCCATTTTCCCTCTGATACATTATCAGTACTATTGACAACTGAAATAAGATGTATGCTGTAAAGTCTATGTAATGCAGAATGCAGGTTTACACAGGCACAACATACTTTGATAAAAAAAAAGTTCTGCTGGGTTTCAGCACTGTAATTGTTAAGCTGAGCTCAGGAGAGGTGGTTAGGAGAAAAAAAATAGCAACAGACCGTTTCTATAGGAACAAGCAATGCTCTCTCTTCATTGGCTGTTAGTCTGGAGGGTCTGGTTTTAATTTGAGCTGAGAGGTACTGCGCATGCTCCCTGAGCCAGGAGCCAAAGGAAATTCCTGAGGGAGGGGGCAGAATGGTTTAGTGTAGTAGAAGGATTTGTAGCTGATTAAGGGGATACTGCAGCTTTACTGTTAACCTTTTAACAACCAGAGTGGCAGTTATCTAAAGATTTCAAAGAGGCTATTCATTGATTATATTTTTGTGGAGAGGGTTGACATGTCCTTTAATTTGTCCAATTACCTTTGAGACCCAAAATTAAGTGATTGTGTTAAAAAAAAAAAAAAAAAGGCTTTAGTTCCTTAAAATTTTGTGCAATCTTTTTGTCCATCCCACTGATTTAATGCTGAAAGTCTGCAGTTGTTTCTGAGTTTTCATTTAAAATTCATTGCGGTAATGGTTATGTAACCAAATTTAGAAACAAGTCTCAAACATTTATGGAGTTATCTACGTGTTTTAATAAAAGTATATTGGAGATAGGTTTATTTTTCATTTAATAAAGTCAAAATTGGATTTCATTTTTTCAGCCTTTACATCCCATTTAATATCAGCCTTCCATTACATATCCAAAAACCTCTGGAAATAAATGTTGGATTTCAATGGTAGACAAAAAACTTAAAATATCTTGGAGTTCAGATCACTTCATATAATAGTAGTTTGTCTCAACCTGGGGTATGAATTTCCCAGGCCAGGAACCTGGTGAATTTTCTTGGTGGCAACATAATAACTTTTATATTTTATACAGATTAAGCCAGAATTGTGTGTTTATTTTTAACCAAACTCTAATTGAGTGATATCACATGCTCAGGGCTGAAATCTTTTCATATGCCCAGATACTCCATTTTGTTAATTAACCTAGCAGATTTGCCCCCACTCACTGTGTTTGAATTATTCTATTTTCACACTTTCCCACATAAAGGAGCTATAGCTAGGATAGAAGTATTGGTACACCAAATACCCCTGAAATTATTGCATTTTGTAACAGTGGGAGTAAGACCTACACATATGCCTAGATGACAACACCTGGCTTTATATGGTCTGCCATAAGGTTAAATGATCCCCTAGTATCGTGATACATGAGACTTCCCAAAAGATTATCAGTTTACTTAGAGGTTATCTAAATGGTATCTAGGGGTCCTCTTTTGTGCAGGTCCATTGAGTGGGTGGCTATGGGGGTCCAGGAAATGCAGGCAGCAGCAGGACACATAGATTACATGTGTTGCATTTAATGAGTTCCCTCGCTACAGTTAGGGCCTATTACCAGTGATGTTACCCAAAGCAACCAAAGAGCAGTTCGATTTCAACAAAAACAAAAGCAAAAATCTGATTGTTAGCTTTAGGCTAAGTCCAGACGGGGAGATTCGGGGCGATCCGTCGCCTAGCGACTTCTCGCTGCGACGGATAGCCCCCGAATCTCCCCGAATAGCTAGGCACCGGCGCAGCTTAAAAGCGCCGGCGCGTGTTCACACGGAGCGGCGCGATTTTTAAAATCGATCCAAATTGCCTCGCCTATTCGGGGAGATTCGGGGGCGATCTGTCGCGGCGAGAAGTCGCCAGGCGACGGATCGCCCCCAAATCTCCCCGTCTGGACTAGCCCTTAAGCATTGTCACTGCTACAGTTACTCCATTTAAGATTTAAGAGTTTACATTAGGTAGCGGCCCTGCTTACAGACTTTAAATACTTCCCCCTACAATTAAATTACCTTTTTTCACAGGACAGCCCTTTTGTGCAATATGTAAGATAGACCAGTAATTTTGAGCATACATTTTCCACTATGGCAAAATTAATGCATATTGACTTTGTCTGTGGGTGTGTAGATGTATGTATTTATGTGTGTATATTTATAATATTTTTGTTTCTGAACGGACTATACAATGCGGCACCGTTCCAGTTACAAAAATATCCTTTATTTAGTTCATTTTATAAATTAAAGTTTACTTAATTGAGCCGCAAACATCTACGCGTTTCAGTCCTCTAGTATTATGTCAAACTTATCCAGTCAGTTTTAGATTAATAAATTACAATTTTAAACACACACAATGATTATATATTCTAATTCTAAGGACTTGCTGAGTAATCATTGAAGACGTTTCACTACTCATCTGAGCAGCTTCTTCAGTTCAACTGACTGGCATGGGAAGTTCTCGGCATATAAACTCCTCCACTAATCCAATCACAATGGCACATTGTATTTCTTGACATCTGAAGTTTAGAGAGGTGTTGATTCTGTGTAACAAACTGCAAAAGACCGCTCAAAACTCACTCCTCTGGACTCCCAGTCAGGTGCTCAGTCAGCAGCGTCCCTCTGCTATGATACACTAATCTTACAAGGAATGACGGCACTCTGAAGAAGGAACAGGTTTATTCCAGGTTAGGGATGATAAGCCCTACGCGTTTCGGGAATCAATCCCTTAATCATAGGCATGAAAACTGGACAAGACCGTCAGTTTATATACAAAATGTTGATAGCGACCCCTATGGGTGCATTCTTAGGATACATTGTTAAAAAGTATATATGTTTCAACTTTGTTACAACCTTTAATAGTACTTGTTAAAATCAATCAATCAAAGTTACCAACCTCAATTGTGTGTTAAAAACAAACTGACAAAATAAATGAATACATCCCATTATCGTTGTATAATGTATAAAAAATCACTGACTTCAATCCTGGGCTCTAGATCAGTGTGCTTAAATCCTTCACTGCAAACAAATAAATGTGTGATATATCCCCAATGAATGATCATCTATTACAGTAAGGAGAGGTATATACAGTTGGAGATCGACTCAAGGCCAATTTAGCGGAGATACAGATCGGGGGGAGGCAAAACTGCCCCCTAACCCTTCCTATTTTTACAGGGCTAGTATAAATATGTTAAATCATGTCTAGTGTTTAAGCCTTCGGCACTCTGGTTTCCAATTTAAGGATCCAGAACGCTTCTCTCAAATTTAGGAGACGTACCAAATCACCTCCCCTGGAGGATAGTTTGAGTTGTTCGATCACTTTGACTGTCAGTATCTGGGTTCCCCTCACAGAACATGATGTGAAATGTTTACCTACTGGTGTACTTTCATCCTTATTCTCAATTGCCCTTATGTGTTTGCGAATTCTCTCCTTTAAGGTGCAGGTAGTCCGGCCCACATATTGTTTGACACAATTTGTGCATTCAAGCAAATATACCACATTCCTAGTGTTGCAATTGTAGAAGGCATTATTTTGAAACACCCTCCCAGTGGTATTTGTGGTGGCACCGCACTTATAGCTTCCTTTAACGGAAAGCCAATTATCTCTGCTGTTAGCCTTTCCTGAAGTAACTAAACTAGGTGCCAGCATCTTACCAAGTGTGGGTGCTTTTCTTGAAACATATTTCACCTCAACTGTCGACAAAATGTCAGACAGCCTAGTATCATTATGTAATACTGGCAGATATTTCCTTATGACATTGCAAATGTTTCCATATTCTTCACTATACTCTGTGATGAAAAAAATTACTGTGATAGGATTACCAATGTGTAGTGATGGGCGAATTTATTCTCCAGGGGCGAATTCCCGCGATTCGCCACTGGCGAATAAATTCGCCAAATAAACGAGTCGCATGTTGTTTTTGCCGCAACTCGTTTCGAAATTCGCGAATTTTCCGGCGAAGCGAAACTGGGTAGATTCACCCATCACTACCACTGTGTCATGCAACTCCTAGATGCAGGTGTTACTTGTGAGAGTTGCATGAATGGATGTGTGAAGTCTTCTGAAAATGCTGGGGTACAGATGTGAGAACAGCGTTGTATGTAGCAGGCAGTTGGTGTCGAAGGCCCCTGCCTCTATTCAGGGATGGTTTCTCCACCTTGACATGAATCGCCTCTTTCACTCTCTCGTTCAAACTATTGGTCTTCTTTATCCAAGAAATGTACCTTGCTATCTTCCTACCTTGCTATCTGTCCCTAGTCTTTTAGGTGTAAAAAGACAGCTGAGCCTTGCCTTGTAGTGTTCTCTCTCCTATGCTGAGCCATTCGCTTGGTGAGCAGTTGTTTGGTCTCCCCAATGTATAGATCTGTACACTCTTCGCTACACTGGACTCCGTATACCACATTGCTTTGTTTTTCTTTTGTTGTTGGATCCTTTGGGTGTACCAGTTTTTGTCTGTGTGTTGCTAGGTTTGAAAAACACACGGACGTGGTGTTTGTTGAAAATCCTCATGAGTTTCTCTGACACTCCAGCTACATATGGGATGACTATGTTTCGCCTACTATGTGTCTCCGGGCGGGTATTTGTTTTGTTCTACATGTTGGGCTTGATTGCTGCTGTTTTGACAACTGCCCAGTCTGGGTAGCCACATGCTTTCAAAGCTCCTCTGAAATGTTTTTGTCTTTGGACTCTGTATCAGTTGCCACACATTCCACCCGGTGGTGCAGAGTTTGTGTTACAGCGGATGGTGGGGATAGAACAACAGATATTGATCCGTATGAGTGGGTTTCCTGTATACTTCCATTGCATATCAAACAGTCCAAAAAGGCAAGTGTGTTCTCTTGGACATCTTCTCTTGTGAACTTGATGTTATTGTCCACTGAGTTAATATGTTCTGTAAAGGCCATCACTTCATTGGATCTGATTTTTACCCTAGTGTCATCCACATACCTGAACAATTGACTCTGTGTTGTTCCCTGGAATGTAAGTAAGGCCCTCTTTTCCACTTTCACAAAAATCAGATCCAGTGAAGTGGTGGCCTTTACACAACATATATATGAAAAAGAGAACTTCCCCTGCCAGTCAGTTGAACTGAAGAAGCTGCTCTGATGAGTAGTGAAACGTCTTCAATGATTATTCGGCAAGTCCATTTGTTTTTTTAGAATTACTTCTATTAGATATATTTATGAAGTTTTCTGTATGTAAAAAGTATTATTGTGCCATTTAAACTAATAGTATGTATGTGTATATATATATATATATATATATATATATATATATATAATATATATATATATAATATATAAATATTCCTAGTGCATATATGTCTGTCGTTTGAGAACCATGTTTTAAACCCAACAAACTAGTGTAGCGTAAATCATACCCCCCTCTTTTATTCTGTTGTTAATGGTTGTCTTCAATATCATAATTGTGTAATGAAACCTCAATATAATCCTTCTGATGTTAATAATTCACATAGTATGCCTTATGGCTATATTTATCAGTAACTATTTTGATGAGGGTTCGGGGCACATTTAGTAAGGGTCGAAAATTAACTAAGGCCAAAAAACTGAAAACGGACCTGTTCAAAGGAAAATGCCCCTTAGTGTGTACTGGCCCATAGGTTAAAATTTGTCTAATTGTTGTGGCCCAGTAAACTGACATCTTGTTTTGAGTTGCACATATATTACCTGTTAGGCATCATTTAAATTGACCCTGTAAAGCCTAATGACAACTGTGCTGTGGGGCGATAGCAAATGTAGGACTAAAAGAGGCAGTACTGTAAAGCCTTAACAAGTTTTGTAATAAATGTGTGCAAAGTGCTGTGTTTTGTTGTTTTTTATTCTCTGTGAACTAAGCATCTTTAATATGTGTCTTAATTTAATTTACTTTTTTAGGGCTTGTGAGCAAAGTGTACCCTGTGGATAGCGTAGTAGATCAGGCCATTATCTGTGGGGAGAAGATTTCTAGAAACTCCAAGCTGATTGTGTCAATCGCAAAGGAGGCTGTCAGTGGAGGTAAGCAAACCAAAGGTTTAAAACCCTGTTCTAGATTTTATAATCCAGGAGATGAATGAGAAAAAAATACACACCTCTATCTATATACTTTTTTTTTAATTTAAATTTTTTTTTTGTTTTTTTAAATAAAGTGACAGCTGCTGTGTAGCCATGGGGGCAGCCACTGGATACACAGTAGATAACAGATAAGAATCCCATTGTATACTACAGAGCTGTTCTGTTGTCTGCTGTGTATCCTGTGCCTTTTCTCCTATTTTCAGCTTTGAATGGCTGCCTCCATGGCTACACAGCAGCTTGTTTATGTAAACTATAGTAGAGTTTCTGAAGCAAACATACCAGTTTTACCAGTGCAGGACAACAGACTGGGCGATTTCAGGGAGATTAGTCGCCAAATTTAAAACTTAATAGATGGTCATCTTTAAAGATAAGTTGGATCATTTTAACAGCAATTTACCTCATGCTATAGAGTCACCTGAAATGAGAGAAAGCTGAATTACTCCATAGTTGTTTTTGAGGTTCTAACTAGTTATCATTTACATATATCCTTTCTACCGCACCTCACACAGGATATTTGTATATAGTAACCTATTTGAGTTTGATATAGAATATAAAAACAGAGGTTTACTACTTGTGTAATTAAACGTATAAAGATCAGTTAGGGATACCAGTGTCACCAGGCCCGGACTGACCATGTATCTTTTCGGGCAAATGCCTGAGGGGCCGCTCCAAATCTTCTGTAAGTGGGCTGCTCTTGATTGATCTGGCGGGCTCTAGGACCGCTCCTCCACCCTATCTCCCTCTTTGGCTCTGCCCCTCCCACTCCTCTGTGCTCCCGTTGCTGCTGCCTCTGCCTTGCTGAGTGGCCAAATTGCTGGCTGGCGTTGGACTGCGTGCCTGCTTTGTGTCAGAGCTGGGGAGGATCTGAGAGAGGGAGAGACTGCCTGCTGCAGTTTGCCACCACGACCACATGGTAAACCTGTCAGTCTGTGCAGGAGGAGTCTTCTCTTTTTCTGCAATCACATGGGCTCACAGATGGGAGTAGGAGAGAGTTGAAGGAAGCTGTTCTGCTACAGAGTATTGCTGTTAGGAAGAAAGAGCTGAGCTGAGCACTGATGAGACATTGTGGCTGCAGTGCTGAGTATTTTTTTGGCATGGGGAGACAAACTTGGCATGATTCAAAACTTTGAGCAAAACAGCGGTCTGGATTTCATTTTATATCACATAACTATTAATTTAATCAATATAGATTCATATACAATACATTATTCAAACAAATTAATTGCATTTCATTATGAATTTATTCTATAAATATATTCAGGTAAGAGCTCTATTGCGGTATTAGGGTTCCTTCCTTACGCTTTTGCTTTGTTTGCAAAATGTGATAGCATCTCAACTGCAGAGTTCAGCAGAAAATATTGCTTTTCTGTCGCCTGACATGCAGCCTCGTACAGCAGCAGATGCGGCCGGAATCTGCTTCTTATAAGAACAGCTGCAGTACCAAGTACAATCATCAGACATGGTTTGTTCTATTGTAAATTAGCTTTGCAACTGGAAACGGGGTACTCTAAAAATTACTCCCTACTGTACTAAATGATAAAGATATTAGAAGTCACTGAGGGGTTGTTTTGTGACCATATAAAGTCACAAGGCTGCAGAATCTTTAACATATTTTATATGAACTATACTTAAGTGAGAAAGGCAGCACTTTATGTACATAATTCTTTGCAGATTTACCCCAATATATGAGCAAATGTGTACAAAACCATTGCATGTTTACATGTGGGCTGCTTTGATTTTTTTTTGCCCGGGCTGCTTTTTACCCCCAGTCCGGCCCTGAGTTTTTGTAATCAACTTAAGGCTTGATTGCCCACCATTTCATATAAAGAAATTAGTGAAAATAACATGTTACACCATGCCTTAACTATCATTTAAAGTAGGATATACATTTCATTTGACAAAATCCAAAAAAAAAGACTATTTGCATCTGAATTTAAATCACATAAAAAAAACTTTGACCAGTTAATAGATAATTAATAGTATGCACTAAATATATTAACCACTAGCATTCAATTGAGTGAAACAGAATAATCTCCCAAAAAAAATCATCTGCATAAAAAGATATTTTCTTTTGTCTAACCAGTCTAAAACTTTAATACCACTATCAGATCTAACTAGAAAGGGACGTTTGAGAACAAACTTCATGTTGGTTTGAAAAACATGTGAAATCATTGAATTAAATCATTTTGCTAATGAGTTTTTTAATAGTTTCAGAATGGCAGAAATTTAAATTTCCCCACAGAAAGTTAGTGTGACATCTGATTGATGGTTGGTGTATCTGCCCACTTTTTCTAAACTTGAACCACAATTGCCCAGTGACTAACTCCGTTTAGGGAGCCTGTTATAAATATTTAGATAATGGAAGCAGCTTACAGTTAAACTTACAGGCACCCAGTGATAAACTGTACAATGATTAGGAACCCTGGTGTAAATAGAGTAAGAATGGCAGAATTTTAAATTTATACCAGTGAAATTTTAGAGTGAAATCTGATCTGTTAGTAGCTCTACCGACTTTTTATAACCTGAATTTGTATTCATCAGTGATAAACTGCAAAGTTTAAAGGGAAACTGTCATGGGAAAACGTCTTTTTTTTTTTTTTTTTTTTTTTTTTTTTTTTTTTTTTTTTTTTTTTTTTTAAACGCATCAGTTAATAGTGCTGCTCCAGTAGACTTCTGCACTGAAATCCATTTCTCATTTTGTCAATTTCCCAGCTGCCCCTGGTCATTTCACTTGTGCCAGCACTTTAGGAGGGAACTGCTTTCTGGTAGGCTGTTACTTTTCCTTCTCAATGTAACTGAATAGTAGGCTGTTGGACATGGGTTTTACTATTGAGTGCTGTTCTTAGATCTACCAGGCAGCTGTTATCTTGTGTTAGGGAGCTGTTATCTGGTTACCTTCTGTTGTTAGGCTGCTGGGTGGGGGAAAGGGAGGGTCTGATATCACTCCAACTTGCAGTAAAGAGTGATTGAAGTTTATCGGAGCACAAGTCACATGACTTGGGGCAGCTGGGAAATTGACATTATGTCTAGCCCCATGTCAGATTTCAAAATGAAATATATAAAATCGGTTTGCTATTTTGAGAAATGGATTTCAATGCAGAATTCTTCTGGAACAGCACTATTAACTGATGCATTTTGGGGAAAAAAAATTTTTTCCCATGACAGGGTCCCTTTAAGGATCCTGGCATTAAATGTGTGAAAATGGCAGCAGTATATATTTCCCCATTTAAATCAATGAGGGAAATTATCTGATTCGCTGTTTGTGGCACCACCCTCTTTTTTTAACCTTGAATCTGTAATCATCAGTAACAAAATGTGCAGAGTTTGGGGACCCTGGCCTAACTAATGTAAAAATGGCATAATTTTAAATTTAAAACCGTACAGTAAGAGAACAAACATCATGTTGGTTTGAAAAACACTAAATTAAAATCTGATTGGCTGTTGATAGCTCCAGCTTATTTTTCTAACCTTGAACCGCATTCATATAATAAATTCCACTGTACAATTCACATTTTGGAGACCCTGGCCTGAATAATGTCAGAATTACAGCAATTTAAATTTCCCTACTGAAATTGATGGTTTGTGCCCCCACCCACTTTTGTAACCTTGAACTGCAGTTACCCAGTGACTACCTCTGGAAAGTCAAAGACCCTGGCATTAATGTTTAAAGAATGTCAGCAGTTAAACCAATAAAAGTCAGTAGAGGAGTTGTGATTGGCAGGTGGGTGTGCCGTTTTTTTCTAACCTTCAGTTTAATAACATAGTTACTGTAAGAACAAACTTCATGTTGGTTTGAAAAATGTGAAGTTACTGAAAAGTGATTGGCTGTTGTTGGCTCGGTCATCTCTTTCTTGTGACCACATCATATGGTAAAAATCACTGTACAAAGTTTGGGGACCCTGGTTTTAATTGTCAGAATGGCAACAATTTAAATTTCCCCACTGAAATTCAATGACATCTGAGTGATGGCTGGTGTCTCAACCTTGAACTGCAGTTACCCAGTGACGAACTCTGGAAAGTTAAAAAACCTGACATTAATATTTATAGAATGGCAGCAGTTTAAATTGAAACCTATAAAAATCAATAGGTGTGATTAGCTGTTGTCAGTGACTGAATGTGCAAAGCTTGGGAACCCTGGCGTAAATAGTGTGAGAATGGGAGTAGGTTCAGTTTCCTTATTGAAAGTTAATGGGTGAAATTTAATTGGCTGCTTGTAGCTCTGCCCACTTTTGGTTACCCAACAAATATCTTTTCATTCAGGTTGACTCATGACTATATGATTCAAGTCTGATGAGTGTAGCCTCAAAGCTCAAAGTGGCAGCAATTTACATTTCTCTATTGAAAATTAATTGGGGTATCGCTTAGAAAAGCACAAGCAACCTGCTCCACTATAGGATGAAGAATTTTTGAGAGGTTGGGTGTTGTACCCCTAAAACTTGAGGAGAAGCATTTTAAAAATATGGGGCCCTGAGAATAAGAAAAAGAGGATTAAGAAGTGAAAGAAAAATCTTAAATCAAAGTACAGAACCCTGCCTTGTGCCTTATATCAAACAGTTCTGATATCTCATAATTGGTTTTTATCATTGCCATAGGTTTATTATATAATGGCTTTATCCAACAATCAAAATTATCCCCAAACCAATATGCTTTCAAGACTAACCAAAATAATCCCTTTACTGCAGCAAGATAGCAAGTTTTCACTCGTAAATTGAAATTTTCATGTAGATTTGTGACCACATTGTCTTGTAGACAGTATTTAAGATTATATTTTAACATCAATAATTTGCACCATTCATATTGATAATGGCAGTTCACCATTTCGTAGTACTATTAAAGGACATGTAACACACACACAATTAATCAGTGAACAGTCTCTTTGAAATCTTTAGATAACTGCCACTCTGGTTGTTAAAGGGTTAACAATAAGGCTGCAGCATCCCCTCCTCCTAACTCCAAAACCCGTTATCTGGAAAAAACGAGGTCCCAAGTATTCTGGATAATAGGTCCCATACCTTTATCTCGTGCCTGTGTAAACCTGCATTCTGCATTGAATGAGCTTTACAGCATACATGTTATGCAGATATCAATGTTACTGATGATGTGTCAGAAGGTAATTGGCCTGTCAAGTTGTTTTAGGAAAATTTGATAGTGCTGGCAAATGGAGGGGGTATATGCAGTACAAATGACATGGCTTTGGTGGGAAAGACATGCCAATGTGTGTGTGTGTGTGTGTATATATATATATATATATATATATATATATATATATATATATATATATATATATATATATATATATATATATGGTAGAAAAATGTATGCTTTACCTCTCCTTTAACCCTTTTACTGCCATCTGATTTGGTACATTTATTGCAAGACCATTTTTGAACCTTTTGTACTCTTTCACTTTAAGGGCCTTTCCCTAACCCAGAAAAACAATATGAGCTTTCACAAATACAATTTGGCATAATTCCACTCCTGTAGAAAGATATGGGCTTCTAAGTGTATAAAGAAACACATAAAAACAATTTTGAATGATACAAACACACATATCAGAAACATAATTTATTTACGCATGAGAACAGCAGATTTGGAATGTTCTGTGTTTCCCAAATGCCCCAATACCAATCTACAGAATCATATCTCCCACACACCATTAGGTAGCAACACCCTAAATATGGTTGCCAGGAGTCCACAGAACAGTTTGATGCCCAATATGTGTTGGTTACCTAGGGGCCCCAAAATGTAGACACCCCGTGTGAGCTATCAGTTATGTATTTCCAGGTACTGCAAAATCAACACATTTACATCATTTTGAGGGGGCAAAGTTAGAAAAAAGTAAGTTCATCCCAGAAAACCATATATTTTTGGAAAGTACACATTCCCCCAAATTCATATTAGGTATGCATGTCTTTCTACTCCAAAACACCCAGCCACAAACCTTTCCTAAATTTGGAAATTTTCCAAAAATCACATAAAATTTTCCACCCTGCAGCATAGTATTTCCACACATACTTTTAGTTATCAAGATAGATCACCCCAAATATGAAAGCCTGGGGTTCTCTAACCAGTTCTATGCCCAATATATATAGGTTTTTCTATGCACGTGGCATATAGAGGCCCCAAAATTAAGACCCCCCATTAGGTTGGTCATTTCAGGTGCTGCAAAATCAACACATTTACACAGTTTTGGGGGGCAAAGGTAGAAAAAAAAGTGTGTTCACCCCTGAAAACCATATATTTTCAGGAAGTACACATTCCCCCGAATCCAAATTTGGTATGCATGTGTTTCTACTCCAAAGCTCCAAGCTGCAAACCTTTCCTAAATCTGGCGAAAAAGGCCGCTGTTTTTACATTTCTGAAAATCACCTAAAAATATTACAATTGGCCACATTTATCTCACCCAATTTCTTACATACAATTGTAAAACACCCTAGATATTGACACCAAGGGTTAAAATCACTGGTTTATCTGGAAAGGATGACCAACTTAAAGAAGTGGGTCACATTTAATATTGTATAGAATGGTTAATTCTAAGCAACTTTTCAATTGGTCATCATTTTTTCTTTCATTTAATATTTGCATGATTTGCTTTTGACTCTTTCAAGGTCACTGAACCCATTTTTATGTCAAGGCCCTTTCTTATTCATATTCCAGTCTCTTATTCAAATTAATGCATGGCTGCTAGGGTAATTTGGACCTTAGCTACTAGCTTGCTGAACTTGCAAACTGGAGGGCTGCTGAATAAAAAGCAAAAAACTTTTTGTAGAAATGAAAAACAATTGCAAATTGTCTACACTCTCTACATCATACTAAAAGTTAATTAAATGTAAAGAACCCCTTTAATATACCAAGTAATGGAGGTTTCCATGGAGAATGAATGAAGCTGAAATCTAAATACAGGTATGGGATCCGTTCTCCGGACACTCGTTATCCAGAATTCTCCAAGTTACGGAAAGACTGTCTTCCATAGACTCCATTTTATTCAAATACATTTTTTCCTTTTTTCTGTAATAATAAAACTGTACCTTGCACTTTATTTAATCCTTATTGGAAGCAAAACCAGCCTATTTGGTTTATGTAATGTTTAAATGATTTTCTAGGAGACTTAAAGTATGAAGATCCAAATTATGGAAATATCTGTTATTTGAAAAGCCCCAGGTCCTGAGCATTCTGGATAACCCATACTTTAACCTTGAAATGTAAACATGCCATTCGGATTTGACATTACTGTAAATTACACTATTATTTTAACTTGTTATCCAGACATGGGATAATAAGAACTGACCATTTGGTCTTTCCAGACATCGTCAGCTTAAAGGAAAACTATACCCCCTGGACATTGTAGGTCTCTATAAAAAGTTATTGCATAAAACAACTCATGTAAAACCCTGCTTCATGTAAATAAACCATTTTCATATTAATACACTTTTTTAGTAGCATGTGCTTTTGGGTAATCATAAATCGAAAATTGCCATTTTAAAAAATAAGGACAGCCTCCTGGCATCGTATGATTCAATGGTGCACACAAACATACCAAACAAACTATAAAGTTAGGTCACACGAGCCAATTAACAGACAGGGTTGTGTCTTTTGCTTTAACACTTCTTCCTGTTATAGTTAGAGTTGTAGTATTTTTTTGGTCAGGTGATCTCTGAGGCAGCACACAGACCATCACGAAAGGGTGGTTCAAGGCAAGAAATGTAAAAACGCAATATTTACTTAAATATATATTCCAGGTAGGTAAGATTCTTTAATATGTCACTTAATTTGATATATCTGTTGCTCAAATATTCATTTTGGCGATATAATTTTTCTTTAATGCGTGTATGGGGCCCTCCAATGGGCCTGTCCAACTGAAATATGGTCAACTTTTGGGCAGCTATTGATAGGACCAAACAGTTGGATAAGCTTGATATCCCCCACCTTCACCTCAAGATGGGTACACAGGTACAAGAGGTTGCCCAACATATTTCAGTTTGTCACCAGGTACCCCCTTGTATATTTAGAGAGTAGTGAATGTAATCCTTTTCAGGTAGCCCAGAGTGTTTGATTGCAAATCTGTTACTTCTAGGCATATAATGTCGTGCTGATGGTCTTTCAGAAATTTTAACACCAGAGATTGTTTTAATGTTGGGTTAAAGCCTCTCACATTCCAAAATAAAATTTACAACTCTTCCCTCTCAATTATATTCTTAAATATAGAGAGTAAAAGTTGTTGTACCGTGTTACCTAGTCAACAGGGCATCCATTTTGAAATAACAAAAATGGTATAAATGTGATACCTTTATTGGCTAACTAAGATATTGTAGCACGCTTTCTAAACATTTTATTTAATTTTTCAAGCTTAATATCGTTATATTGAGCTTGAAAAATTAAATAAAATGTTTAGAAAGCGTGCTATGGTATCTTAGTTAGTCAATAAAGGTATCACATTTATACCACATATATACCGTGGTGTTCTCTGATGTATATAACATTAGATCTCATAGATCAAATGAACAGCAGATAAGTTGCAAGATAATGTGGATCAAAGTGGCTGAATATAAATTAGGGCTAAATTAGTTAAGTGTGAAATAAAAGGAATTGAAGATTCAAAGTTTTATTGTGATATGTTCATATGTACAAATTACAATGAAATTCTTACTTTAAAGTCTTCTTCACAGACTAGACAAATTAACACTCAGCATAACATTGCAATAATAAAATAAAGCTACAATAAAACTTCTGTCTAATCTAGCTATATACAATAAAGTTACAAAAAGGTCTATCTTCCAAATGTAATAACGTTACAATAAGTTCTATTTGGTCTTGCAAACGTACTATTATCAAAATGTCCATAACCATAATGATTAATTTGTCCCAGTACATGTTTGTTTTTCTGACTTGGTGCAGGCAGTTCTTAATCTAAGTGATTGGCCATAAATACAAATCTCAGATTCAGTCTCTTCTGCAGAGAGTTGAAAGTTTTCATTAATGTGTACTCCCAAACCTTGTTTTCATGTTCTGTTCACGAATTTCCCCTAGGAGCCAAGATTAAGCAGTTTATGGAGTGGGTAGAGAGGGCTGTTGAAATAGTTTCCTACAGGTGTGTCCAGTTTTTTTTTTATTAGTTAGATCCAGTGCAGCAGTGGTGTCTATTTTTCTCTCTCAGGCTTTGACCAGTCTCTCCTATATACAGTCCTGCTTCTGGGCATCTAGTACACCACATTGTAAGAAGAACAGTTGTTCTCTTCTAATGTGTCTGAGCTCAATATGTTTTGGCAGGTTTTATATTGTGTTTTTCCACAGGGGTATGTTCCATTTTTGGTGGGTTGTGATAAGGCACTTTTTTTTTAGGTTTGGAGGATTTCAAAAATGCTACAAGTGGTGGGTCATGTAATGTGCTTTTTATCATTAAGAAGTGTGCATTGTAGATCCCTGGATATTTTTTTTGAGTCTTTAGTTGTGGATTGTATGTGACCAGTGCTAACCCTACCTACCCATTGACTATCCAATTTACAGTGGTGTGAAAAACTATTTGCCCCCTTCCTGATTTCTTATTCTTTTGC
>CM044443.1:59296084-59306507 GCA_024363595.1 Xenopus borealis | reverse complement strand
TTTGAGAAAATGAATTAATTTTATGTACACTAAGAATGAATTCACAGAAAGTACACCAATCGGATTTAAGATTTGAATATACAACATCATGTTTTGTTATATTTATTGTAATATTTAATTATTTATGTATTTATGTATTTATTTATATATATTCATTTATGCACTAAGGGTTAATAATCACTAAGTCAAAGTATAATACACACTGTTATCCCATTTTTGAACTGCAAAAGTAATATGTTGCAATATAGCTTTGTGGAAACGAAAAAAGCAGAGCGGAATACAAGAAATCTGACTAATAACGCACTAAAGAAGAATCAGTATAGTTTAGAAAGTTGAGTAGTGAATAAAATGTGGACACTAGTTCTCGGGGAGTCCAGCGAGAGAGGAGAGACGCGCTGGAACGCAAGATGCTGAGACGCATAACAGGAAGGAAGCGCCAAGATGGAACGCAAATGCGCTGAACCGCAAGGATACAGGAAGTGACCTCGTTTTAGTGAACGCCACTATTTTTAAGGATCGAGCGGACGATATAAGTTTTAATGCCTCTGATGAAGCTGATACAACACAGCGAAACGCGTTAGGATAATAGAGGACACTCACTTGGACTGCTATAAAGGCCCAGAGGGGAAATCAGGATAAGGAACCCACGGACTTACCAGCAGACTAAAAATTACATGCAAGCACCCTAAGGGGAAACTGTGAGTGCACTGGTTGTTTTTAACATTTTTATATATTAAAACAGGATTACACTATTCTTCTGTTTTTTATTCTTTATGCTTATATCGAAATGGCGGACATAATCGAGGTTTAGGAGGAGAATTGCCAGGAGGAATTACAATATATGCGGCTCACCACAAAAGTGGTCTGTAAGTAGGCAATTTAGCCAAACATTTTTGGTGAAAGAAAAATACACCTGGAGATCTAATCTAAGAATAATCACCTTAAAAACCACAATCTATTCAGACAATTGGGAATTCCACTTTTG
Organism: Xenopus borealis; assembly: GCA_024363595.1. Taxonomy (NCBI): domain Eukaryota; kingdom Metazoa; phylum Chordata; class Amphibia; order Anura; family Pipidae; genus Xenopus; species Xenopus borealis. The sequence goes on along the minus strand of CM044443.1, from coordinate 59,305,522 downwards.
GGAGGAAATGCATGTATATGTATACCTACGTTGTAGGTTTGTACATGTATTCCCACTAACCATATAAATATTTGTTTGAAGCACGGGGTGTCTCTTATAATCCCCAACATACTACACTATATTGTTTTTTTCTAAAAATTTCCATCACACAACTTTATAGATACGATTTGTCTTAATGAAAACCTTAAAGGGATTTTTCTTAAAGGGGTTTTCGTAAAAATAATTTTAAAGGCATAATGTACATTATCCTTAGGGATAGAATGAAATGCTTATATCTTTCCAAATATTCTGTGTTGTCCTCAACCACATTCACATTTTTTCTTTCTATATAACTTTAAAATCATTACAAAATTACATTTAAAAAACAAAGGTTCAAAAACGTGCATTTGTTTCAGATATATGCTAACTCTTTAAATTTTTTCCATGTATATATTATGCATCTACCTATCCAAATAGTATTTTAATTCCCAATCTTTGTTCAGAACTATTGGTCTCTCTGTTTCTAAGGTAAACATCCACCACACCTCTCTCTTATTTATCTGTTTTTCTATATCTCCTTTTCTTTTACCTAAGCTCACTTGTTCTCTACCCTGAAATTATATAAATTTCTCATTATGTACTTTTATCAGATGTTCTGCTATCACTGAAGATTCATAATTTCTACCCACGCAGGCTAGATGTTCCAATATTCTGTCCTTCATTCTACGCAAAGTTCTCCCAACATATTGACATCCACATCTACATATTTAGGGGAATAACAAGAGAGAAACTATAAACGAAGAACAAAAAAAGTTTTAAAAAAAAAAGTGTGCATACATGTCTGTACAGCTCTAAAAAGTGTTTATATGTGTGTACGTGTATGTGACTGTAAAAAAGCAAAAGAAAGACAGAAAAAATATACTTTTACTTGTGTGTACTGTGTATGTGCGTAAAAAAAGGGTACATACCATTTCTAGGCGAACAAGGGGTCCTTAGCAGAGCTGCAAGGTCCAGGATTGCAGAGATCAGAAGCAGGAAGTGAGTGGGTGGAACTTATCACGCGAGGAAGAAGCAGCACTGGGGAAGCAGTCTACTGAGCACAGGAGCAGGACCTGTGTGCATACCTCCCACCTGTCCCTTTTGGAGGGACAGTCCCTCTTTTGGCAGCTCATCCTGCAGTCCCTCTTTTGGCAGCTCATCCTGCAGTCCCTCATTTGTACTGGAAAGTCCCTCTTTTCTCTGCACTGAACAGCCAGATAAAGAAACAAAGTTTCTAACTTAATTGGCTTTTGGCAGAGAGCCCAGAACAGCTAACAGGTGCAAATAAGATGTAACAGGAGAAATATTTTCAAACTTTCATAATCTACCAAATTTTGTAAAATGATAATGGTAATTGGGGGTGTGGCCACAAAAATGAGCATGGTAAAAAATGTAGTTGTGCTACTTGCGAAAAAAAAAATTTGTCTCTTTTTACTTCCAAAATGTTGGGAGGTATGTGCGTGGCAGCCCCCTAGGCTCGTTGGCTAGTGGTTTGAGCAGCCAGATGCGCCTCTCTGCACTTTGATTTTGCCAGGAGTGCAGATAGGCAGCCCTTTAAACAGAACATAACTCCTACGTTTGTGGGGCTTGGAGCCTTTTTAAGCCAGGATGTAGGCACGTTCTTGGCATTTAAAGGGCAGCCCACTTTGCAAAGACCAAACTTATAGCCCCATTAGTGGAAGGCAGCCTGTGTCATATAAGAAAGATCTAACAGATTTCAAACACCCAGTCCTTTCTTTTTTAATATATTATGGACACATATAGGCTTTTGACCATCACCTGGAGGAATTGGCAAAATAATTTGCCTACCTGCAACTAAGACATGCCTTCCACAAACAATTACAATATCTGCAGAAAGACCCCTTCTGCAACCAAGACTGGGAGATCCCGAGTCAGCAGATTGAAGCCTCAAATGGTCCACAAAGTTCTGTGGAAGCACGCGGAACCCCACAAAAGCGATCTCAGCTGATTGAATGGAGATCTCCAGTTTTGTATGCTCAAAAACAATGAGCTCAAACACATGATTAATAACAGATCGTGCTTCCCATGCACTCATCAGAAGCTGGCCAGACTCAACAAGCAAATCTGAAGCAGAAATCTTATCTTGTCAACTAGTAGTGCTTTAGTGCATATTCTGGCTATAATAAATGAAAGCCCCATGAGAACTTCCAGAAGTCATAAAAATATTATGGACAAATAATAATCGACTAATTGGGTTAGTTTCTCTTGTACAAAGCTTTGTTATATACAATTATAAGTTATAAAGCTGTCTTGTATACCATATTGGTAGTGATGGGCGAATTTATTCGCCAGGGGTGAATTCGGGTCGAATTCCCGCGATTTGCCGCTGGCGAATAAATTCGCGAAACTCCAAAAAAAATTCGCCAAAAAAATTTCGCCGCCCAAAAACGAGTCGCGCGTCGTTTTTGACGCGACGAAAACGACGCGACGCACGTCGAAAATGACGCGACGCGTCGGACGCGACGCGTCGGAAACGACACGACGCACGACTCGTTTCGCGAATCGGCGAAAAAATTCGCGAATTTCTCTGGAAATTCGCAAATTTTTCGGCGAAGCAAAACGCGCCCGTTTCGCCCATCACTACATATTGGGTATATTATCAAAGTATCACTATGAGCCACCATTGATAACTTTTCTTTGTGTTATATTTCTATCAAAGTCTTGTATTTGTATCAAAATATTACCATGAGCCATCATTGATAAAATTCATATTTCATTACACCCTTTGGCTCTTGGTAATACACATCTAAACACACTTATTGTTCCCATTTTTTTCTTTAAAAGGGAAACTACACTATGTGATTCCACTACACTCATGGTTGCATTTTGTTATATGTTCCTCTAACTCTAGTAGTGTATCAATATTAAAATGAATGTTCTTAGAGCAATCACTCAAATTAAAGCTACACATTCCTTATCCTGACACCCATTATTATACTCCAACAGTATCATGATGATGATGATTCTGATTGAAGGACACTACATTTAACAAAAGATTAAACAAATCTCACCTGCATTACAAGTCATAAAATACAACTACAATAATTCCTGTCCAGTGAGAGAATCAGTGACCACCCATAGAAAGTTATCTCGGGCAAACATGTATAAGTATCCCTCTTGCTCTGCATTTTATTATAGGCCATCAGCTGCTCAAAACATTTAGGGCTGGGACAGACCGGGAGATTCGGGGAGATTCTGTCACCTGGTGTTTAATCGCAGGCGACAATCTCCCCGAACTCCCTTCTCCCTGTCTGTCCCAGCCCTTAGGCTGAGGGCAGATTACCTTGTATGCTTTACACTGTTAAACAGTGCTTCTATAGAAAGCATTATGTTTACCATGTTATCTGCCATGCATTTTCTAACAAACCCACCTACATACAAGACCATTTGGCAACTGGGTTCATTTCAGCAGACTTTTAGTCCCAACAAAAATTGTGCAACTAATTTTTACTGAAGGCATGACCTCAACAGGGACCTATAAAGAGGCAAAATTATGTTTCATCCCTTGACATCACAGAATGATATACTACATAGAATTAAATGTTATTCAAAAAACAGAAATGAAACGTCATCACTATTACATGTTCTGTTACCCTATCAACACATATGCGATAATTTCTTGTACCTTATTGTCAAGGCGTATAGTCTACAGAAATTTTAGTGATTATGGTTATCATTATTCTTCCCGCAAGATCATTAATATTTATAATCAGAGATTTTCATAAACTGACTTTGTAATGTCGCTCATATAAAAGACCATAACAATCCTGTTACCAATAATATAATGCATGTGAATTTCAATTTGTAGAACCAGTTAAACTAAAAGGCATTCAAATAGTCATTTGTAAAGTCCAAGTTGATGATAAACTTTTAAAATAAATCAATGTCCATTGAAGTTTTCCACCTATCTGGAAATAAATCCCAGAATCTGTAGAACTGATGTCTGTTGAAGATTAACAATGTCCAAATCTTTGTTTACTGTTCATTATTTGGCAATTAATTTGTCTTAGTAAATACTGTTATTGCAGTCATGTTAAACATCTATAAAACAAAGGTAGCATCGGTTCTTAGCATTTAAGATCTGTTTTATCACTTTTTATCAACTTCTTAATTATCAATACTTTTATGTCTCTTACTCTGCATCACATTGTCTTAAATTACTTTTAAGACAAGACAAAACGTAAAAAAAACCATTCCGTTTGGAAGAAAAGAGGTTTCACCTAAATATTCGGAAGGGGTTTATTACAGTGAGAGCTGTGAAGATGTGGAATTTTCTCCATGAATCAGTTGTGCAGGCTGATACATTAGATAGCTTTAAGAAGGGGTTGGATGGCTTTTTAGCAAGTGAGGGAATACAGGGTTATGGAAGATAGCTCATTATACAAGTTGATCCAGGGACTAGTCCGATTGCCTTTTTGGAGTGAGGAAGGAATTTTTTCCCCCTCTGAGGCAAATTGGAGAGGCTTAGGATGGGGTTTTTTTTGCCTTCCTCTGGATCAACTAGCAGTTAGGCAGTTTAAAAAAAAAAAAAAGGTTGAACTTGATGGACGCAAGTCTTTTTTCAGCCTAACTTACTATGTTACTATAAACTCATTCATGTGGGCCCACACACTCAGAAATATACAAAACAAAAATGTTTTAGTAACTTGCAAGTTTCATTGTTAGGTATTCTACCATGCTTGTTTTTCTTTAAAACATTTTTTTCAAAAATCACCATGTCTTGGATGCCCTACACAAAAATCTGAAAGCTTAAAAAAAATGTATAAAAAATAATGGATCCAAGCAGCAAAAACAAAAAGCTATTTGTTGTAACTATTCAGTACAATGCTCTAATATTCAGGGTTAGATGACCTATCAGAGTTACTTGGTATCAGATTCTTGCACAGCAGTGATGTAGTTCCACACAATCCTTTGCTGCTTATAACTTTATTTAGGAGAGATGCATATCAGCACTGTTATTCAGTTAATGCAAGAACATGCAGCAGCAGAGAACGCTCACACACTTACAGGAACAGGAAATTACTCTACATCAGGAAACCCCCAGAACCAATAAGCAATCACTTACATCACACACACAGGAAATTGTATGGTAACGTGATACATGCATTCTGGGAACTGCAGTATTCTGTATTCCATAACTAACATAGAACAGATCAACATCCTCCAGCCCCATGAACTCTCTTTAGAAGTTAATCAGTTTATATCTCCATATGGTACAGTAGTTGTATTGGTCCTCTTAGCACAGTCCCCGATGGTAATATCAAAGAATATGAGCGAATATGATTGTCTCTTTGTGGAAAAACTGTGTCATTTATTCAAGTCTGCCACATTTGTCTTGGCAATTTGTCTTCCTAAACCAACCCCAAATCTCCAACCTTGAAAGAAGATGCACATCCTCCTCCCTTGGTATAGTGAGCTGATCTCAAATCCAGCAAATATGCCTTACGCCATCTATTCCAGAATTTTGTCACAAGCACAAGCAACAGTGCCTCTTGAGTGGAACACTTGTGAGATACCGTAGGTGCCTTAGATTGTGGCAATTTTGTAAGTCGCTGCCCAATAAGAAAATGTCCTGGTGTCAATGGCTGGGGACTCATCACTATGAGTAAAGGTTAGAGGCCTAGAGTTTAGAACTGCTTCTACTTAAGTCAGAATTGTGGTAAGCTCTTCAAAGCACAGCATTACCTTCCCCAATGTTTACTTAAGATAAGACTGTACCAAACAAACAAATCTTTCCCAGAATCCTCCCCACCAAGCACCTCTATCAACAATGTCATTTCAAGTAAATCCCTTTTCAATGAAAAACCTCTTCAATGAAGCAGTGTTGAGAGTTTTCCATAGTTCTTGAAGAGACAAACAGATCTCTTAAAATTCTTTGCCAAGTCAGAATATACAACCTTGCACAGAGCCCTTTTGGTAATAAATCTCCTAAAGGTTAATAAAAAGTTCTCAATAGTCTGGTCTGAAACAAATTCTAAGTGAACATATCTTGTGACTGCACAAGTAAATAATGCAATGTAAGCCTTTCTTGTAGATGTTTTGCCCTTTACAAATAGAGGACCTGCAAAATCAACACCTGATACTTTGAAAGGAGGGGCTTCCAAGACTGTCCTCAGGGAGCGGAGCTGGTATTTCACTTCCAGCCCTGACATTAAATTTCTTACTGTATATAGAACATTTTAGAGCACAAACTTTACTAACTGTCTTATTACCCAAAATTGCTCTCTGAGTTGTGCCAGTGTTCATTGTAACCCCAAATGCATCACCTTTTCATGCGGACATTGCACTTAAGGTTTTGAAAAGCGCCCCTTTACAGGCAATATCCAAGGGTGTCTATGCCTTTCAGTCAGATTTGCCTTGTTTAACCTGCCACCTATATACAAAAGTCTGTCCTTGTCAATAAATGGATTTAATTTAATCTTATTTTGGACTTCTTATGCATGCTCTGTCCATTGTTAAGACAGAGGATTCCATCACTGAACTCACATCCTTGTGAGAATTTCACCCAGTACTTTTCAGCCCTCAAGATTTCTTCCACAGACAGTTCACCAGTAATTCTGTTACTTGGCTGACTGGTGTTTTGAATAAATCTATATACCCAGGCAGTAATTCTGTATACAGTACGTCATTTACTAAACCTTTCTAGAGGGAAAATTAGGTCACATTTGAGCTCTGCACTACAGTTGTTTTATACAGTCACTTGGTTATCTGATTCCACATCTGCATATTCTGAGACACCAGTGACCAATTGTGAATTTTGTGGCCACCCTGACTGTGGACCTTGTAACCAGTCTGGCCCATGCCATCAAATGTGATTTTTAATTGTTATTTGAATGTTGACCCGTTGTAAGGAAATCCCTATAACAATAATGGCATTCGTCCCTTATAATGTCACTGGCACTTGCTCTTTCATAACACTGGCACTTGTCACCTATAATAACACTGCTGAAATTGATATGGATCTCAAGCAGATCCTAAGTATATCTATTCCTGTCCAAATTAGATTATAGGTCCAGACCGGAAGAATCACACTGACACAGGGCGTTCAGTATAGAAATGCTTCTTCTGCTTTATTGTGTATGTGCAAAGCTTTTTATATTGGTTGGGTAAGGGTTAAGCAAAGTGTATGAAACACACATCACAGTCCTTGAGGCACTTGTGGTGATTGGTTGCATAGTCCTTGAGGCAATTGAGACTTCCTCAAGGCTGTGTATGCAACAGAGACATCTGCGAACCTTGGCCTTGGCTATTACATCTATTAACATCTTAAACAGTATGATATCTGTTGAGCTATAGCTGAGCAAGGAAGAAATGAGTATACAGTAAAATAGACATTTTAGATATATGAAATATGCAATAGCTTTAATTCCCTAACAGGGCTATCCTTACCTACACAGTCTGACTATACAGTTGGTTCAGTGTGATTTTATCTCTGCTACTCTATTTGCAACAAATGGCTTCCACAGGTTTGTGAAGCTTTGGATCCAGTGCAATGCAATAATAGAGTCAGTCCATAAATGAGGTTGAATAGACTGGATGCTCAAGTAGTCAAGCAAATACTTCATTATTCTTACACTGATTAATGCTCCAAGTAACTCTAACCTTGGAAGAGTGACCTTCTTTAGAGGTATTTGTGACTTTGAATGGGGACAAGAATCCAATAAGGTCAAAAATATGTGCTGAGGTCATCAAAACACACCTCCTTATATTTTTCCTTTCTTGCAAAACACTAAAAGGGTTTGTAGGTCAAATATAAGGTCATCAGTCTCTGTTCTCCATTTGAGTCCAAGTACCTTACAGTAGTTTGATTGGTCTACCATAGTAGATCCCCTTTCACTGTTATTATTTTGCCATTTGAACCTTAATTCACTTGAATTAGTAAACCATACAGAGAACCATACATGCAGTGAGCATAATCTCCCTTGCCTCTGTGGATAATTCAAAGGCATCATTAATAGTGTCTGCTTCCGATATGAGGTCATCCGCATAAAGGAACTGGTTAAGAATCTGAACAGTCCTTGGATGTGATCCTTCATATTGTTTCAAATGATGTTTGATGGTAGCTGTCAGAAAAAATGGACTAGCCGATGCCGAAACATGTCCGGACTGAAAATTAAAATAGGCCCTGTCATTTCAGGTATACAGAGGCCCAATCAGCCCACATAGAGGCCCAAAGAGCCCCAAACCAGCCCACTAAATACTGACTTTCTATGGCACCTTATAGCAGCCCCTCTGGCATTTGCCAGAACCCACAGATTGCCAGTCCGGGCCTGTGCCCCAAATAACACTTTTGCCATGCTCAAAACACATAAGGATGGTTCGTGGTTAGGTCTTGGAATATAGTTAGTCCAGAAGAATGTGACAGAATCTCTGTCCTTTTCTGCAAGGCAGTTTTGTAAGAATGACTGCCATCAATGCAACCCTGCGAAGTCTAAAATTAATTAGGATTTTAAAAAGGTCAGGATTAAGATTTGGTCCTGTCAGTATGCAATCATTAAGTAATCCTTGCCCCTTATCACGAGAAGAAACATCAAACACTAATCTCAGCTTAGTTGTTGCTTTTTCTTCTGATCAGTGCATGATGAGGTAAGTACTACTTAATCTTACCATTTGAAGCAGTTGGTGGTTCACCTGTGTCCACATCCTCAACAATACCCTCCTCGAAGCACTCCTGGGAAATCTGTTGAAAGCCTTTTCATCAAGCAATCAAATCTTACTTTAGTCAAAGTAAGGTTGTTTGCCTAGTATGGTCGATCAGGTCACCAAAGTAGTTCTGTCACATATCTTCCTCCAGCGTACTTAACTGTAGATGAGAACCTTTGTAGAATTTCCTCATCTGATCCTGAGTTTACCATTTTTTCTCCAGTCACCCCTAAGGACTCCAACTCCCAAAAGGTTCACAGTTGACTGGACACAAGTGTAAGAAGTATTCCTCACCAATAAGATTGTATATGTATTTAATATTGTATGTGTGAATATTGCCAAATATTAATGCCCAAGAGACAGGTAAAAAGGACATATGCTTGGACAGGGAGTTGCCAAACAGTTATCTGAAATGTGACTTAACAGTTACATCATAATGTGTAAATGAAGGCTAACTACAGGTTCTTGTGATGCTATGCAAAGAGCCAGTCATAAAACATGTTGTGAGATCAAGCAATTGCAGGATCTCTAAAGTCTCCCTTTACATATGTTGCGGGAAAGTTATGTCATCAAACAAAGAACGAGTCCACCAGGGCTTCAGTTGTCTTGTGGGGGTGAGACTCTAAAAACAGTACAAAATATGTGTCCAAATGACAGTGTGGAGTTCTGTTTTGGGGGACAGACCTCTGTGTACAGGGGTCATAGTAACATAGTAACATAGTAAGTTAGGCTGAAAAAAAGACTTGCGTCCATCAA
>CM044443.1:59246781-59262233 GCA_024363595.1 Xenopus borealis | reverse complement strand
CACTTTACAGCGCTACGCAACAAGTTGGCGCTATAGAAATACATAATAATAATAATAATAGGGAGTTTTGGCAAGGTGAAATGCCGGATAATGGCTGTATTGCCCGTGCGGTTATTTTTATTTTTAAAATGTGCTTAAGGGCTTTAGCTCTGTAAATTATTTCCCTTGATTGAGAAGTTGTCTTTAGGGGAAATCGTTTTATTTTTTTCCCCCTGTCTCTATTGGTATATGCAGCTGAAGATCTTTAAGCTTATAGAGGGGGAGCCTTGGTGTATGGCTGACCCACGTGGCTGTTATGCAATGCGTGTATGGCGGCTCTGTTTCTCTGTGAGCCTCTAGAGGAATTGTGCCGTTCCCGCCTCTGCTCGCCCTCCCATGACCGGACTTACAGTTTGATGCAGCTGCCGACACTTTCTTGTGGCTTGTAAGGTTTCCGCCACCTGTGTGCGTCGTATAGCTGTCTGGTGATGTCTGGTCCGGGTCCACGAGGCTGTTCTTTCCGCGGGCTGACTTCGGGGTTGCAGTATTGAGGGGGAGCCGTATCTTTGATATAATAGAAGCGAACCTTCTCCCCTCTGTTTATCCTGTGCCTCCTGGTGAAGTTTGGAGGTTAGCGTCACTATAAATTTGCCGATATAGTGGTGGCTGGCAGGAGCTCCATTAAAATGCGGCCATCTCGTGGGTCCGCCCCCCGGAAGTCAGAAATGTAATTTTAGAAAATGTGACATCACAATTCTGTGCTGCCCTTGAAACTAAAAATCTTACACAAAACATGTCTGAATTCAGTACAAATCTCCACTGCCCACCCTGGTGTAGGTTGCAGATATCCATTGAAAGCCTTTTGTGGAGTCAGAAGCTGTTAGGGTTAAGGACCATATTTGGGAATTCTGTAGGATGGTGAATTTTTAATTTTGGCTGGAAGAAAGGCTGGCAATATACTAAACAAAAGTCTAAATCTAAACACTGCAGAAAATAGGAAAACTTGCTTAGGCCATGGGGAGTAACTGGATTCTGTTCTATGCTCAAACTCTTCTGCTAGTGACTGTAACCTTTGTCTTTGGGCCTGGCCTTCAGCTACTCTTGTGTGGGCAGGTCTTAATGGCATCCGAAAAACAACTGTGGCAAGGGAGGGGAGCCATATATATAACTCAGGAAAGGAACCAGTAAGAACAAAACTAAGTGCAAGGGTACAGATTAGATCAGCATCAGACAGACTCAGAAACAAATTTGCAGATAGGCAAATAATTCAAAAACAATTTTAAAAAATGAAGGCCAATTGAAATGTTGCTTATAAAAATCCATTAATAACATACTAAACATTGACACTTGAGAGCCCTCTCAAGTGTTATTTCAGCAAGAGTCTCCGATTATATTCTGCTCTGGCCCTACTGTATTGTCGCTAACTGTTTCAACTATTTTCAAAAAGATTTCTGCACATGTTACTCTTCTGAAACATCTTTAACTAAGGTTATCTATGTCCATGCTGCTAAATACCAGGGACACTATATTCCTTCTACTCCTTGATATCTCTGCTCTCTATGCATTTAATACAGTTGACCATTTTGTCCTCCAAATGTTAATCAGTAGTTCTTCTTTATCATGGTTCCCATCCTATTTCACAGGACACCTTACCTGTTCACCATTTCAACTGCCCAAGAGTGTCTTCAATCAGCTTTGTTGAACTACAGTAATTCAGCAATATACCTTTTGAACACTGAAGAATAAAACTACACTCCGTATTATAGTTAAGGCCTTACCAGTACTTTGTAAAGGAAAATAATGACACTCTCCTCTTGTGAAACTATACTACTTTTAATAATAATTTAAGCTGAAAACCTTGTTTGCCCTTGCAGCTGCTACCTAGGATGTCTTACCTTGAATGGAGTTAAATACTTGCATGAATTTGTGTCATCTGCAAACACCATTTCATTACTTACAATGCCCAGTTAATAATGAAGTGGCCGTAATACAGAACCCCGTGGCACCTCTTTAAGAAAACTACCCAAAGTAGAATGTACCATTGACATCCACTCTCTGTATGTAATCCATTAGGCTGTTTCCTATCCATGTGTAAGCAACATTACCAACAGAAAGCTGTATTGTATAAAAACCTTTTTCACGTCTGCTGCTACCCTGTTGTCCAAGTTCATAATCTTAAATTTAATACATTTTCAAAAAACTTGTCCACCACATATTTCAAACATATATAGCCCCATAATTACATTGATATGAAAAAGTTTGGGAACCCCTCTTAATTCTTTGGAGTTTTGTTTATCATTGGCTGAGCTTTCAAAGTAGCAACTTCTTTTTAATATATAACATGCCTTTTGGAAACAGTAGTATTTCAACAGTGACATAGTTTATTGGATTAACAGAAAATATGCAATATTCTTATAAATTTGCATACATTTGGGCACCCCAACATAGATATTGTATAACTACTTAGTTGAGCCTCCTTTTGCAAATGTAACAGCCTCTAGATGCCTCCTCTAGCCTTTAATGAGTGTCTTGATTCTGGATGACAGTATTTTTGACCATTCATCCATACAAAATCTCTCCAGTTCAATTTGATGGCTGCTGAGAATGGACAGCCTTTTAAAATCATCCCATAGATTTTCAATGATATTCAAGTAAGTGGACTGTAACAGCCGTTCCAGAAAATTGTACTTCTCCCTCTGCATAACATAAAATTCACATAACATAAAATTTTGCAATTACATCAACTTTCCTCCAATGCAAAGGTACCATACTAGATGAAAGCGAGTCTAGCCACAAAATAACTGTGAAATTTACAACAAAATAAACCACTGTTCCTTAATTTAGGTGAAATTTCAGAATACTGTGTAGAGAAACTACATCACAAAACTGGCAATAATCAGGCTTCGATGGTGAATGGATCAAGAAGCAGCATTGCAGTCTACTGGACCTGGACTCCGGAGCCTCCCAAAACCTCTGCCATCACATCGATGCACCGCCCTTGTGGGCCAAGTTGCACACCAGGTACCTAATTCCAACTCTTCTCACACAAACATAATTTCTGCACAGTCTACCTCACATTCACAAGCTCTTTTAAAGCTAAATGATACATTATATTTCAGAAACTACATATACAAGACTGAAGCAGCCCCACCAGGGGAGAGACTTAGTTAAAGGTGCAAGTTGCATTACTGTAGTGCACCACACTAAAGTCTTTTCCCACAACTACATGGGCAAGTCTGGCTTCAGTCTACGGCTGCTCTACTCACGATAATGTTCCCTACTGAATCATGTGACACAGAACCTCAGGGGCTCAATGGGCTGCCACGTCTCAAGATGCCCCATTCGCTAAGAACAGAACAGTGAACTGTTGTACCTACTACGAAAACAATTTGAGCAACCTTTGGAAAGCTTCTGGTAATTTGGACTTTACATACTTAACTAAGATCCCATGACTAAACCAAAGACCCAACATAATAAACGAGACACAAAAAGAGAAAAAACTTCATCCCTTACTCCAACACCAGAACATACTTCATTAAATACCTCATTAAATCAGATCAGCTCAGAGATGACCACTCTACCAGGTGTGTCACAAAGCAGTTGCAGAACCTCTACATTTGAGCAAAAATTTTACTCGATACACACCACTTTACAGGAAATCCTCCCCGAAATTAAACACACTGAGCGCTTATATTAAGTTGAACACCGCACAGCAAACTGCCAATCACAACTGGAAAATCAAGTAGAATATTTATAACGTTTACAAAATCTGACATAATTCTGTATCGAAGACATGGAAAAAAGGAATAGAACGAGAAGCAATAAAAGGACAAAAGCTATGGGAGTTTGTCACGCTTACCTTACCAGGACTAATCACCCGATGGATACCAAATGAAATGTCCCACAACAGTAATATTTAGAGTCAACTATGTAGATGAAGTCAAACTCATGTCCACATAAAGGAAAATGGATACACTGGAATTTGAGGGCTCTAAGTTGCTACTGTTCCAGGACTTCTCGATGATTGCACAAAAAAGACCACAGTTCTCTCCATTATGCAAAATATTGTATGACTAAGCTTGCACTGCTCTACCTTGTACAACTGACAATACTGCACCAAGGAACAACACATTGGTTCACAGAACCTGAACTGAACTTTATACAAACTTTCAGAGATCCCCAAACACTAAATGACAAATCTCGATTCAACTCTACACCTTTCTTTTCTCCATTGGACAAAAGACTACCTCACTGGAGCAAGATACAGGGGAAATGTTTGGATAATTATATACTTATAACTCCCTCAAGATTGTCCTTCTTACTTGTACTTGCTTTATGTTAGAAAAATAGCCAAGGCAATAAAGTCTGATTCCGGGTGAAGGAACCAGTAACTGCTTGTTACAATTTTTTCTCTTAGTTGGTTTGGTAGTTCTATTGTCGTCCCTAGGCAGCACAAGTACCAAAGGGTTAATGTCCATTTTCCTTTAGGAGGCAAGATGACAGGAAAAACTGCAGGGCTGCTCCTCCTCTTCCCGACATTAGCCCAGCACCAAAACTCGGTTCTCGATACCAGCAGATTTTAAGAGGAAGTGGGAACAGTTTCAGGAGGAAGTGTGAGCATGCAGTGCGGTGACATCACAGATAAAACCATTTCAGCACAACTAAACAGGAGGTCACTGTTAATGCATGATAGTGGAGTGCTCAACCTGTAGACTTGCCACTTGCACGGGGACAAAAGTGAAAAAAGTGAAAAAAGTTTATTTATTAGCCCATAATTATTCACAAAAATGGCAACCTTTCGGTCCCCTCTGGGCCCTTTATCAAGCCTAATAGGTGCATACACATGAACTGGTTTTTAAAGAGTGAAAATATTGGGGAGGGGGTGGATAGGTGGGCATTGTAAACTCCTCCTATCCAATCAAATGATGACATCACAAATTAACTCATTAGTCCACAGTATGTATATATCTTTTGTACACAAAGTCCTTCAAACTCATTGTGATTGATCAGAGTCCCAAGTGTGAACTCTCCATAAGAAAAAGGTATTAGTTCATTCAATCAAATGTATATTTCATACTGATACTTTAAATCTACTGACATACCTGAGACGTATTGTAAATGTATGTTGCACGTAGGCACTCAGCACATTTCCTGAGACGCTCTCTTACATGCAGTAATCATATACCACACTCAGGGAGGGTGTCCTATATCAGTTTAATGGTGTCCTTAAAAGAGGAAAAAGAAGCAAAGGAAAAATTAACCACAATTCTATTCATGATAAAATACATTGTTACAAAAAATCATATGTGAATGAACCCGACTGACAACTCACTTATGTATAAACAGTGATGGTGTATAGTCTCTATTTAAACCACGGGGCCAAAGTGTGTCTAGCTTATGAATCCAGAACATTTCCCTGTATTTCAATTGAAGAAGTCTATCTCCCCCTCTTCTGGGGACTTCAACTGCATCAATAATTTGAAATTTGCAGGTATAGGTAGGGTGGTTAAATTCCTTCATATTGTAGACTTTTGAAAATCAATCATTCATTTGTTGAGTGGTTTCACCTATATAGATTAAGCCACAGGGACATTTCAATAAGTATATGACAAATGAGGATTCACAGGTAAAAAATGTTTAATCCCGAACTTTTTGCCTGTGTGTGGATGATGAAAATAATTGCCCTTTATGACAGAATTGCAGTGTGTGCATTGCAGGCAAGGAAAAGTGCCAAACTTTAACAAGGTGGTCACACATATTGTTGCCCCTTTTAAATGCCATCATGGGTGGTGTTTGAAAGGGTGGTATGTGAGGAATCCAAAATGGCACAGGCAGCGAGACACAGCCCCAGCCCGACCGGATCAGCTGCCTCTGAATACAGCACATCATCCCTACCATCAGATCTAAGATCTTTGTTCGATACCTTACCTACTAAAGCGGACTTAAAAGCTGTTGCACAGACAATCCAGGAAGCACACAAAGCCAACATTGTGGACTTAAAGAAGGACGTGCAGGCGATCGGTGAAATGCATGCTCAACTGGATGCTAGACTAGAGAAGGCAGAAGCAACATGCAATGTGGTTATAGAGTGGGTGAACGACCATCATAAATACATTTACTGTATCTTCTAAGGAAACACATGGAGGACATCGACAACAGAGGTAGGAGGAATATTCTACGTTTAAGGGGTATACCCGAAACTGTGACACAAACAGCTAAGAGCGACCGTAAGTGCCATATTTAATTCAATCCTGGGGAAAGAAATCGCAGAGCCTCTTGAACTAGACAGAGTTCATAGAGCCCTAGGCCTCCAATGCCTTAGAACATAAAAACCTAGAGACATTGTTTGCTGTGTACACCATTTCACGGTGAAGGAGGAAATCCTTCGTAAAATGCGCAATCAACTACATATGATGGCTATGAGGTCTCAATCTTCCCGGATTTGGCCTGGCTCACATTCCAACAGAGAAGGGCACTAAAACCCCTTACTTCAGTCCTTCGGGCTAAAAATATCACCTATCGGTGGAGCTTCCCCTTTGCCCTCATCGCTTCTAAGGATAATAAACAGTATGCATTAAAAGAACTGGCAGAAACGGAATTGTTCTGCCTAGCTATAGATCTGCCAATAGTACAGCTAAAAGAATGGGAGGAACTAGCATACAGTGGGGATTTTTTAGATCAATTGAGCACCGAACACTGGTCCAATTTTCACCAATGCCCCCCCTGAAAAAATCGAAGTGACAACACAACACCTACTCACTCAAAAATGGAAAGGAAGTCTGCCGCCACATAATGGCCCTTCACTGACTATTGGCAGTTAAAATTTGAAGGAACTTAATAAATTTGGAACAAATTTAAAACATTATTAATTATCCTATTAATAAATAAATAGGATAAAAGTCTGTCACCACCGACTGGATTAACACAGACTAAAAACGCCCAAAACGTGGAAGGGGCTAAATAAGAAAATAAGTCTTACTATGCAAAGTTAACACTGAAAGAAGAAGAATGCCATACATGAGACCAGAGGAACACAGCAGGCCGTCTGGGAAAAATTGCTTCTGAGTATTATCCAATAGAGACATCTAAAACTCAGCACAGAAATTGGATGAGCAAGACAGAAAATATATGTTACCCACCTTGACACTCAACATATCACAACATCTACAGCAGAGGTTGGGTTAAGTACAGAATAACTGACTTAAAGAAACTTTGGAAGCAACACACAGACCACCGACAAAATTATATTTCTACAAAGCCCCCAGGCTCCTTTCTTCCACTGTCAACAACAGCACCACTACTGCTATTAGCACATTGGATATAACACAAAAGTTAATAAGATACAAAGTGAATATACTGAAATGAACAAAGAATGGATCTTGCATTTGGTGGTTAAGTTATCTATTCTCAAAGAAAAAGACTACTTCCTGACAGACAAGTGGCAACAAATGTTTTTTTACTAAAAAGTTTTCTATGCCTACTTAGAAACTATGCATATTCCTATATCCAAAGTATATACAAATTGGTAAGGAAACTGACTTTACAGAGACATTTTTACGAGACCCTGGTGAATAACACACTTTTAGGGTCTCCAACTTTAAGCCAGCCAACTCATAATGTTTCTTCAATAACAAATGATGTAACTAACACACAGTCCGGTCTAAATGCAGAATCTGTACTGTTATCTTTTCCAGAATTGGTCTGTCTTCAAAATCTGGAGGATCTCCATACTGAAGGGGCTACCACTAATGAAAGTATGACTAACAAGGTCTATTTAGGCTTAAAACCAGTCAGTACTTTTTACCCTATAAATTCTAGGTGCCCTTCAATGGATATCTTCCAAGATTTGGTGGAACAGGATTTATTTAAACTGTCAAAAAATTTTAAAGGTAAAATTCCTTCCAATTTCTGTCGGAAAGACAAAAAAGCACTTAAGGAGTTAACAGACAACAAACATATTACTATTAGACAAGCTGATATTCTTAATACCACTGATTATATTCAGGAAGCCAAAACGTCAATTGTTTGATAATTCAACATATATTAAATTAACAGATAACCCTACCCAGAGGTTTCAGCTTGACCTATTAAAACTAATTGATTTTGGCATCTCTCTGGGGGTGGTGGATGTCAGAGATAAACCGTTTTTGATTCGGGACTTTCCTGTCATCCCTATTTTCCACCACCTTCCCAAAATACACAAATCTCTTACCAATCCCCAAGGCAGACCTATTGTCTCAAGTATTGGGTCATTAAGTGAAGGTCTCTCAATTTGGGTAGACCAATGCCTTCAACCAGTTGTACGTAATTTGAAGTCATATCTTAAGGACACAGGTCATTTACTGTCCTTCCTCAATAAAATGCCATGGTCAAGTAGCTATAGCTGGGTAACAATGGATGTTCAATTGTTGTATTCATCCATACCACATACTATGGGTATTAAAGCAGTCAGTGATATGCTACACGAGTTTGGTCAGTTTTCAAATGATTGAATTTATTTTCTAATTTTGGCCCTGGAGTTCCTTTTGACACACAATTTTTTTCTTTTTGATGGATCATATTACCTCCAAAGACGTGGGGCCGCCATGGGAGCTGCCTTTTTCACCATCGTATGCCAACCTATACATGGGCTGGTGGGAGCGTACCCACGTCTTTGGAGATATTTGTGGTGATCATATCATTTGGTACGGCCGCTACATTGATGATCTTCTCTTTATTTGGTATGGGCCACCCGATAGTGTTGAGAATTTTGTCAGTCATATTAATAATAATAATTTAAATTTAGTTTTTACTTTCAATCAGAATTCTGAAACAATTAATTTTGTGGATGTTTCCTTGAAAGGCATATCCTCGACAGGATTAATAGAAACAAGGGTATATACTAAACCAGTGGCTGGGAATACCATTCTCAGATCAGATAGTTGCCATCCGAGACATACCAAAAAGACTATTCCCTACAGCCAGTTTCTTAGATACAGACGCAATGCCTCTACTCTTGATATTTATGACCAGCAAGTGAATTTACTTAAACAAAAACTAATAGAGAGAGGTTATGCCAGAACTACTATTGAATCAGCCTATCTTAGGGCACGTGAACGTGATAGGAACAGTCTTCCTTCGGCATATGATCGTAATCAAGTTTCATTACCTTTTATGAATAACACAACAACAAATTCTAAGTGTAAGAACATTTATTTCAGTACAGACTATAGTATAGAATTTGATGTCGTATAATTCGTAAGCATCTTCCGGTTTTGTTCAATGATCCTATTTTGCATACTATTCTTGCTAATTGTCCTTTAAAATTGGTTTAAAAAAATCACCAACATTAGGGAATAAGTTGTCCCCCAGTATGGTTATTAGCCCGTCATCTTCTCTTTCTGCTAATTGGTTACATACTAAGGGCACTTTTAAGTGTGGCAGATATCGCTGCAGAACATGCAGTGTCATCACAGTTAGCTCTAACTTTAAATCTAATACTACAGGCAGAATTTACACTAATACTGCATATAACAATTGCTGCAGCAGATATGTTATCTATTTACTTGAATGTAAGTCCTGTAATAAACAATATGTTGGCCGCACTATTCGACCACTCAAGGACAGAGTTAGAGAACATTTGAATGCCATTGAAAAATGTGATTTGAAATCCCCTATAGGTAAACACTTTAGCCAATGTAGTACACGTGGCATTTCTGATTTAGGAGTAAAGATAATTGAGAAAATAAAATTCCCTACAAGAGTTGGGGACCCCATAGTATCATTGAACAAACGTGAGACTTTTTGGATTTTTTCTTTAAATACGAGAAATCCATGCGGTCTCAATACTCGGTTTGACATTATGTATTATTTTTAGTTTCTTTCTTTTTTCGTAATAATCTGTATTTGCATTTATACATATTTTGTATTTTAAGTTTATATTGCATTGGATCACTATTTATAACAGACACCAACATGTAGAGGTCGCTATCTTGTTGGACTATATATAGGGAGTGTCTATATACTGTTCCTTCTCTGCTTTTGATTAAGGGTGCACACTAATATCTGTTTGTTTGATTCCCATGTTTGATGATTTTTTGAGAATTATTTTAATCGCAGAATAAACGCCATGTTTTAAACTCCACGTGGTGCACCATATATTTTGTACATTTCCGTTTTGCTGTGTTCAGCCGCAGGGGAGCGCAGGTATAGACACACTCAATGCTTTTCAAGGGGGCTGTACTCACACAAACACATGTAGGTGCCGAAAGCAGGAAAAATGCAGCATGTTGCGTCTGAACCTGCGTTTGGCCCCTACATGCGTTCGTGTCAGTACAGCCCCATTGAAAAGCATTAAGAGCGTCTATACCTGCGCTCCCCTGCGGCTGAACACAGCAAAATGGACCGCAGGGGAGCGCAGGAAAAACGCTTATGTGTAAGAGCCCTAATGTTACTTCAACAGTTTTTACAACAGTGATTTTCCACTGGCAGAAACAGCTGATTCAATCCTATATTATAAGTATTGGCAACAGTTGTAATTCACACGACTGAGCACACAGGTAGGATTTTTATCTAAATATGCACTACAATCTGAAATCTGTCCCATACATGGTCTGACTTAACAGCTACTAACTGATGGGCCCACAAGCTGCATATGAAGCCCAGACTATTTTGAAAATATGCATAGCACTCTCTTATTATCAAAATTATAGAAAAAGTTCAGTTCATCCACATTACTGGAAATCAGGGCTAATGATTGGGTTGTTTAACATTAAAGCATGTTTATTGGTCTACTTTCACATAAAACCCCAGGGATATGTTAATTTTCATTTATGGGAGATTGTATGCATACACAGTATAATGTAGATGTATTTTGGTCCCCTCACAAAAAACAGTAGCTGCCCTTTTACTGCAGTATCAAATTAACACAATATAATAGTAGATGAGGTTGAGAAAAAACTTGCATTCAACCAACAACACAACATTGGTGTGTAAGTGAAAGTAGCCAAACTGATCTGTTAGTTGATCCAGAGAAAAGTGAATTGAATTGATATAATAGTTGCTAATATTCCTCATATACTGCTAATAAATATTTTAACTAATTGTATCAACTAATTGTAGCAAATTGTTCAGATGCTCCTGGATCACTGAGGTGACAGACTGAAACCCCACATACAGGAACATTACATTTTAAACTTCAATTTTGGGAAAACAGTAAAAAGTAAAAGAAGGAAAGCAATTGAAAAAAAGTCTTGATTTCTGTTTAACATTCTGGAAGGTGAACATCCCCTTTCAAGAAACAGTCACCAATATAACAATGGTTCCATTGAACTATACAAATAGGTGTTGGATAAAATTCACAGATGTGTGAAAGTGAGATCTGGTCACAGTGGTAATATAATGGCTACATCACACCTTCATACCTTTTCCAGTTTTAGATAACACCTACCTGAACAGATCAATGGAACTACCCTTGACCATTGATGGTATTTATTTTTTGTGTAATGTAAGTATGAAACACTCCCCACATACCAAACAAGCAGATGGAGGATTAGAATCTGATTTGTCACTGCCCCTCCCCCAGACAAACTCAAATAGATACATGGGTCAGTCAGAGGTTTTTAATTTTTTTTCTTTGAAATGTTCTTGAAATTTTTCATGCAAACAGTTTTGGGAAGGCTTAGCCTCCCCAAGCCTTAATGAGAATCCGCCTATGTAGAAGAGACTATACAGAATTACTTTAGGGACAACCAAACAGAAGGGATGGACACATGGGTGATATGACAAGCTCATAAATGTGTACTAAGGGGAGAGCTGATTAAGATAGGAGCAAAAAAGAAAAGAGAGGAAACGCATGCAATGAATAAAGCTGGTAGCTAAAATACATGCATTAGAAACACGACACAAACAGACCAAAAACACCTCCTATTTAGCAGAACTTACAGAGACCAGATTACAGTAAAGAGACATTTATACTGCATACACGGAAAAAGCCATAGATTGGACTAAACAGCAGTATTTTGAACATGGGAACAGATACGGCAAACACAGAATCATATTCTGGCGATCAAAGATAAAAAGGGAAACACAATACATCAAACAAAGGAAATAGCTGAAATTTTTTGGGAATAAATTAGCGAATATAAGAGATTATTTAACAAAGGCAGGATTAAACAGAATTTCACCAGAACAGGCCAGGGATTTAGAGTCACCCCTCACCAAAGCAGAATTCATACAAGTCATAAAAGAGGCAAAAACAGAAAAGGCCCCAGGCCCAGATGAATTTACCATCTCCTATTACAAGGAATTTGGAGAGTTAATTACACCACATTTCTTAGAAGCAGTCAACTTCATCACAGAAGAAAAACCTATTCTCAGAGAGGCCCTGGAAGCACACATCACACTTACTCATAAGAAAAGTACAGACCCACAAGATCCAGGGGGATACAGGCCCATATCCCTATTAAATGTAGATTAAAAACTGTATTCTAAAGTAATTGCACAATGGTTTCAGGACCTACTTCCATCCCTCATCCATCAAGAGCAGGTTGGCTTTATTCCTGGAAGACAGAGAAAACACCAACAAGTTGTTTGTACTGTACTCATGCACTATGGACAGAATCGGAAAATTCCATTCATGATCCTATCTACGGATGCCGAAAAGGCATTCGACAGAGTGGACTGGTTCTTCCTAAAGGATGACCTGAATTCTGTTCTGACTTTATACACAGCCCCATCAGCCCGGCTTTAAGTCTACGGCACTCTCTCCAATGGCTTCTCAATGTCACGAACGGCACCCAATACCAGAACAGGTGCCAAACACCTTTGTCTCAGCTCGGCTTCACCAGTTAAGTGACCGCCTTTGGCCTCGGGAGGAGCCCTCGGCTTACTCAGATGCCACCTGGACTTATCGAGAGGTGTAGAGAAAAAGTTCTGGCTAGCACAGGGGCACGATCGTCTTACCAGGGAATTAGATAGAAGAATACCACCAAATGAGTAGGCAGGCCGGAACAGCACAAGCTGCGTAGAATAGTCAGGTAACAGGCAAAAGGTCAGGATACCGGAGGACAGAGTAATCAGACAAGCCAAAAGGTCAGGATTGGAGAATAGCAGGAATAGTCAGGCAAGCAAGGGTCAAACACAGTAGATCAGTCAGGATACGTATAGGAAAACACCCAGGAACTAGACAAATAGAACCTAACAACGGGCAGTGTTTTGCACAAAAAGATCCCTTTAAATACATTTGAATTTCGCGCGCTGACGTCATCACGTCAGCGCGCCTGCGCCTTTAAAGGCGCAGATGATTTACTATTTTTTCTTATCAACCCCAGGCTGTCACTACCCAATTTATTAGAGGAATTCAAACTGTTTCATAAATTAAGCAATTTCAAGATTAATTTAGCCAAGTCAGAAGCTTTAAATATGACTATGCCCAAACAAGACTATACTGATCTTATGGCCAACTTCTCCTTTAAATACACACAGTCTCATATTATATACTTAGGGTTGAAAATCTCCCCATCTGTAACCCAAATGGTAAAGTTAAATTATGAGGGCTTACTTAACAAAATTAGGTAAGATCTTAAAAACTGGGAAAAACCAATACTATCATGGTTTGGTAGAATAAACGTAATCAAGATAAAGATCCTTCCCAGACTTCTATATCTCTTTCAGACAATACCATACCCTCCCCCAAAACATTTTTACAGAGATTAAAAGGCTTGATTACCCAATATATCTGGAATTATAAGAATCCCTGTATAGCTTCATCAAAATTAACAGCGACAAAACAGGCAGGAGGGACGGGTCTCCCAGACTGGGAAGCATATCTTCAAGCGGCAAAGATTAACAGATGTTTAGACTGGGCATTTAACGATAAACTTAAACTATGGGTGAGTATAGAACAAGAATCGTCACAAACACCTTTACTGGCTTTGCCCTGGCTTTTACCTGCAGAAAGAAATATATTGGATAAAACAGACACTTAACTTCTATACACTCTTCAAATTTGGGAAAAGCTGGTCAAAACTGGAAAATGGATACTCCGCCCCTCAAGATACACTCCCATTCTTGGTAACTATAATTTTACATCGAAATTGGATGCCCATCTTTATAGAAATTGGCCATTAAGGAGACACCTGGGAATTTTCTCATTACTCCACAAGTCTACTGTCCCTCCTTGGGAAACGCTGTTTCCCTACATTCCTCCTTCCCCTTTGGATAAGTTCAGACTTGAACAGATGAGACACTTTACAACTACACACCAATTACATTGGACAACTAAAGAAACACCTACACAAGTAGAAAAGCTTTGGGAATCGAAAGCTACCCCACGAAGAACTATCTCCTATTTGTATAAGTGCATATTAAACATCAAAGCTCCCCCAAGCGAAACGTTTAAAGATAAATGGGAGGAACAACTAGGCATCATAATAGAGAGAGAAGACTTGAAAAAAATAGTCCTGATAACTACAAAATTTTGAGTAAATGGTATAGAACCCCATCTAAATTAGCTAATATTTACAAAACAACCCCTTCCTCATGTTGGAGGTATAATGAGGGGATAGGGAGTCTATCTCCCATCTTCTGGGGATGCCCAAAACTAACAGATTACTGGAAATTATTAAGGTGCTAACAGGAACAGATATACCAAATACCCCACTAACTTTGCTTCTGTACCATACAGACTGCCCAATTTGGCAAGATTGAAAATCTATTATACCAATTTTGTTAGATACCACTAAACTGCTTATTCCAATGAATTGGAAGAAACAGTCACCTCCTAAAATTGCAGACTGACTACGGAAGATCTGAGAGCTATAAGATATCATCCACACAAGAAGCACAGAAATAGACACAGATATGGTTTTATTGGATTCAATAAAAAAAAAAACTAGCAGATACATAATATATAAGACTCTGATACAGGAATAACATATTCATATAGAAACCATATGATGGATTAGACACCTAGCTTAGCCTGCCACTCTCAGGAGATGCAGTAAAGACCATAGATAGATGACTTGATGACGTGATTCAGGGCTAGAATACACAACCTGCACCCATGGAAGCCTACAGAGAGATGGAGACCGGCCTATCTCCTCCTCGGAACCCGTCGATGCTAGAAAACGCAATCGGGCAAGTAAGTTTGTCACATCTTATACTTAGATCCCCAATAGTAGGATAATGCTGGAATATTAGCCCACAAAGACCAAATGCCCCCTTGAAATAATAATTCCTAGAAGATTCTTTTTCTCACCTTGTTTCTCCCTTCCGTCTTTACTTTTCACCCATCCTTCAAATGCCTTCAGATCCCTCAGAACCGGATAAACTCCTGGAACATCTGGAACAAGAGACAATACCTACAGAAAGAAATTAGGATAATTATTGTATACAAACAAAAACTACGGATGGAACTTTCTATCTCTTCTTCTCTATTCTTACTATTGTTATATATGGTCATATACAAATGTTTTTTTTTATTATTATTTTTG
>CM044443.1:59199268-59223710 GCA_024363595.1 Xenopus borealis | reverse complement strand
GTCGGTTTGTTTGTTTGTTTTGAGTTGCTTTTTCCAGCCAGCAGCCTGTTTGGAGCAGCAAGATTAAGATCATTCACAAAGGCAAACTCAATTCTGGAAAGCACAGTGTGAAGCCGAAAAACAGGAATATTGCTTAGCGTGCTGGTGTAGTGCCTCCATACTTCAAGTTCCACTCCTTTCACCAGTTCAGATAGTTTGAGTGTGCATCAACCTCTGCATTGGGGCACATTCTCAGCCTCTCTAGTTCATTGTCTAAAATGGTATTGAAGTCCCCCACTGCTATAACCCTCGATTGGGGGTGCTGGGCCATAAATTGGATTAACTGCCACACACATAGGCTCGTACGAGGGGTGGGATATTGATATTCTCAATAATATATTTGTGGTAGAAAATGTTAGCATGCATAAAGATGTATCTCCCCTTAGTGTCCTTGCGAATCTCCAGCAATTGAAAGGGGATATGTTTGGCCACCAGAATTGCCACTCCAGAGGAGTGTGTGTGCTATACTTCGCAGAATTTTGCTGCCTGACAGGTGGGTTTCTTGCAGGAGTGCAATGCCCACCTGCCTTTGTTTCAGGTAATCCATTACCAGCCTTCTTTTAATAGGGTTGTTCAGGCCCCTCATATTCCAGCTAATCAGGTTTAGAGTCATTGTGGCTTTTGTTTTAAAGTTGGCTGAACTTGGGTATCTGCATTATTGTTGGCCATACTTTTCCTGAGCTTATCACGACCATAAACATGAACAGTTTCAAAACAAAATATTGTGAAATTCCCTTTACCTCCCTTTCTACCATTCAGAGGTGGGCCAGGCCAGCTGGGCACCCTGGGCAACCTAGCCGGCCAGCTCGCCCCCGCTTTCCCCATAGCACACTCTCTCCAATGCGCGGTGACGCGCTCACCTGCACATGTGCAGTGATGTCACGCATGTCCGCGCATGCGTGCTGATACTGAGGGGCGTGCACGGTGACACTAAGCGGTGTTCTAAGGCGATCAGTGCCAGCCAGGTGAGTCTGGTCTAGGGTAGGCAAAAGAGGTAGCTGTCCAGCGCCCCCCAATAGTTGCGCCCTAGGCAGCTGCCTCCTCTGCCTACCCCTAGTTCCGGCAATGCTACCATTTTCCCTAGCCATAGGTATAATGTCACCCATAACTGTAACTGAAGGGTCACTCTGGAGTAGCCAATACAGAAAACTCAAACTTGAGCTAAAAGTTAAGCAACTTGAATGACTCAGTGTGGCACCCTCCCTCCTTTGTCCAGGTACTCAAAGGCAGTTTGCCCAAATAATGCCAGCAATATTTCCCCCCCCCGGTTCACTGGATAGTCCTGCATCATAAGTGAGTACATGAGAAACAGTGTATTATATACCTTACTGGCCCTTACGTCCGTTCTTGAGCAGGAATCCGAGGTCCATGCTATACCTGGAATTTGGTGCTGTGGTTATATGTTCCAGCTTAAAATGTCTGTGTTGATCTGAGTGCAGAGACTACCAGAGCACTGCTGTAAGAAACCGCTCATGGGGCGTATCTCCGCCAGCAGGTCCGATAACGTGGGCTCTGCCTTCTCCGACTGTGATGCTGGATTATCAGGGTTAGGAGAACTCTACACACACTATAAAAAGGATTGGAGCGCTCCAACCTCCCTGCTGATATTTAAATATGTAGTTTTACACTGTGCAAACGAAGGAGAATGGCTATGCCAATTTTCAATAAATTAGTTAAAATGCATTCCCCCAATCTCTCACCGGGTGAATGCTTTGGTTCGGGTGCTCATGCCCCAAACCCTCCTCCAGTGTCGGACTGGCCCACCAGAATACCAGGAAAACTCCCGGTGGGCCAAGGTGTCAGTGGGCCGTCATGCTGCTAAACTTTTGGCCTATTTCATGGCCATTCCATATTTCTATGAGAACAAAGAGGCTAAATAGATGGAATAATTGATTATAGTATGTAAAGAAAACAAACTAGGACAATAGAGGTTTAATGATGAGATGAAGAATATTAGTACTGAGAGTGGCCTAAGGTTTTATGGTGGGCCCCTGGTCTAAGGTTTTTGGGTGGGCCCCTTGTCTCCCAGTCCGACACTGCCCTCCTCTTTACGATAAATACAGTTTTATGCACAAAGAAAAGGGTCACTTACTGCTCCCTCTCGGTGGCCCGGGTGTTGTGCCCCGAACCCTCAGCAAGGGGACATATCCAAACGCACCGACACCAGAACAATTGCACGCACTCCAGGAAGCTGGTAAGTAGCTTTTATTACACAAACATGACTTGTCCTAACACATTTCGTGTGTGTCCACACATAATCATAGGCAACAATTAACAGAATTACACACTCAGATTAAAAAGCAGTGGAAGATTAGAGCATCGCTTATGTTACTTCCTTTCATTAAAATAAGGGGCCAGGGAAACTTTAACTCTTTCCCAACGCTTTATGTAAATACCATAGTCTTACTCTCGCTACTTCCTTCATTATATTTCGACAGTTACATTTCCCAGCATATTGTCACTATTTTTATCTTTAGTCCTGACTTAGGTTTCCAGCAGCCAATATGAATCCTTTTAATTATGCTCTTTTATATCATTTTTTACAATCCATTTACTTACAATTAGATTGAGAAGGGTTATTCTAACAGAAAGTTTTGCTATTAACCAATTTATTTTATAATTTGAATTTAAATTTTTTTAAATGTTTGTACCTTTTACTCTATTTATTAAAATCAAAAACTTTTTTAACCCTAATTATTTATTCATAATATCATTCATTTTTGTTTAAAGTGCTTTTGAGAATGAATGTTGAATGAGAAGTCGAAAATTAATACCACTGTTTATCGTAAAAAATGTGCTGGAAACACCTTATTGCATGCAGACTCTTGTCACCGGAAATCTGTATTCAGGGGTATACCCATAGGACAATTCTGCAGATTAAGCTGAAATAGTAACACTGAGGAAAATTTCCTTGAAAAATCTTGCAATCTGAGAGAGAAGTTTTTGGCTAGAGGGTATCAGATGCAGAACTTAGAAAAAGCCTTTGAAATAGCATTACGGAAAATAGGGGAGAGTTATTCAGAGATAAGAGAAAGAAGCAAACAATGGCTAAGCCGCTATTTATAACCTCCTTTAGCAGACAATTTGAGCAAATCAAACAGATAATTAAATAAACACACACTGATGCTTTTTAATGACCCCAAACTAAGAGATATTGAGAGCCCGATTAAGACTAAACAGGGCCCTGGGCAAGTAGTGCCCCCCCCCCCTGTGAACCACCAAAAGTTACAGTTGTAAAAGAAGCACTGCTATGCTAGCAGATACCTCCCAACATTTTGGAAACAGAAAGAGGATTAAAATAGTTGACCCTAATTACCATGTTCATTTTACAAAATTTGGCAGGTTATGACAGTTTTAACATATTTCTGTGTTTTTTTCCCAGTTCTTACAATTTTGCACAGTCCCACTCCCAGAGGCCCTTTACAAATTACTTTGCCCCAAATAATTTTTAGTTTTTTGTAGTTTTTTGGCTAATTTTGTATTTTTTTTCTTCTTCTTCTCCCCCCCCCCTCTGCTTTCAGGAAAACAAGTCTATAGCCCACCATAATGGGCAGTGCTTGAATTGGGAACAAAAGGTGACGGGATGGGGTGTGCATGTGTATCTCCACCCACAGAGAAAAGTAAGCGCAGCAGAAAATTTTCAGGAGGCCACACCCCCAACTAAGCCAGGAAGGAATATTGGCAATTTGATTTATAAATACCCCCACAGCCCATAGCAGGGTGGGACAGAGGCAATTTCATATATAAATACCCCAGAATTCATAGTAGGATGGCACAGAGGCAATTCCATGTGTAAATACCTCCTTATTTCGTAGTAGGATGATACAGTGGAAATTCCATGAATAAATAACCCCAGAAATCACAAAAGGATGATACACTGTCAATTCCATGTACAAATACGCCAAGTTTCATACTAGGAGGGCAGAACTGCAATTTTTGCTATTGAAAGCAAGGAAAGGGTTAAAAATCACAGGCAGTGTAATAAATGTGATTTCTATTTCTCCAACTCAATAGTAAGCCAAGCCTATATGCCAATTACCTATGGTGCTGACTCAGTGGAGTGCCCAAGTAATACTATGTCTAGAAAAACCACCACTGAAATTGGGCTAAACCTCCACCAAGTCGGAACTTCTCAATAAAATATTCATCTGAAGTAACGTTATTATGTAAAAAGCTATTTTTATTCACCACCATGCCTGATGATTAAAACATACTAAAACCAAATGCAGTAGCCTGGGAGACGGGATCCCGTTCCTTTTGATGTTCCTTTTGATGTGTTTTGCAATGCTTGATGTCAAATTACAGTTCCTAATCTCGAGTACATGTTCGTATATGCGACTTTTAAAAAAAATTTAATTTGACATCAAGCATTGCAAAACACATTCATTGTGTACATAATGGCACATGCACTGGTGTCTTTTTCCAAGGTATAGACCGACTTCATGGTGACCTTAGAGGTGGCGATCTAGATAATAGATTGTTACAGTTGGAAACTCTTTGGATTTTCAGGCTCAAGACATACAGATCAAGCTTTGGACTCAATGGACAGTTGAATTTTCAAGCCTTTATTTAAAACCATATGTACAAGGTTTTTTGCTTATAATAATGCTACCCATTCCTCCTCTGGAGAATCCCCCTTCTTTGGGGTTTATGGTTTACATCCAAAAGCATTTTCTTTCTCAGGCTCCGATTCCCCTGTTCCCACCGTGAACTCTTCTATTGAACGTTTTTCCAAAATTTGGTCCCAGGTACATGACTGTCTCTCTGCAGCTTCCTCCACTCAAAAGAAGACTGCTGATAGATTCCAGAGAGAGGCTCCTCAATATAAAGTCGGGGACTCAGTTTGGCTTTCAACTAAAAACATTAAGTTAAAGGTTCCTTCGCTCAAACTGGGCCCAAGGTTTATTGGTCCATATCCCATCTCTGAAATCATTAATCATTTGCGCGCTGGCGTGTTGCGCAATGGCGCGAAGTTTAAACATATTTAAAGGGACATTTGGGTTTCAGTAGTTGCCCGTGATAGGTTTAATCCTGGTGCCTTGTACTTGTGCTATTTAGCTTCTGTCTGTTCCTGATTCCTGTGTTTGACCCTGCCTGGCCTTTTGATTATTCTGATTATCTGTATCCTGACCCGAGCCTGTTGTTTGACTACCGATTTTGCCTCATCCTATCGATTGATTACCTGGTGTTGACCCTTTGACGTTCCTTTTCTGTCTGCCTGCCTCGACATGGCCTGTCTGACCACGAACCTGCTTATTCCATCTGTACCGTGACCTTCGGCCTTTAAAGACTTTTACTACAGTCGTGCCCCATTGCTGGCCAGAAGTGAGGGCTGAGGGCTCCTCCCGAAGCCAAAGGCGGTCACACTACTGGTGAAGCATGAGCCTAGACCAGGGTGCTTAGCACTCGTTCTGGTATGTGGGTGCCGACCATGACATTATCACAGGCCATATATGACGAAGGTCTCGCCAGTGCTGCTGCCGCTCCACCCACTCCAACCTCCACCGAAGCGCTCCTTACCACCCTGCTACAGCGCTTGGAGGATCAGGAGCGGAAACAGAACTATCTCCTGCAGGGTTTCCACAACCTAACCCGCCAGCTGGAGACTCCGCAAGCTCCACAGCAGCTGCCTGTTCCTGGTCCCTCGCCTCCTCTGGGTTCTTCTGTCATGTGGGGTAATACAGTTAAATCCCATGAACCCAAGATTGCATTCCCCGATAAATTTAGTGGGGATAGAACTAAGTTCTTTGTGTTCCGCGAGGCATGCAAATTATATTTCAGCTTTTTCCCCCATTCATTCGCTTCTGGCAAAGAAAAAGTGAGATTTGTCATGACCCTCTTACAGGGTGATCCCCAAATTTGGGCCCTCAGACTATCCACCTCTGATCCTTTTTTAGTAGTTTGGCTATCCTTTACGATGACCCGGATCATGCATCTTCTGCCGATTCTGCAATTCGTAAGCTGCGCCAAGGGAAAAGGGATGCAGAGGTGTACTGCACTTAATTCCGCGGTGGGTAGTAGAGATGGGGTGGAATGATGCAGCCCTGCGTAGCCAGTTTCGTATAGGGTTATCTGAGTCCATCAAAGATAGTCTTTTAAATTACCCCTTGTCGTCCAATCTGGATGATCTTATGTCTCTTGCCATCCAGATTGATAGGAGACAGAGGGAAAGAAGGGGTGAATGGGGTACTTCTAATTTTTCTGGGGTTACCAGTGTTAGGACTAACTTGGTTTCCAATGTTAAGTCCCCTGCACCTCTACCTCAGGAGGAGCCTATGCAGCTAGGCACATCTTGCTTAACTCCTGAGGAGAGGGCTCGCAGGCGAACTTTGGGTCTATGTATATACTGCGGAGAGAAGGGTCATTTCTTAAACCAGTGTCCAATGAGGCCGGGAAACTCCCAAGCCTAAATGGAGAGGGGGAGCTCCATTTGGGTGCAGGACTTTCCAGTTAGTCTGACCTGGCCTACGGGCTCTATCACTTTGTCTGCATTTGTGGATTCTGGGGCAGAGGGTTATTTTTTGGATTCTGGTTTTGCAGCCAAACATGGCATTCCTTTAATTCCTCTGTGTACTCCCATGCAAATCTTAGCAATAGACAAAAGACCTCTAGGGTCAGGTATAGTCTCTAAGAAAACGGTGTTCTTATCCATGTGTGTCAATGACCATCATGGCGAGGAGATAGCCCTCTTTCTCATTGAAGGCACTTCCTCTCCCCTCATTATAGAGTTACCTTGGCTTCAGGCCCATAATCCCCATATTGACTGGGTATCTGGGGAGATTATTCAATGGGGCTCTACTTATAGGGGAGTCTGTATTTCTCCGGTAGTGGCAACTACCTCGGTAGAGGGTTTACCAGTAGCCTATGCAGGATTTTCTGATGTCTTTTCTAAAAAGGCTGCAGAGACCTTGCCTCCACACAGACAGTATGACTGTCCCATTGACCTTGTCCCTGGTTCTACTCCCCCTCATGGTCGAACATATCTCCTCTCCCTGCCTGAAGCCCAGGCAATGAGAGAGTATATAAAAGAAAATCTCGAGAGAGGCTTCATTAGGCCCTCTAACTCTCCTGCCAGAGCAGTGTTTTTCTTTGTGGGCAAAAAATATGGTGGTCTTCAGCCTTGCATTGATTATAGGGGTTTAAACAAGATCACTATTAAAAACCGCTATCCCCTTCCTCTGATTTCAGAGCTTTTCGACCAGGTTAAAGGTGCTAAGATATATTCCAAGCTTGATCTTAGAGGGGCTTACAATCTTATCCGTATTAGAGAGGGGGATGAATGGAAGACTGCATTTAACACTAGAGATGGCCACTACGAATATTTGGTAATGCCTTTCGGTCTCTGTAACGCACCTGCAGTTTGTCAGGAGTTTGTCAACGACATTTTTCGAGATCTGCTAGGGGTATTTGTAGTGGTCTATCTTGATGACATTTTGATTTTCTCTTCAAATCTATGTGAACATAGAAAGCATGTTCAGGAAGTCCTACATAGATTGAGAGAAAATAATCTGTATGCAAAACTAGAAAAATGCACCTTCGAAGACACCTCTTTTCATTTTTTGGGGTTTTATATTTCCAGCCAGGGTCTACAAATGGATCCAGGGAAGGTGCGTGCAGTACTAGATTGGACACTACCTCTTTCTTTATGTGCAGTTCAAAGGTTTCTAGGTTGCAAACTATTATCGGCAATTTCTTAGAAACTTTTCATTGATTGTTGCCCCTATTACTAACTTAACTAAGAAGGGTGCGGACCCTAGCATTTGGCCTCCTGAGGCGATACAAGCCTTTGACTTTCTCAAAAAAGAGTTTAGCTCAGCACCTATTCTTCGCCATCCAGATACTGCTCTTCCTTTTATTGTAGAGGTAGATGCCTCTGAGGTAGGAGCTGGGGCAGTTCATTCCCAAAGGCACCCTGTGACCTACAAAATTCATCCCTGTGCCTTCTTTTCCAGGAAATTTTCGCTCGCTGAGGCGAATTATGATATTGGTAACAGAGAACTGTTGGCTATCAAACTAGCATTTGAAGAATGGCGACATCTTTTAGAAGGGGCTAAACATGTGGTTACAGTTTTTACGGACCATAAAAATCTTCTTTATATTGAGTCCGCTAAGAGATTAAACCCAAGACAAGGCAGATGGGCGTTATTTTTCACTAGGTTTAATTTTTCTTTGACATATAGGCCAGGTTCCAAGAACACTAAAGCTAATGCTCTGTCTAGGAGCTTTGAACCAATTTCCTCTGAGGCTAATGAGGTTACTTCCATTATCCCTAGTGAAGTATTTCTAGCCACTCTGGAGACTGACTTGTCCTCCTTGTTAAAATCTGTTCAATCTTCCGCTCCTGTAGAAACTCTGTCTGGGAGATTTTATGTACCAAAGGAATATAGGGAGCATGTTTTAAAAGAGGTTCATGACTCTAAAATGGCAGGTCATCCGGGTATTGCTAAAACAATATCCCTATTATCTCATCATGTTTGGTGGCCTTCCTTTAAACAAGATGCTAAGGCTTTCGTTAATTCCTGCCCCATCTGTCAGAGATCTAAAAC
The DNA here is from genome assembly GCA_024363595.1 of Xenopus borealis. Taxonomy (NCBI): domain Eukaryota; kingdom Metazoa; phylum Chordata; class Amphibia; order Anura; family Pipidae; genus Xenopus; species Xenopus borealis. The sequence continues at coordinate 59,215,125 of CM044443.1, read as the reverse complement.
CTCTCATAATCTGTCCCAAGGTCTGTTAATGCCCCTGTCTATTCCTGAAAAACCCTGGTCTCATCTTTCCATGGACTTTATCGTAGATTTACCTCCCTCTCAGGGGAATACTGTGATTTGGGTGGTGGTTGATAAATTTAGCAAGATGGGTCACTTCATCCCTCTTTCACACCTCCCATCTGCTCAAGAATTATCTAAACTATTTGTGTCTCATATCTTTAAGTTACATGGTTTCCCTGTAAATATTGTTTCTGACAGAGGTGTCCAATTTGTCTCGAAATTTTGTGGTTTATGGTTTACATCCAAAAGCATTTTCTTTCTCAGGCTCCGATTCCCCTGTTCCCACCGTAAACTCTTCTATTGAACGTTTTTCCAAAATTTGGTCCCAGGTACACAACTCTCTCTCTCTGCAGCTTCCTCCACTCAAAAGAAGACTGCTGATAGATTCCGGAGAGAGGCTCCTCAATATAAAGTGGGGGACTCAGTTTGGCTTTCAACTAAAAACATTAAGTTAAAGGTTCCTTCGCTCAAACTGGGCCCAAGGTTTATTGGTCCATATCCCATCTCTGAAATCATTAACCCGTCTTCTGTAAGTCTTTCTTTACCCGCTAGTTTGAAAATTTCTGATTCCTTTCATGTATCCCTCCTAAAACCTGCTACTGTTGTTCTTCATTTGCCTGTTTCTCCCCCAGGGTTGGTGGAGGGTCAGCCTGAAAATGAGATCCAAGAGCTCCTTGATTCTCGCCTTGTGCATGGTAAACTTCAGTATCTCATTAAATGGAAGGGCTATGGCTCTGAAGAAAACTCTTGGGTCTCAGTTGACGACATTAAGGCTGATCGCCTTAGGAAACGGTTCCACACCAGGTTTCCTGAAAAGCCTGGGGGTCCGGTGGCCCCCCTAGAGGGGGGTTAATGTAATGAATACTCGCCCTGGTGGTCCAGTGGTGCGGCGGGGACGAACTTCCGTGTTTTGTAAGCTCATGCCAAGCCAAAGGCGGTCACACTACTGGTGAAGCACGAGCCTAGACCAGGGTGCTTAGCACTTGTTCTTTTATTTGGGTGCCGACCGTGACAGGTGGGTAGAAGTTGAAATTGTCTACAAACAAAATTGATAATAACAGACTTGCCTCCTCTTCCAATGGCTACACCTGAAAGAACACCTACTGCTTCCTGACATCAACAAATGATACAATAAACAATGACCTCCTCCCTTTATTCTCCTTTCCTCTTCTCTATACTCTCAATTTCTTCCCTCACTTCCTATCCACAATATCTTTTCTAGTTATTTTTTATATTGCTATGCCCCTTAATGACAATGATAAACATGACTGAAATTGTTTTAAAATACAAGCTGCAGTGTAATTTACGTGTCAAATACAGCAAAACACAATGCAATGTACATTATGTCAATTTGCTAACTGTCATGCTTCCAACAAAGTAAGATATGTCCATCAAGTTCAACCTTTTAACTCTATGGTAACCTGCCTAACTGTTAGCTGATCCATTGAAAGGCAAAAAAAAACAATTTAAAGCCTCTCCAATTTGTGTCAGATGGGGAAAACTCCCTGAATCAACTTTGGATCAAGTTTGAGATCCCCACCCTTCAGAGGATGTGAAGCAACTTCAAAAGGAGGGAGCCTGAATATGTGATGCAGGTCGAGCTGCATCTAGAAAGTACGTAGTTACATGTTTAGTCCAAAAGGGTTAATGTTTTATGTTAAAAATGTACTACAAGAATACTATATTTGACGTAAAGGGCACCAATCACAGCCAAAATCGACACACATATTAACAATCTGACCAGTACAACCAAAACATGTTTAATCAAACTACACTTTTTGGAGAAAAAAAACAGCAGTTTTTAAAAAAAATCCCATACTTTATAAAATGGGTTAATTTACTGAGGGAGTCCATACTGTGACTATAACATGCAAATGAGTTCACGAGCCTGCCCAGTTTGTAGCACTGCCCTGAGTATTCTACTCAGAATGCCTAACTTTAGTAAACTCCTCCACCAGAAGTACAGTATCACAAAATTTTCATATCTTATCCCCTGCTGTTGATGTCATTATGCAAATGAAGGGCACACACACTAACTTTCAGAAGGTGGCAGCACTACTAAACAGCAGCTAACACAGAAGTTTGGCAGATTTGAAAATAGCTTAGAAGGTTTATTAGGCAACCAAGAAATTTCAATTGAGCATGTGCGAGATTTCAGAGCTGCAGTTGGTTGTGGAGATATAGGTAGGAGGAGTCAATGCAATCCAAGATGCCTGCCTCAACTAGAACTGCAGTGGAGATAGGGGAGATTCTGCAGAAGGTATAATGAGCTGATGATTTACATTATACACATAGGGGAAAAAGAGGAGAGATTGATCAATGCACATTCCCTGGTCCCCTGTCATATAAGTAATCTATGCAGTTGCATGTGTAGAAAGACAGGGGTAGTTACAAAATTATGATCATAAGATTGATAAGCCACCACACCACGTCAAGTTAGTACATCAATCTCTCCTCTTTTTTCCCCTATGTATACAGTTAATTTGGCCAGATCAGTAGCACTTCCATTGTATTTTAGTATATTTTTATTTAGCTATGGAGTGCTCCCACAACCTTTCTTTTTTGCATGATTTACATTATACAAACAATTCTAACTGTTTTTAAAATTGGATTTCTCGAACTTTCACATAGTGTATTTACTTAGTAAATGATTTTAGTTATGATTGGTGCCCTTTAAGGAAGTCAAGTTGCACAGCAGAAGACTGAAGGGGACATAGAGGAGCAGCCTCAAGATCCTGCCCCAGAGGCAGAGGGACAGATGGAGAAGGCATAGGAACTTTTGGAGTAGGAGAGTGAGCTGGAGATACCATATACTTGTGCCCCAGAGACAGAACTGGAGGAGTGAGTTGGATATAGCTGAAGGTAATTTTTCCCCCATAGAAATAAGTATCTCGGTATGTTTATTGCCATCACAAATACCCTACATTGACAGTTTATTTCATGTTTGTAGATAAAAGATTAGGACATGTGATGCACTGGTATGTGTCTGTCTTTTGAAATATTGTGATCTTTTATTTATGTAAAAATAAAATTTGAACATCATTTTGTATTAGATCTGGTTGGATATCAGCGCGTCGGCAAAAAATTTTCAACATTTGAAGGTAATATATAATTTTAATGCGTTCCTTAAAGCTTATTTGCCCATCACTCTCTTGAACTTTATCTGTTAATGACCTAAGACGCTGTAAAAAAAGGAAAACAAATAAATGAAGGTAACAAAAAAACATTACTATAGAGAATTAAAACATATATATTTAACCTAGAAAGCCACGCACCAGAGGAATCCAGCGACGAGGAGACCCAGGAGCCACTTGAGGAGCCACAACCTCTGTCTACCCTACAAGCCAGCAAGGAGGAAACCCAGGAACCCATCCTCAGTCAAGTGTGGCATGAGCTCCAAAGGGTGGAGCATAAAGAGGATCACTGAACCAGAGGCCACCCCTTCAGACTAGAAGAAAAGAACTATAATTTGAATTAATGTAGGTCACTCTTCACAGTGAGGACAGTGAGGTTGTGGAATGCAATACCCCGGTATGATGTGATTCTGTTAAAGCCAAGAGTGGCCTGGATGATTTCTTGGACAGACATAATATCAAAGGCTAATGTGATACTAAACTCTATAGTTAATATAGATATGGGTATAAATAATTTATGTGAAAGTATGGAGTTTATGTGTGTATGGATGCTGGGTTTTCATTTGAAAGGGTTGAACTTGATGGACTTTGACTTTTTTCAACCTGATTTAACGATGAAACTATGTTATTATATGTTGTAAATATTCATTTCCTACAAAAATCATATATAGTTACATAGTTAAATTGGGTTGAAAAAAAGACAAAGTCCATCAAGTTCAACCCTTTCAAATTAAAACCCAGCATCCACACACACACACACACACACACACATCTCCACTCTTTCACACAAACCATGTATGCCCATAGCTATACTAACTGTAGAGTTTATTATCAAAATAGCCATTGATATTATGTCTGTCCAAAAAATCATCCAGGCCCCTTGTGAAAGCATCAACAGAATCAGCCATCACAACATTACCCCGGCAGTGCATTCCATAACCAGGCCTGGATTTAGGTAAAGGCCCCCTAGGCCCAGGCCTAAGGCGGCAAGATGTTAGGGGTGGCAAGCTGGCGCCCCTAACTTCTCTTCTTCAGTAATTGCGCTGCGCCATGCCAGCCTCATTCAGCCTCATTAGACTAGAAGAAGCAGAGAGGCGGGCCAAGCTGTGCCTGCTCTGACTGCACAGGAGACGAGCCAGGACAGGAGCCGACCTCCCCTCCCAGACGGACTACAGCTGCAGAAGCATACACTCACTCAGGGCCGCCATCAGGGGGGACAAGTGTCCCGGGCCCGGGGCTGAAGGGGCATCGGCACTTTCGCAATTCATCGCAGCACGGCTTTGGCGCTCGCGAGGGGGGCCCGGCTCTTGGAAAAGTGCAGCACTGCTGGGCCCCCCTCGCGAGCGCCAAAGCCGTGCTGCGATGAATTGCGAAAGTGCCGAAGTCCTGAAGTGACGGAAAGACCGAAGTCACGAAAAGAGCCGACACTGAAGTCCTGAAGCGGCGAAAATACCTGATGTCACGAAAGGAGCCAACAATGTCCTATAACTGAAGTCCTGAAGCCACAAGTTCAATTCTACTGACACCAAAGTGGGTTTTGTTTTTTTTAATCCCCTGGCCACCAATGTTTTATTTTAATACTCTATAGGCCCCTGCACCAATACTTTTTAAAAAATATTTTGTGGGGCCCCATTTTTTTAACTTGTAAGGTTGGGCCTGGCGCCAATGTTTTTTTTAAAAATATTTTTTGGGCCCCAATATTTTTTAACTTGTAAGGGGGGCCCTGGCGCCAATGTTCTTTTAAAAATATTTTTGGGGACCAAAATGTTTTTAATTTGTAAGGGAGCCCTGGCGCCAATGTTTTTTTTAAAAAAAAATATTCTTTGGGGCACCAATTTTTTTTTAACTTGTTAGGAGGGTCCTGGCACCAATGTTTTAAAAAAAACTTTTATGGGGGGCCCTGGTGCCAATGTTTTTTTTTAACTTGTAAGGGAACCGTGACCACCAGGGGTGGGGCTTGGGTGTGTTAGTGTGGGCGGGGCCCAGGGGGCCACGAAAATTTTGTTTCGCGGGGCCCCATGATTTCTAATGGTGGCCCTGCACTCACTGTGCATGTGAATTTTTTTGGCTGGCTGCCTGCCCCTGTACTGGCTGCAACTGAAAAATCATTCATTTACAAGTAGTGGCTGTGGCAGAAGTGACTGACCTATACTTTTTAACTGCAATTCTAAAAGTTGGTAGATTAAAAAGTTAATTTAATTAATTAATGATATAAATAATAGTGCTGTGTTGTCTGCTGAGAAATTGGAACCACATACATTATGCTGCTGCTAAGAGTTTAATCAGGACTTTTTTATTTTATAATTAATAGTTTAATTGATGCTTATTATCAAAACAAGTGACACATTGCTGCATTTATATATAAAAAGGTGTCACGCCTAATTGCTGCTAGTTGATCCATCTGAAGCCTGTGGGGGGGGGGGGGGGGGGGGGCGGCACATTAGCTGGGCCTAGGGGGGCAAGAATGGTAAATCCGGCCCTGTCCACAACCTCACTGTCCTGACTGTGAAGAACCACCTACGCTGCTTCAAATGAAAGTCCTTTTCTTCTAGTCTGAAGGGTGGCCTTTGGTGCAGTGATCCTCTTTATGGGTAAATAGGTCCCCTGATATTTGTCTATAATGTCCTCTAATGTATTTGTAAATTGTAATTGTAAACCTTTTTTTTCAGAGAAAACAACCCCAACCTGGACAGTCTACCCTCATAATCCCTCTAACCAGTTTAGTTGCACGTCTCTACATTCTCTCCAGCTCATTTACAAAACTGCACTGCATATTTCAGATGAGGTCTTACTGGGGATCTACAGATGCAGTCACTTGGATTTGTGTATTTAATGCGTCGTGACTTAACTCATCTATCCCATTTAACTCACTTAGCACAGAATATTGTTTCACAGCATCCCATCCAATTAAAGAGTTCACCATTGAAAACAATGGTGCTTTGGTATGCTAATGAAAAGGTTAAATGCATTAAATTAGTTAAGATAACTTTAGATAACACAGTTCCTTCAATTAGCCCTGAGTCACGGCGCATTTAACTTACAAACCCAAGTGACTGCATCTGTATAAAGAGGTATAATTATGTTTTCATCCCTTGAGTTTATGCCCTTTTTATGCAAGACAGAACTTTATTTGCTTTAGTAGCTACAGAATGATACTGCCCAGAATTAGACAACTTGTTATCTATAAAATCATCCTTCTCACTTAAGGAAACTCCCAACACACTGCCATTTAGTGTATAAGTTGCATTTATATTATTTTGGCCAAAGTGCATAACCTAGCATTTATCAACATCGAACCTCATTTTCCAGATTGCTGTCCAGTTTCCCAACTTAGACAAATCACTCTGCAAAGTGGCAGCATCCTGCATGGAACCTATAGCTCTGCACAATTTAGTATAATTTGCAAAAATAGAAACCGTACTTTCAATGCCCACATCCAGGTCATTAATAAACAAGTTGAAAAGCAAGGGACCCAGTACAGAGCCCTGTGGTACACCATTAACAACACTGGTCCAATTAGAAAATCTTCCATTTACCACCACTCTTTGTAGTCTATCTTTTAGCCAGTTCTCTATCCAGGTACAGATGCAGTCACTTGGATTTGTAAGTTAAATGCGTCGTGACTCAGGGCTAATTGAAGAAACTGTGTTATCCAAAGTTATCTTAACTCATTTAATGCATTTAACCTTTTCTTTAGCATACCAAAGCACCATTGTTTTCAATGGTGAACTCTTTAATTGGATGGGATGCTGTGACACAATATTCTGTGCTAAGTGGCATAAATGAGATAGATGAGTTAAGTCACGACGCATTTAACTCACAATCCAAAGTGACTGCATCTGTACAAATACTATGTTTTTTCATCAAACGCTTGATGTTAAATATATGTATGTAATGTTGTAATGTTTCAAGTGTAGGGGAAAAATGAATAGCTAACCATAAACAGCATAGAACACTCTGTTGTCAGCTGCAGTAAAAACAAAGTGACATTCTGAAACCAAATCTGATGTTTTTTTTACAACCATAAAAAAGCATAATCACTGGAACCTCCTGGATCCTCTTTATTTCCCAATCCAGGTGTGCACTCAGAACCTAGAAGTAAAAAGCTTTTCACACTACTCAGCTACAGATAGGTTCCAGAAAGAATATTGCAACATGGTGCTTCTACAGTCGTATGCTGAGCTCGTTTAGTTTATAATGAACATGGGCACTGGACTGTGGTCTCAGAAAAGGCTCACCGTAATGCCTCCATTACTGTGAAGACAAAAATGCCTCTCAGAATTCCATGACCTGTATAAAAGCACTTGGTCTTCGGCCTCATGCCTTTATATGATCATGTAACCTATCCTCATATTTTTCACAGGCGGTACTTTATTTATAATAATATAGGTATGAGACCTATTATGCAGAATTCTTGTGACCTTGGGTTTTCTAGATAAGGGATCTTTCCATAATCTATATCTTCATGACTAAAGTCTACTAAGAAATTAGTTATAAATTAATTAAACCAAATAAGATTGTTTTTGCCTCCAATAAGCATTAATTATATCTCATTTGGGATCATTAAAAAATTTTAAAATTTTTTAATTAATTAAAATGGAGTCTATGGGAGACAGCCATACAGTTGAGCTCATAAGTTTACATACCCTAGCAGAATTTATGCTAAAGAATATGAATGATAACACAAAAACTTTTCTTTTCTTTTTTTTTAATCTTTTTTATTACATTTTCTTCATACAGTTGAAAAGATAGTACTGAAACAGAAATAAAGACTTATTTTTTCTCTAAAATAAGTTACAAAGTATAACTGTGAATAATAAGAAAAATATCAAATAATAAAACAAAACTAAACAAAAGTTAAATTCAGATACAAGGTTAAAGCACTTTGAAATGATTCATACACAGAATTGAACTTATCCTTCTCCTCCAGTTCAAAATTCTTTGAAAATATTTTCCATTTTAAATCAAACTTTAAACAATTGTGCTTGGTGTCAGATCTGTAACTCATAGACTCGTTGGTGTAAAGAACTTTCAATTCTGCCAGAGTATCATTCAGAGTCGGAATAGACCTAAAAAGCCAATTCTTAAATATTACTTAATTATTTATTATTATTATTAATTAATTTTATATATTTAGAAATATTAGCAAAATTCCACATAACTTTAACAGAAAAACTATATCACTAATCTCACTCAAAAGGGCATTGTGTGAAGACAAAGACATATGTAAATACTGGTTTGAATTTAGAAAATTTTCAATATCCTTCCAAAATCCTTTAATCATAGGACACTCCCAAAGTAAATGACAGGGAAAATCACATTTCAGACATTTATTGAGAAATTATTCTTCGAGTAATAATTAAAACTTTTTTTAAATTTTTAAATATTTTTATTTAATAAATAAATATTGTACATTTTTCTTTACATTTGTGATTTTGACATGTTTGCATTTTGTTATTGTTGACCATTATTTAAGGTTCTGTTGCCAGTTTGTCATGACATTAATGTCTTTAGTAAACGGTCCATAATGTTTCATGTCCAAACATTGTACATTTGTATCAAGAATGCCTTTATATTGTATTACCTTCTCAACAATAATTGTTTCACTGTTCATTTTGCCTCTCGTACTTGTTATGTCATACGGTTGTATAGTATCTAATACATTATGTAAAGATAGTGTTCACATTTGTTTCACAATATCATAATGAAGGTACATTACATATATTTTGTTGAAGCATGACAGTTGCTTTGTGTGAGTGTTTAATTTCTCTGTAACCTTAACCGTTATTGTTGGTATACAAATAAACGTTCAAATTGAACAAACAAAAAAAAAATAACCAAAACATGGAGACTGTTTGTCTTATTACGTATATTTAAGCTGTGTGCATTTCATGAACTACCTTCTTTTGCTTGAGGTGTTCATATGGGGGGATAATTAATAGACCTATACCTGGCCCATGGCTCCCATATTTTCTGAATTATTGAAGCCTTATCCATTGCTAGTCCTGTTAATCTTTCGTTAACATATATCCAATCTAATTTGTTTTTGAACATATTGTAGTTTATGTTCGGTGATTTCCAGCATTTGGCTATTGTTTGTCTGGCTGCTAGAAAAACATGGTTAAGCAGTTTACGCTTTAGAAGCGGGACTTCCTTACTTACGTAAGTTTAGCTGGAGGACAGAATAGATCTGTTGGTACACTCACACCCAAAAGCGCGCCACTCGTGGACAAAGCCACCAAATGTGTCCCATTGAACCTGAGATCGTACAACCTCTGAAGCAGTGATCGTTAGGAGTATGATAGATCCATGCTAATTTTACTGGTGTTAAATACCATCTCATGAGTACCTTGTATCCTGCTTCAGTTAGTATTGTGTTGACTGAACTGTGCTTCAGGTTTGACCATGCTCTGTACCATTCTTCCTCTGATATTGTGCTTCCCAGGTCTTTTTACCATAATTTAATATATCCCAGGTTAGTTGCCTCCTTAGGAGATATCATGTTATGGTAGAGTAATGACAGCGATTTAGGGGGGATAGATTCATTGTGGCACCACCTTTCAAAGAAATTTTGAGATGGTTTGTCTATTTCTATCTGTTTCCATCTTTCTGTGACACAGTGGAGGAGTTGGGCAGCCCTGAAGAGCTCAGAGTCTGGAAGGTGGTAAGTTTCTCTTAGGTATGGGACAGAGCATGGGCCCCTTACATTGTATAGGTTAGCAATTCTTGTTAATTTTTTTGATGTCCACCATCGGAATGATTGCGCCTGAATGCCTGGTTTGAACATGGGATTTCGGGTAATCGGAGCAACTGGAGAATGTGGAGAGATAAGTGCATATTTTTTTGCGTGTTTGTCCCAGAGTGTGAGTGTATGTAAAAGACTTGGGCTGATGATCTGAGGTCTATCTTTCTGTGGGGTCCAGACCAGGGCTTCAGCTGAGTAAGGGCTAGTTAGAATATTCTCCAATTCTACCCACAATGGAGGTTGATGTTGTATATGTAGAGCTGGAATCTGGGCTAGTTGAGAGGGTAGAAAGTATTTATATAAATTGGGTAATCCAAGTCCACCTTCTAGTGGTCTTCTGTATAATGTTGTTTTGTTTATTCTAGGGGGTCTATCTTTCCATATAAAAACCATTATATGACTTTCAAATTTTTTGAGGTCAGCTCTTTATGGGTAGTACTCTAAATAGGTATAGAATTTTTGGGAGCAGCGTCATTTTTATGGCTATTATTCTCCCAATCCAGGAAATATGGTATTTGCCCCAGTCTTCCAGCAATTTTTTATATATATATGGGTAGTTGGTTTGATATAAGTTGTGATAAGAAGGTGAGTATCTGATGCCTAGTATTGTGATATGTTTATCACACCAGTGTAAGTCAAAATTAATTGAAATCAATTTTGCCATTTCTGGGGGGAGGTTTATATTTAGGGCTTCGGTCTTAGATGAATTCAGTTCTAGTCCTGATAGAGATCCAAATGTCTGTAGTGCTCTGAAGAGGTTAGGGAGGGATGTGAGGGGACGTGTGATCAGTGCCGTTACATCATCTGCAAATAGGCTTCGGGTGTGTATGTTGGGCCCTATTTTTATCCCGTTAATATTGGGGTCTGATTGAATCGCTATTGCTAGTGGTTCTATCATCATGTCAAACAGGAGTGGGGAAAGGGGGCATCCCTGTCTGGTTCCGCGGGCGATAGGGAAGGTGTGAGATGAGTTGGGGCCAATGGTTATCCTACCCAATGGATTAAAGTATAACGCTGCAATCCATTTGATAAAATTGTTACCAAACCCCCATTTCTTTAGTGTATAATACATATATGGCCATGCCACTGAATCAAATGGGAGCATTGTTGTGATATTGAGGATCTTAGCTTGATTTGTCAGGATTGTAAGTCTGCGGATTGCATCAGCCGCCTGTCGTCCACAAATTCCACCTGATCTCTATGGATTATGTGTGGGAGAATTATGTTGAGTCTCGCAGCCAGTATTCCTGCCAAAATTTTCACATCTATGTTCAAAACTGAAATTGGGCGAAAGTTTTTACAGTCTGTAAGATCTGTATGGGGTTTTGGGATAGGAGAAATATTGGCTGTGAGAGTCTGTTGTGGTAGGGAATCGCCTAGGATAAGTTGGTTAAACATGTTTGTTAAATGTGGTGTCGATATGTGGGAGAATTTTTTACAATATATAGCTGATAGGCCATCAGGGCCTGGTGCCTTAGCAAGTTTGAGAGACTTGATTACTGACTGAACTTCGCTTTCAGTAATTTCTGCGTCCATGGAAGATTTAAAATCTTCCTTGATTTTAGGGAGCTGAAGTTCTTTAAAGAACAAGTAAACGTTTTTTTTCTATCTGTAAATTTGCTCTAAACAGCCCCCCAGATTAATGTACCCTAGTCCCTGCTGCAAGTCTACTCTGGTTTCTGTGTTATCAGCAGCTTGTTTCCCCTTCTTCCTGGTGCAGAGTGAAGCCCTGCCCCTTATCTTACTGAGCTGACTGACCTTATCTCTCTGACTAGTGGTGATCATTTGCATGCTGTGACATAGCAGAGACCAGAGAGGAAGGGGAGCCAGTTTGTGCAGCACCAGCAGCTTTTTTTTTTCTCTCCTCATGTGAACACACTGCTCCTTCTGGTTCATTCCATATCACAGCAGCACTGAGAGGAATATTTCTCTGACACAGCTGATGTACTGTAGGTAAAGTAACAGCCCTTTCTCAATTTATAACAGATTTTATAATGCTATTGATTGCTATGTCTGATCTTCTGTCTGGTTATGTAAAGAATAAAGCTGATTTTTTACTGAGTTTGATTAACTCATTCATGTGTCCCTTTACTGATCAATTTATGTACAAAGCTATTTGATTTTTTCTTTTTCCATTTATGCATACTGACATAGATTAACTATGGTGGTTGTGCAAGTGATTGTTGATGAGACTGGGGGAGCTGATTTATTATCAGTTAGAATGGCAAGTGGGGATTTTATTTAGAATCGTAATGGCAGCCTGTTCTGGGAGCTGTTCATTACAGTGAATGTTCAGAGCCTTATGCATGAAATTTTAGTGATGCTGGGGGAAAGAAACTTACTAATCATTTAGGGTACAGTGTAATGTGTTAGAATTAGATTGGCAGTATATTGTGGCATTTGTAATTTATAGTAAAGGTTCAGGGATTTGTGCAGGGAGTGCACATGAGGAGAAGAAAAAAGCTGCTGGTGCTGCACACACTGGCTCCCTCTTCCTCTCTATTGTGTAACAGCATGCAAATGGACTGCTCAGTAAACTAAGGGGCGAGGCTTCACTCTGCACCAGGAGGAAGGGGAAACAAGCTGCTGATAACACAGAAACCAGAGCAGACTTGCAGCAGGGACTAAGGTACATTAATCTGGGGGGCTGTTTAGAGCAAATTTACAGATAGAAAAAAAAACCATTTACTTTTCCTTTAAAAAAGGTGTCTAATTGAGTTTGAGATATGGGTTTTGGGGATTCATATAATTTTTTGTAGAACCTGTGGAACTCTTGGAGAATTATAGGTATAGTGTTTGTGGTTTGCCCTGAGGATGTTCTTATATTTGAGATTGGTGTGTAATCTAGTCTATTACGTAGCCTTCCTGTGAATAACCTGCTTGGCTTGTTTGCGTGAATGTAAAAATGTTGCTGGGTCCACTGATTTGCTCTTTGGGCTTTTACCGTGAGTACTGTGTCTAACTCTATTTGAGCTTTGTGTATTTGGTTAGATAGGTCTTTCTCTGGGTTTTCGGACTGTGATGTGATCAAATCATTTAAATGCTTTGTTAGCCTGTCTGTTTCGGCATTTCGACGTTTTTTACGAAATACTCCCATTTGGATTAGATGGCCCCTTACTACTGATTTATGTGCTTCCCAAACTGTGGCTTGGGAAGACACGGATCCATTATAATTTTTGAAGTAATCTTGAAGGACCTCCTCTATTTGAGTGATATCTTCCGCTTTTTTAAGTAAAGTCTCATTTAGGCGCCATTTATCATATGTTTTATGTATGTCTAGGAATTTGACCTTATACTTGACTGGGGAGTGGTCTGACCATGGGCCCGTTAAAATTCTGGATGACTGGGGTTTAGGGGCCAACGATTAGGAAATATATATTTGATCTATTCTTGTGTATAGTTTATGTGGGGCTGAATAATGTGTGAATTGTTTCCCAAATGGAGTTCTCTCCATATGTCTAACCAACTCATGTTATTACAAAGTTTACCAGTTTTAACTCCTTCACTTATCGAGGTTGACATTGAGGAGCCTGGTATATTGGATTGTGTTTGTCTATCCCAAAATTTATTTATTATAGCGTTAGTGTCACCGCACATTATTAGATGACCTTCTGACCAGTTTGAGGTGAAAGCCACTAACTTTTCGAAAAACATATATTGAGATGAGTTAGGAGCAAAATAAGTGATTAGTGTAATTTTAGTATCATGAAGCCATAGTTTAAGAGCCAGAAACCTACCCTCAAGGTCCTCCTGTTTATCAATAATTTGAATTGGGAGACCAGCTTTTAAGCAGATTGCAACCCCTTTAGTCTTGGAATCCGCATTTGCCATATAAACCATGGGAATTTTTTTATGGAGGTATTTAGGATACGATGACCTTGAGAAGTGGGTTTCCTGCAGACATATGATATCAGCTTGAACTGAAGAATAGTATGCAAAAGCTTTCCTCCGCTTTATCGGAGAGTTCAGCCCTTGAGCATTATGTGAAATTACTTTTAAACTCATATTGAGTGTTCATATTTTGCTCATCCTTAAATCTTACACTGGCACGGGTGGTGTGTTGGTTCCCCTCTATGGCATAGTGACTCATCATTGGGTATACATTTCTTGCTATATTACAGTTCCTATCAGATAGTCTCCAGTACACAATTATACATAATAACAACAATAACATCAAGAATTTAGTTTGTGTATAGATAACCATAACATTCACTATAACTTCGAATTCGACACTGCACAACTGTGTACAGAAGTGTAGTAAATATACTACTATGTGCGGGGTACCAGGTTAACCCACGCAGCCAGACCCCTGAGGGGAAATTTTCGGAAGGACCAATATTTCTGTGACCGGTTTCACTGTGGGGGGGGAAGGAGAGAGCGAGAATAGAGAAGGGAAAAGAAAAAAGGGAGAAAGACAAAAGAGAGGAAAAAAAAAAGGGGGGGGAAATTTAATGGTGGGGGGAAAGGGTGAGGCTCATCATATTAGTATACTTGCATAGGCTTGACTAGAGAGGCTGTGACATGGTGTTATATATTGGCTTATAGATATCTTAAATGGACATATCTATGCCATGATTATAGTAGCAATGTGATATAAACTTTCAGTATATATATTTATAACCCCTATTAATGTAAATGGTCTACAGATCGACATTATATTTCAAGGTTAAAGTGGACCCGTCACCCAGACACAAAAATCAGTATAATAAAAGTCCTTTTCAAATTAAACATGAATTCCAATTTAAAATTTTTATTAAAGCATTCATAGCTGTTTTAAGCTCATTTAAAAATCTCAGCTGTCAATCAGATATTGTCTTCCACTCCTCTATGCCTTAGGCATAAAGGCGGGCAGATAATTACTTTCACTTTCCATTCAGCACTTCCTAGATGTCACTGCTCTCCACACATTCCCCCAGTTCTCTTAACCACTTAATTGTGTAGCCAGGACATTGGGATAGACATTGGGTCCCCCATTCTGGTCGACAAACAAGATTCTGAGATGATGCAAGGCTTGTCTTAATAACAGTGTCCACAAAATGGCTCCTGCCTGCTTGCTAGAATTATGAATTCCCTGACTGAAGGAAACAAGATTAAAATAATGTATATAGCGTACTTAATGTTCATTTTGCTTGACTAATGGGATAAAATAGGATTTTGAATATTTTTTTGGGGTGACAGGTCCACTTTAAGTTGTTACCCATCGCTGTCTCTGGGCTTTTAGTTGGGTATGGTTATTCAAAGCCAAGTCCTTATTCCGTTATTGTCCTATCTCTGGCGTGGTAGGATTCTCCAAGGGTTATCCAAGATTGTCCCAGTTGAGTCTTAGATTTTTAGTGGTAGAGAGTATATTCCAGTGAAGTCCCATTCCAACCGTACCTAGGATATCTTTTCTTGACCATTATATAAGATTTATATATCGAGCAGAATGTGGAGAAACAAAAAAGAAAAAAAATAGATTTAAGAGAAAAATCTTTTTACGCTGTCTGGGATGGGGAATCAGCTTTCCAATTTAGTTTTTGGGCTTTCGTCCAGAGGGAGAAATGTGAGGTTCCGTTGCCCAGTTAATTAAAACTTTTATAGGAAAGATTAACCAATTTATAATTTTGTTCTCTCCATATTTCATATGAAATTAATTTATCAAAACTATTAAAAGCACTAATCATCCATTCGACAAATCCTAACAGTCATCTATCACAGCAACCTGAAAAAAGAAATAAAAACAGGAATGTTGTTAAATTTAGACGCGGACAAGGCCTTTGATAGGATATCACATATACACATCAAAAGACTACTAAAATACCAACATTTTGGCTTACACATGCTTAACTTATTTAATAACTTATATTCAAACCCAAAAAGTTTCTTACAGTTAACGGTTCCAATTCTGATGAATTCACCATACACAGAGGGACGAGACA
>CM044443.1:59153021-59166749 GCA_024363595.1 Xenopus borealis | reverse complement strand
AAAAAAAAAAAAAAAAAAAAAAGCATGAAGCATTAAACATATGACATACCCATACATTCTAAATATTATTTTCTACATACCAGTGTTTTGAGTATCTAGGCGAGGAGTGCCCTTACTTTACTAATCTGAGGTCTACTTTTAGTGATGTTGTCCCATTAGGATATACATCCATAAAAGCATTGTTCACATTATGTTCCATAAAAAATAATACATACATATTATATTGAATTATGAGAATTTATTAATAACAAACAACTATTGTTTATGTAACTTTAACATATAAAAAATCTGAATTGAAATCATGAAACAGGAGGGAGATTTAGACAAGTTGTTTGTTGACAGTGTCTTGAGATCAACTGATCACTGGCTAAAAGTCTACTGGTAGATCCCAATCTACCTTTTGTGCACCCCTGATGAAGTCATGGATACTTGAGTTGTTTCAGCATAGTGGCTAACATCAGCTGAATGAATTGTGGTTACTTGATTTAATATATAACTATATGTAACTGCTATCTCACACAACCTTAGCAAATGGTTCATTCCCGGCATTCATAAAGCTGTCCTGGTGGTCTGTGTTTAGACAGTTGACACTTATTTATATACCTGAAATGTCATTCACACTTATTAGACGTAGCTACATTTAGGGGCAGATTTACTATTGAACCATCAAATTTTTTGGGGGGTCATTTTGATCTAATTAAAATCATTTGAAATGAACGATCGCGTCATTCGAATCGAATGATCGCATCGTTCAAATTGAAGTTCGATCGTTTGGATAAAATTATTTCTACATTTTAAAAAAATTCTCTAGGACTATGAAAAAGTTTCAGAGAGGCTTCGAGGAGGTCCCCTATAGGCTACAATGGCAATTTGGCAGCTTTATGGTAGTGAATAGTCTAATTCAAATTTTTTTAAAGGGCCAGTACTTCAAAATAAGAATTTAAAATTTTTTTCAATTACAGTACTTAGCACATTTCTGCATATTTATACAATGTATATTTCTAATTCTTAAGCTACACATGTGTTTCCATACAAATCTAGATACCAAATGGTCATTTAGTTTTAAATCTTCAGTGAAGTAATTCAATACATTTTTAAATGTCAAACCGCTTCAAATTTTGTGAAAAAAAAATACAGAATTCCCCACACACAGATGATAGAGTACATTGTAACTAATCGTTATGATAAACAATTTGATCAGCATTTTTATTAATGAAATGTAAAATTTCAACAGGGTAACATCCACTCAGAGGCGATATTCCATATGAATAAAAAAACAGGACCTGCCTTTTACTATCGATGAAAACGGGTAACCAATGTTCACCGGGTAGTCTGGAATTGTGTGTGTTTACAATATACGTGGCTGGTAAGTGTTAAAATTTACGAACCGGTTAGAGATCACATGGGAAAACTCTCAGAACTCTCCAGCGTATTCATTTTTTTTGTTTTACTTATAGAACATCATACAGTACTTCATGTCTCTGATTTATCTCAATAATGTTGTCAAACACTCCATATACAATCATATTTAAAGTTCTGTCCAGCGCTTGTGAAAATGGATCCTTATTCCTGGTAAGTTTAATTTTCAAATCTAAACCACTTAATAATAATTTATCCTGATAAAACAAGTCTGTGTGTGTAGTGGACCTTGCAATTCAAAGAGCCGACCATGTTCAGTTAGACACGTTGTGAAACGTTAGTTATCGCCCCCTAGAACATGCATGCTTTAACATTCCATCTGTGAATTGTGATGATAATCAGAGCTATACAAATTGTTAGATTGCGTTATGAGATAATCAGAGCTATACAAATTGTTAGATTGCGTTATGAGTCAGTGTAACATCTAACTGGTTAATAGTGATGGGCGAATTCCCGCGATTCGCCGCTGGCGAATAAATTCGCGAAAATGACGCGACGCGTCAAAAATGACGCGACAAAAACGATGCAACGCGCGACTCGTTTCGCGAATCGGCAAAAAATTTGCGAATTTCTCTGGCGAATTTTTCGGCGAAGCGAAACGCGGCCGTTTCGCCCATCACTACTGGTTAATAAGGTTGCAATAAGATAATTGATAAGGCTCACACGTGCTCCATCAGCAGGTGCTCTGGTGTCGTTTTTTAGTATTCGACATGAAACATAGAGTAATGTATTATTGAGATCATTCCAACAGAGCTGTATCAGTGATGACAGCTAGTGGTACATGCTCTTTTCAACACTTCTTTGGGTAGGCTGTATTTAAAAAATGTCCAATTCAGACTTTAAACATTTGATTGATGCTGAGTGAATAAATGCCTTGCTAGAATATATAGTTTTGTCTCTAGCGCTAGGGTTGCTTCTTTTTCTTTCTGCCTGTACTCTTATTGTTTAGACACTGAAGCACCCAAGTCGTATGTAGCATAACCCTCTTCTGTTTCTTAGTGGGTGTGTTTTTAGTTATGTAGACTAACCCCAGCCATCCTGTCCATCACCGGTAAATTTATTCATCATGGCTGTGGAAACTTTTTTGCTGCCATTTTTACATATGGTTTTACAAAGTCTATACTGCATTTGAATAACGGAACAGCGCAGTGAAAAAGAGCTCTAAATACACCTGCCAAGCCAGCTCCATGTTGAAACTGTGGAAACCACAAATACTATGACCAGCTTGAGCTTTATAATAAGTGCTGTAAATGTTTGGCTCCCCATAGGTTTTTATTGGTACAACCCAGCAAAAAGGCAAATAGCTAAACTGTTTCTAAATTCTCTGTGGGGTAAATTTGGTCAAAAATCTAATCTACCTACAACTAGCATCGTCACTAATCCTGATGATCTCTTTAAGTACGCATTTCTACCTCAGTACGAAGTATCATCATTAGATTTTGTAGATGATGACACTGCAATGTATAATTGGCTTTCACGCAACACAAACATATCTATTGCTTGTTTTACCGCATCATATGCCAGGTTTGAATTATACAATCTTTTGGACAGAAAGCTGTCTATATCACAACACTGACTCGGTTATTTTTGTAAGCTAGGATGGTGACTGGAATCCGCCACTTGGTGACTATCTAGGGGAACTGACCAGTGAGTTACCTACTGACACTTACATTACTGAATTTGTCTCGGGTGGAATTAAAACCTATAAGTTATCGACTGGTAAAAAAAATCTTAAAGGCATCACACTAAATGATAATAAACGTTAATGTTGATAAACTTTGACAGTCTAAACAATCTTGTTTTAGACTACCCAAAAAACTCAATCCCTCAACATCAGAAAAAGATTGTGGTACATCAGGACGGTTAAGACTCAGACACTGCAGAAAATACAAAAATGTGTTTATGATAAACGATGACTGACAGAGGATTATCAAAGTAAAGCTTATGGTTTCAGTAACCATATACACTATACTGCAACATCCTTTTTCATGAATACTGGCCGGCCCTTCTAATTCAGGAAAAAGTTTTTTGTGAAACAGCTACTACATAGCTCAACTACTCTGTTATCGCACAGGCCTGATAATATTGTTTGTTTTATGCATGCTGGTAATCACTTTATAATGAACAGAAAAATGTTACAGAAAATACCAAATGTGTGGTTTATAGAAAGATTACCAAATAGCTTTAATGATGATGAACTATTCCCCCCCTGATAAAGTTAATCTAACTATTGTTGATGATCTCATGGAAGCTGCTAGTGAAGACTCTTTAAAACACATTTACCAAGTATGTACACCACAGAAATCTCAGCATCATTTACCTTGTACAAAATATATTTTGTCAAGGCAAAAAGAGGGCAAAAATAATTTAAACACCAAATATATGATGCTTCTTAAGAATCCTTGTAATAAACTCCAAATTACAATACTGGCTAGACAGATGTACCCTGGAAAATCACATTTCTTTTTAGAGGTTTTTGAGGATGCTACAGGTAGGCTTTATGGCTATTTACTGGCAGATTTACACTCTGCAACACTTGATAATTATAGGTTAAGAACGGGGCTGTTTCCTCCAGAACTACTTGCTGTGTATATCCCTAAAAACTCTAAAAAGAGGTGATTTCATATCTGTTGGATCATTTGCTATTTTTTCCACCAGCTGTTAACATGTATACATGTTTGCAGCCTAATTGGCATACTCCATGTTAATGGATGCTAAGCCGCATCAGAGTAGGGTCATTCTGTGTAAAGCATCGACTGACTTGATCGCTGCCATATGCAAAATAGCACTCAACACATGCTGGACATGTTCAAGCATGTAGGACCACTTCTAAAGACATTCCCAGAGACACTTTAAAATACCAAAAGTCATGTCTGGACATGTCTTTTTTTGGTATTCAGCTGCAGTTATAGCAATATTAGCATGATGGCCCTCGCAGTGACTCATTGTTCAGTTACCATAAATGGATCTGGTAATATCAAACATAACCACATGGTAGAGCTCACAGTTGAGGCTAACTAGGCTTTATACAAAATGGCGGCTTCATATCACAAAATGGCGGCTGTGCAGTAGGCGGGGAATGATTTGCCACAGTGGGTGGGGCTATATCGTATCACAAAGAGCAGCTCACACTTAGCTCCACCCATTATGGGTGGTAAAACTTGGGGGTAGGGCACCTGTCCAGTTGAGTTTGATTGAAACGGTAGGGACATACTATTTATCACATATTTAGGCATTAAAATTCCAAAACACCACACAGACTTGTATGAATTAAATATAAGAAAAACAATAGACACATTACAACAAGTCATATTACAATGAAAACATTTAAACATTACCTTTCTAGGTAGAATACATCTCATAAAAATGATATTATTCCCTAAATTATTATATTCACTACTAATGTTACCATATTTGATAAAACCTAAAGATCTTAAAGCACATTTTTTTCTCATTTATTTGGAATAATAAAAGACCGAGAATAAAACACTTCAAACTTCAGCAACCAAAAAAATTAAGTGTCAATATGTCAAACATAAAAGATGAATGAAAATGAAGCCGCAGGAGACTGGATTCTCTCCAGGAACCTATACACCTCAATTGAACTAGATCAGCAATTAGCAAACAATTTAAAGTGGACCTGTCAGACACAAAAATCTGTGTAATAAAAGTCCTTTTCAAATTAAACATGAAATCCAATTTCAAATTTTTATTAAAGCAAAATCTCAGCTGTCAATCAAATATTGTCTGCCACGCCTTAGGCGTAGAGGCAGGGCAGATAATTACTTTCACTTTCCATTCAGCACTTCCTAGATGCCACTGCTCCCCACACATTCCCCCAGTTCTCTTAACCATTTAATTGTGTAGCCAGGACATGGGGATAGACATCGGGTCCCCCATTCTGGTGCACAAACAAGATTTTGAGATGATGCAAAAATGGCTCCTGTCCGCTTGCTATAATTATGAATTCCCAGACTGAAGAAAACAAGATTAAAATAATTTATATAGTGTAAATAATGTTCATTTTACTTGACTAATGTGATAAAATATGATTTTGAATTTTTTTTGGGGTGATGGGTCCACTTTAACACTAAGGGGCAAATTTACTAAAATCCCTTAAAATCCTACAAATTCATTCCAAATTCTATAAGCATTCGACTAAATCGCATGATCGGTATTCAAACAAACTTCAAATCCTTCACACAAATTTTGTAAATTTGCCCCTTAATTACCTCCTACATACTACACCAAGCAATATCCCTTCAGCCATGCAAACACATCCCTAATTTATAGATACATATCGAACATGGCACTCAACTCGACATAGACTGAAATTATCTTCAAACATTTCATTTTGAAGATAGTATAGTATAGTTACTATGTTACTATAAACCACATGGATGGGAAATTAGGATTTTTTAACGGGACTTCGAACCCCAATTTTAGAACAATGGAAATCTAAAGGATTACAAACTATAAGAGACTTATTAAAAAACGATAATTGGGACATCGAACCTCAGTTCGGAAAGGATTACTATAAGAGACTTATTAAAAAATGATACAACTATACTAGCCCCAAAAGAAATTATCAGCAAATATGCATTTACATCCACACACACATTTTTGTGTTACATCACTATACACCACAATGTTTAAAAACAGAAGTAGATAAATAAAACCCATTAATAAATATAAGGAAAAATAAAACTGCACTAATATCTATCAAACTCTCAGCTCATTTATCAATAGAGACAAATGAACACACATGTAATACCAGTTGTAATACCAGTATGTAATACCGGTTTCTGGCCACTAGAGGTTGCAAAATGCATTGTAGTATGTAGTACATGTGGTGGTCTAGGGGATTAAGTCCCTGCCTTTGACCAGTGGGTTTAGTGTTCAATCCAGAAAGTATTTTTCCCCTCTAATTTATATTAAAAAGTAAAATTTTCAATTTAATAGAACTTTAACTGAATCTTATTATTAGAAATGAAGACAGTGGAATCCTTTTTTCCCCCTTAATAACTATGTATATACTCCTTAAGGACATGTTTTGAGCATTCACAGAAGGAATGAGCTTTGGTGGAGAAGGTCATGGGTTCAAATCTTGCATTTCTTTCCTTATAATTCCTTCATTAAATGCTAATTTAATTTTTATGGTTGGGGGACACTGCCAAATAAATCCAAATAAATGAATGGGCATCGTAATTCTAGGCTTTGGTAATCTGCATAGTAATGCATTAAAAGACTTTGTTGAGTACTTCCTCTCATAAAAACAAATTATTATTATTATTATTATTATTATTATTAATAATAATAATAATAATAATATACATCTATGCAAGGTTCTACAGACCCCTGGCAATAGCCTAAATACAGCAGTGATATTTTTATTTTACTATGTTTCTTAGCCTTAAATAAACAATTTTAGCACTTGTAAAATCACAAAGGTTTCATAGCGTTGTGGTTAGGTGAATGACTTTTGAAATGCAAGATCATTGGTTCAAATCCTGCATTTTTTTTGTTTAAATGTCAAACTGTTAAATGTTCCACAGTGTTTGCATTAACAATTCTAAATGCTGATTTATTCATATTAAAAATAATTGTATTTATATTTATCACAGCACAAAAAAAAAAATATTTACCTGTTATTCTACTTTGGGGGCAGATTTATCAATGGTCAAATTGAAAATTCGAATTTTTAAATTTATCATGTACTGTCTAGAATATGCCGTACAGTTTTGGTCTCCCTCACTCAAACAGGACATTATTGTATTAGAGAGGGTACAGAGAAGGGCAACTAAGCTGGTAAAAGGTATGGAAAATCTTACCTATGAGGAAAGACTGGACAAATTGGGGATGTTCACGCTGGAGAAGAGGCGCTTAAGGGGTGATATGATAACTATGTATAAATATATAGGGGATCATATCATAATCTCTCTAATGCTTTATTCACAAGTAGGTCTTTCCAGATGACACGAGGTCACCCATTCCGTTTAGAAGAAAAGAGGATCCGCCTAAATATTCGGAAGGGGTTTTTTACAGTGAGAGCTGTGAAGATGTGGAATTCTCTCCCTGAAACTGTTGTACTGGCTGATACATTAGATAGCTTTAAGAAGGGGTTGGATGGCTTTTTAGCAAGTGAGGGAATACAGGGTTATGGAAGATAGCTCATTATACAAGTTGATCCAGGGACTAGTCCGATTGCCTTTTTGGAGTCAGGAAGGAATTTTTTCCCCCCTCTGAGGCAAATGGGAGAGGCCTAGGATGGGGTTTTTTGCCTTCCTCTGGATCAACTAGCAGTTAGGCAGTTAAAATTTAAATACATTTTAAATAAAAAAAACAAAAAAAAAAGGTTGAACTTGATGGACACGAGTCTTTTTTCAGCCTAACTTACTATGTTACTATGTTACTATGTTACTATGTCCCTTTAAGAATTTGAATTTGACTATTTGCCATCTACAACCTGCCTATTTTAGCCTATGGGTGACCTCCTACAATTAATTTGGAGTCAAGCGAGTGTGGGAGCTGCTTAGCGAGTGCTGCATGTGATCTAAGTGTTGCATGTGACTTAAGTGTTAAGCAGCGTTAAAAACCTTAAGGCGTTTAAAACTCAAAAGGCATTGGTGAGGACTTGCATTTGGGAGACTGTACGTACCCAGTGTAAATATGAGTGCAAGTGGGTTTGCTGGGATCAGTCAGTGTGTGTCTTGTCACATGTATATGGTGTTGGAGCAGTAGTTCCATGCAGTATTTACATGAGAAAAATATCAGTGGGTTTTCATCTTGGAATCTGAACTCTAACTCTGAACTCTGAACTTGTTTGAGCACTGAGGGCAGCGGCAAACGAGGGGGAGGAAAGGATCTCAAAGAGCAACCACTGGCAGGGGCTAGTGGAGTGGGGGGAAAATGCTGGGGAGGAAAGTTCTGAACTGGCGTGTATGGAGCATGCTGACTCTCAGAGCACCCTGGGAAAGTGGTTTTAATATGAGTCGTGGAGGGAGTGCAAGGAAGGAAAGGCAGGTTCTAGTTATAGGGGATTCAATTATTAGAAAGGTGGATAGGGTAATCTGCCGTAAGGCCCCTACATACCGAACAGTCTGCTGCCTGCCTGGTACTAGAGTTTGACATGTGGAGGAGTGAGTGGACAGATTATTGGGGGGCTGGAGAAGACCCAGAAGTCTTGGTACACATAGATACCAATGACAAAGTTAGAGGAGGTGGTGAAGTCCTCAAGAACGATTTAAAAAAACTAGGGGGCAAATCTACAAAATTCGTGTGAAGAGATCAAAGTGTGATCGAATTCGATCGAATACAAATCATCTGATTTTTTGGATATTCGAATATGCAAATTTGGCCACTTCATTCGTACAATCGAATGCTTCGATCATTCGAATCGTACTAATTTTTCGGAGGCTCGAAGGCAAAAGTACGATTTTTTGTGAAATCAAACGATCGGTATTCGATCGTACGATTTAATCGAGAAATTGAACATTGAGGAAAAAGACTATTCGATAAGCATTCTATAGTCGAATGCTTATCGAATTTCGAAGAGATTTGAGGGATTTTGGGGGAATTTTAGTAAATTTGCCTCTAGGTGTAAAGTGGAGGGCGAGGACTTCCAAGGTAATTTTCTCAGAGATATTACCTGTGCCACGAGCAAGGCTAAGAAGGCAGCGGGAGCTTAGGGAGATTAATGCGTGGACTGAGCTGATTTCTCAGTCGGCTGCACCTCAATGATGATGGTGCCGCTGTTTTGGGGGAGAAGATGGCTAGACGGCTGGAGGAGATTTTAAACTAGGCATGGGGGGGAGGGTTCAGTAAGAGGTTCAGGGGAAGATAGGTTAGATGAGATAGTGGGCAAAGGAAGGGAAAATGGGGGAGGAGTTTTGGTTGGGGGTACTGTTAAAGACAGGGAGGACCGCATGTCATATGTTCAACATGGTACCAGTATTAAAAGTATGTTTACAAATGCAAGGAGTCTGGCTGCTAAAATGGGAGAGCTGGAGGTGAAAAAAAACATGAATTTTAGTGCCTTTTGGGCTGCCCTTCAGAGTATTGATTGGGGCATTATGTTTTCAGCTAAAACCACAGAATAGAAATGGTTGTCATTTATGATATGATATTAAATCATTACTGTTCTCAATTTATTCGCTTAAGGAGTAAATATAGATGCTCTAAGAATCATGATATGTTGCTTAATAGAGATGTAAAGAAGTTAACAGGAAAGAAGAGAAAGGCATTTCAAAACTACAAATCTGTTGGGACAGAATTTAACTGCATTTAATGAATATAAACACTGTAATAAATGTTGTAAATCAGCAATCCGGAAGGCAAAGAAAGGAAATGAAGAATTAATTGCGGCGCTGGCAAAAAGTAACCCTAAAGAGTTATTAATAGTAAAAAGATGCAGGTTAAGAGTGGTGGTCCATTAAATAATGGTACCAGTATGGTTATAACTGATACAGAAAAGGCAAATGTGGTAAATCAGTTTTTTTCTTCAGTGTATATAATAGAGTCTGAGTTCCCAGGCTCGCTTTATAGATGCATTAACTCAGCTCAATCTAGTCAGTGGCTGACTCAGGATATGATTCCTAAAGCTTTAATAAAAATGAATGTAAACAAGGCGCCAGGGCCTTATGGTATACACCCACGGGTTCTAAGAGATCTTAGTTCAGTTTTAGACCATCCCTATTTCTGATTTTCTCAGATTCACTTTCATCTGGTATGGTGCCTATGGATTGGAGGAAAGCTGATGTCATCCCAATATTTAAAAAGGGATTACGATCTCAGCCTGGCAATTATAGGCCAGTAAGTTTGACATCTGTGGTGGGCAAATTATTTGAAGGCTTGTTAAGGAATCACATTCAAAAATGTGTCCTAGGGAATGGCATTATGAGCAGCAATCAGCATGGCTTTATGAAGGATAGGTCATGCCAGACAAATTTGATTGCTTTTTATGATGAGGTGAGTAAGATGCTGCACAGTGGGGCGGCAGTAGATGTGATGTATTTGGATTTTGCCAAAGCATTTGATACCGTGCCCCACAAACAACTGCTTTCTAAACTAAGGTCTGTTGGTCTTAATGAAGTCGTTTGCACATGGATAGGAAACTGGCTGCAGGTATAGAGGTTTGTTGTTAATGGTATGTTTTCTACTTGGAGTAAGGTTCTTAGTGGGGTCCCTCAGGGCTCGGTATTGGGTCCACTTTTATTTAACTTGTTCATTAATGACTTAAGGGAGGGTGTTGTAAGTAATGTATCAGTGTTTGCAGATGACACAAAACTATCCAGCCCAATTAATTCTATCCAAGATGTGGTATCCTTGCAACAGGATCTTGACAAGCTGGCAATCTGGGCAGCTAAGTGGCAAATGAGATTCAATATTGATAAATGTAAAGTCATGCACCTGGGATGTAAAAATATCCAAGGCACTAATACCCTTAATGGGACTGCCCTAGGCAAATCCATTATGGAAAAGGACCTTGGATCCTTGTAGATGATAAAGTTGGAGGTAGCAAGCAGTGCCAGTCAGCAGCATCAAGGGCCAATAAGGTCTTGAGCTGTATTAAAAGGGGCATAGAGTCATGGGAGGAGGGGCTCATTCTTCCACTTTATAGAGCACTTGTAAGGCCACATCTAGAATATGCAGTACAGTTTTGGTCACCCTCACTCAAACAAGACATTATTGTATAAGAGAAGGTACAGAGAAGGGCAACTAAGCAGGTAAAAGGTATGGAAAATCTTAGCTATGAGGAAAGACTGGCCAAATTGGGAATGTTCACGCTGGAGAAGAGGCGCTTAAGGGGTGATATGATAACTATGTATAAATATATAAGGGGATCATATAATAATCTCTCTAATGCTTTATTCACCAGTAGGTCTTTCCAGCCGACACAAGGTCACCCATTCCGTTTAGAAGAAAAGAGGTTCCGCCTAAATATTCGAAAGGGTTTTTTTACAGTGAGAGCTGTGGAATTCTCTCCCTGAAACTTTTGTACAGGCTGATACATTAGATAGCTTTAAGAAGGGGTTGGATGGCTTTTTAGCAAGTGAGGGAATACAAGGTTATGGAAGATAGCTCATTATACAAGTTGATCCAGGGACTAGTCCAATTGCCTTTTTGGAGTCAGGAAGGAATTTTTTCCCCCTCTGAGGCAAATTGGAGAGGCTTAGTATGGGGCTTTTTGCCTTCCTCTGGATCAACTAGCAGTTAGGCAGGTAAAAAAAAAAAGTTAAAAAGGTTGAATTTGATTGACGCGAGTCTTTTTTCAGCCTAACTTACTATGTTACTTTGTATTTGGTGGACTTTTGAAAAAAAAAAATTCAAAAATCATATTCGATTAGAATTTGCAAGCCTATCCTATGCACTTGAATTAAAAAATTTGAATTTTTTAATAAATTTATATTGCTCCAATTTTTTTAGAATTTCGAATTTATGGGAGTTTTTAGAAACTCCCATAAACTCGAAATTCGACCATTGATAAATCTGCCCCTGGATGTCTGATATACAGAGGCAACAGAATAATGGCAAAAAATCACTTTATAAAATGCACCCAATGTCCTGCCAGAGAGAGAGAGATTCAATGCACTTGAGTATAGGGTTAACAGTCATTGAGGCTCATTTATTAACACAGCGCAGTGCTAAAAAGAGTATTTGCCCAGCACATGCAAGTATTTATTAATGTTACGCACAACCCTGCAAGATACCTTAAAAAGTGCGATTGTGCGCTGTTGTAGACGCAGGCAGTTGAGAGGGCGCGGAACTGCGTATCAACTGTCGCAATGCTTATAATAAATTGTACGCTTAGTTGTGTAGTAAGGCTTAGTTGTGCGCATGTATGAACGCACATCTTAACTTAGTTGTGCTACCTATCGCGCATATTGTGTTCAATGTGTCCCACCTGCGTTTATTTTTACGCAAATATTTCTTTGCTTCCAAAGGTTTTTCGGCATCCTGGAACTCTTAAAGGAACCTTGGTCTCTTTTAAAATGTTGGGGGCGAGACCTGGTTGCTTTTTCTCCTTTGTGTTATCTTTTAGTTTAACATTTGGTTAGTGGTTATCATTTTCCATTAGTTGTAGAGTTTGTTTTATTTAGCTTTTTATTTAGCAGTTCTCTTGTTTGCAGTTTTAGCAATTTGTTTGCTAGGGTCCAAATTACCCTAGCAAACATCCATTGATTTCAGTAATAGATTCAGATATGAAAAGGGTAGGCTTTAAATAGAAACTGGAGTAATAGACACAGCATTTGTTTTATTAGTGGGGGTCAGTGATCCCCTTTGGAATGCTGGAAATACTCTGAAGAAATAGGCAAATAAATATAAAACTGTAAAACATAAATAATGATGACCAATAGAAAACTTGCTTAGTACAGGTATGGGACCTATTATACGGAATGCTTGGGACCTGGGGCTTTCTGGATGAGTGGTTTTTGCTTCCAAAAAGGATTAATTATATCTTAGTTAGGATCATGTACAAGCTGCTGTTTTATTATTACACAGAAAAAGGAAATCACTTTTTAAAATTTGCATTATTTGTTTATAATGGCGTCTATGGGAGACAGCCTTTTTGTATTTTGACACTTTCTGGATAATGGGTTTCTGGATAATGGATCCAATACCCGTTTTGTTAATTCTATAACATATTTAAAGGTTAACCACCCCATTAATGGACAATGCTGTTTCTAAATGTCATTATTCTCACTTTTGTAAGTGTACTAAGGGGATACCTATATGTGCCACAACATGCTTGTATTGCTAAGCACTTCTGCCTCCCTGCGTGATGGGCTTAGCACATTATAAATTTGAAAGAATGCATTTTAATAAAATCTCCAAGTTTAATTAACCCTTTAAGTGCCAGCAGAATTTCACATTTTGGTTACGTGAAATGCCAGCCGTTTTTTAAACATTTGTGCTCTCTCGCTTTAGGGGCATTTTCTGAGGGGAAAAAACTATACATGGTTTTTTCAGGAGAAACAGAGCTTTCTAAATCTGCCTGAGTTTTCATGTATTTCCACCTCTGCAAAAAGATTTACAGCTCTAAATACAAAAAGAAATAAAAATTCCTATTTTTCACAATATATGCATTTATAACAGAAAAATCTTTCATTTTACGCATGAAAATCCAAATGGTTTGGAAAGGCCTCATGTCTCTAGAATGTGTCAATACCAGATATGTATAGTTTTATGGAGAATTAGGACTTCTGTACAGCAAAAACTCCTGGCAGCACATTACTGAATTTGGAAAGTAACAAGGCAGAAAATGGCATACTTTAGATTCCAAGGCCGTAAAATCCTGAAACAGTACGT
>CM044443.1:59075515-59089068 GCA_024363595.1 Xenopus borealis | reverse complement strand
TTTGGTCCCCTCACAAAAAACAGTAGCTGCCCTTTTACTGCAGTATCAAAGTAACACAATGTAACACAGATGAGGTTGAGAAAAAACTTGCATTCAACCAACAACACAACATTTGTGTGTAAGTGAAAGTAGCCAAACTGATCTGTTAGTTAATCCAGAGAAAAGTGAATTGAATTGATATAATAGTTGCTAATATTCCTCATATACTGCTAATAAATATTTTAACTAATTGTATCAACTAATTGTAGCAAATTGTTACCATTCAGATGCTCCTGGATCACTGAGGTGCCAGACTAAAACCCCACATACAGGAACATTACATTTTAAACTTAAATTTTGGGAAAATAGTAAAAAGTAAAAGAAGGAAAGCAATTGAAAAAAAGTCTTGATTTCTGTTTAACATTCTGGGAGGTGAACATCCCCTTTCAAGAAACAGTCACCAATATCACAATGGTTCCATTGAACTATACAAATAGGTGTTGGATAAAATTCACAGATGTATGAACGTGAGATCACAGTGGTAATATAATGGCTACATCACACCTTCATACCTTTTCCAGTTTCAGATAACACCTACCTGAACAGATCAATGGAACTACCATTGACCATTGATGGTATTTATTTTTTGTGAAATGTAAGTATGAAACACTCTCCACATACCAAACAAGCAGATGGCCAAGAGACAAATCAGATTCTAATCCTCCCTGACCCCAGCAGCACCCACTGCCCCTCCCCCAGACAAACTCAAATAGATACATGGGTCAGTCAGAGGTTTTTAATTTTTTTTCTTTCAAATTTTCTTTAAATTTTTCATGCAAACAGTTTTGGGAAGGCTTAGCCCCCCCCAAGCCTTAATGAAAATCCGCCTATGCTGGTAGACATTTGGAGGGAAAAACACCCCCTAGACAGGGACTATACTTATTTCTCCACAGTTCATAACTCATACTCCCGTATTGACTTCCTATTCACTAATGCGAATAATGTTGCTATGTCCACAATAACTGAACTGAACTACACAAATTGGCAATTAAGCACAAACAGACCCCCGCATCTGCACACTTAGACCAAATTAATCAATTGAGAGCAGAATTGACACAATTTATGGCAGACAAAGCGGCAATTGCACTTACAAGAACTAAACGGAGATACTTTGAATATGCAAATAAGCCACACACCATGTTAGCATGGAAGTTGAAGGCATACAACACAGCCCATACCATACACGCTATAAGAGACTCAGAAGGCCAGATCACAAGGGACACATCGAGGATAATAGAGACTTTCCGTAACTTCTATACGGACCTTTATGCAGATGATAAAGCCCTGCTAGCAAATCAATCACACAAGTCACAATTTTTTACAAATTGGAACATACCTTTTTTATCAGAGGTGCAAATAGAAACATTAAAGGCCCCAATCACACAAGAAGAGACACTGGAAGCTATAAAAAAGGCCAAGTCAGGTAAAGCCCCAGGCCCGGATGGCTTCACGGCTAAATATTTCAAACAATTCATAGAAATACTTAGCCCCCAATTAACTACACTGTATCAATCCTTTATGGAGGGATACCCCCCCCCACACACACCTTATCTATCCAACCCTGAAAGCCCCAGAGTCCAACAAACTGGCAACACATATACTGACAGCTGCAAAAACACTCAGAGCAGCTCATTGGAAAAGTATCTCTCTACCGAGTCAACAAGCTCTCATTACCAAAGTCAAATGGGTCAAAACAATGGAAACAATCAGAGCATATGTACAAGGCATGGGATATGATAACAAGCTGTTGCGGCTCCCCTGGGTAGAATTCGAAAAGGCCCAATCAGTACTAACGTGATCTGTGGGATTGATACTTAGATCATCTCTTTTTTCAACTTAATAATAAAAAGAGAGACAAACAGAAACTTCTTGATATTTTTATGGTTCAGATAAGGACATCAGAGTACTACATGAGGGTGCACATCTTCGGCAACAGTCCTTCACCTGCAGTCGCAATCTACAAGCTCAAACACTCTGCTCGGGAATTTGAGGTAGAGTATGGGTCAGATGTTGCACAATTGGTAGAAAGAGACTTGGATGGATGACTGCTTAAAATTCTTACCCTCAAGTGAAGCTGCAATCAGTCTTCTCAAAAGGGCACAGGAAGCACTTGACTGTTCCAGCCTCAGGCTTCACAAAATAGCTTCTAGCAGCAAAGTAGTGATGGAAGCCTTCTCTTCACAAGACCATTCAAATGATCTAAGAGATCTAGACTTAGGAGCTAACTCTTTACCAGTACAACGGAGCCTTGGGCTTCTGTGGGACCTAAAGTCTGATACCTTTGCCTTCCATGTAAATAGCAAGCATAAACCCTGTAAAGTAATTTTAAGAGACTTAACCCTTGAGAACTTTGACTGGGATACACCACTGGTCCCTGCCAAAAAGAATTTGTGAGAAGAATGGAAGAGTTCTATATCAACTTTTTCCAACCTTTGTGCTACACGCCCATATACGCCTATACCTTCTACAGAGGTGCAAAGCCAAAAAATGTATGTGTTCTCCAATGCTTCTGTCAAAGCCATAGCTGCTGTAGCATACCCCAAAACTGTGGACATCTATTGATAATGTCACATTATGTTTGTTATGGGTAAAGAAAAACTGGCACTAATTCCCAAACACACTATACCCAGACTGAAACTCTGTGCTGCTTTTCTATCTGTAGAGCTAGCTGAGCTCAACACAACTGAGAGAGGCATAGAGTTCAGAGAGACTGTATTCTATATGGACTACAACCTGGCAGACCATGCAACCAGAACTGTTGCTACAAGTCAGCTCAAAGACACAACATTGGCTCAAAGGACCGACATTCTTGTGCATTACAAGAAACAAACCTTTCCCTAAAGATAGCACTGTGAGGAGGCATGACCTATTCCTTGTCCAAACTGGCCTATTGAGAGTAGGAGGCCGTCTTGCAAACACCTTCTTGGACAGATGGAGAAAAAAATACATCTCCACTTTGCAACCACGAAAAAAATGGCAAACTACCAAACCCAACCTCAAACCTGGTGATGTTGGCAGACTGTCAGTCAGAAAGAAATGAATGGCCCTTAGGTCTTGTCACCAAAACATTTCCAAGAGATGAAAGAAAAGTCCGCAAAGTTGAGGTCAAGAAACCAAATTGTTCCTGAACTGACTTTATTGCTCTCTCCTGAGGAATAAATGAGTGTAATGTCTCCAGCATAAGCTGTCATCATGCTGTTACATTTTATCACCCATCTTAGAATAGAAAATGTTAAGATAAACAAAGGTCCAGGGCCAGATGGGATTCACCCCAGGGTACTTAGCAAACTTAGCTCTGTGATTGCCAAACCTCTATACTTAATTTTTCAGGATTCATTGAGGTCTGGCATGGTGCCGAGAGAGCGAATTGCTAATGTGGTGCCGCTATTCAAAAAGGGATCCCATTCTCAGCCTCAAAACTGTAGGCCAGTTAGTCTGATGTCAGTGGTAGGAAAGCTTTTTGAAGTATTAATAAAGGATAGGATACTGGACTTCATAGCAAATAACAATGAGTTTGTGCCAGCATGGTTTTATACGTAATAGATCTTGCCAGACTAACTTAATTTCTTTTTATGAGAAGGTAAGCAGGGACTTCGATTCTGGGATGGCAGTGGATGTGATTTACTTAGACTTTGCTAAAGCATTTGATACAGTGCCACACAGAAGGTTACTGGTTAAATTAAGGAATTTTTGTACCTGGATAGAGAACTGGCTAAAAGATAGACTTCAAAGAGTGGTGGTAAATTGAACATTTTCTAATTGGACCAGTGTTGTTACTGGGGTACCGCAGGGCTCTGTACTGGGTCCCTTGCTTTTCAACTTGTTTATTAATGACCTGGATGTGGGCATTGAAAGTACGGTTTCTATTTTTGCAGATGATACTAAATTGTGCAGAGCTATAGGTTCCATGCATGATGCTGCCACTTTGCAGAGTGATTTGTCTAAGTTAGGAAACTGGGCAGCAATCTGGAAAATGAGGTTCAATGTTGATAAATGCAAGGTTATGCGCTTTGGCAAAAATAATATAAATGCAAGTTATGCACTAAATGGCAGTGTGTTGGGAGTTTCCTTAAGTGAGAAGGATCTTGGGGTTTTTATAGATAACAAGTTGTCTAATTCTGGGCAGTGTCATTCTGTAGCTAATAAAGCTAATAAAGTTCTGTCTTGCATAAAAAAGGGCATAAACATAATTATACCTCTTTATAGATCCATAGTAAGGCCTCATCTGGAGTATGCAGAGCAGTTTTGGACTCCAGTCCTTAGGAGGGATGTAAATGAACTGGAGAGAGTGCAGAGACGTGCAACTAAACTGGTTAGAGGGATGGAAGACTTAAATTATGAGGGGAAACTGTCCAGGTTGGGGTTGTTTTCTCTGGAAAAAAGGCGCTTGCGAGGGAACATGATTACACTTTACAAATACATTATATTTACCGTAACTTTGTAACTTTGAGTTCTTGTGCTTCCTATATATGTATCCTTTTTTGTCTGATAGTTACTTTATTGGCTACATTCATATGCAATTCATTTTATACCTGAGTGGACACAGGTTCACTTGTTTCTATGTAAGCACTGCTATAAAAACTCTCTTTGCCCAAACAGGCTCATGGCATCTCTGGGAGAGGAATAACACACACTGACTGAATGGTGCCACACATGAAATGAACAGCCGAACGAACGGAGGAGATGGTAACCCTGCCCTGCACGTGGACTGGGAACCAAGGTGAGTGCTAACAGTTTTGCTATAGGGTTAAGCTAAAGATGGAGTCACTTTGGATTGTGAGTTAAATGCGTCGTGACTTAACTCATCTATCTCATTTATCCCACTTAGCACAGAATATTGTGTCACAGCATCCCATCCAATTAAAGAGTTCACCATTGAAAACAATGGAGCTTTGGTATGCTAATGAAAAGGTTAAATGTATTAAATGAGTTAAGATAACTTTAGATAACACAGTTTCTTCAATTAGCCCTGAGTCATGATGCATTTAACTTACAAATCCAAGTGACTGTATCTGTAAATGTGCGGTAATGCCTGAATGTCTGGAACAGCAAACTTAAGCTGCGCACCGCCTGCTGGTTCCCCCTGCCCAGTAACTTCTATGTGAACATCATTTAAAGGTGGTTGCTAACCACCGCACTCCAGGTTATGCTCCATATGTGGGGGTTGCCTTGCAACAATCACTGTGACAGCTCACTGAGGCTCTCTCAGCGGCACACCACTTGCAGTCCACCTATGCAAGACGCCGGTCGGGTTCATATATTAATAGTTAAGTAGGGAAGTAGGGACGTAGGATGCACCTGAGGGATGTGTATATACTCTCTCTACAGATGGGCGTTGTTTTATATTAATAGCAGTTTGATACTAGTGTTCTCAACTATGCATGGTCAATCATAATTGACATGTTCTTGGTAATGGCATGCTTGGCGCCATTTTAGTTTTAAACAACGCTCATGTGCACTGTAATTTTTTCCCTGATGAAAGCTCCTGTGCAGAGCTGAAACGTTGGAAATCAAATAAACCTCCACTTCATTTGACTGTGGCTGACTCTGTGACTTGTTGTAAATGTTGCCTTGGTGTGCCGTCACCCCCTGCATTCACTATTTGTTTTTTACGGACTGGAAACCAGGTTTGATATTTTTTTATGGTTGTGTATTCCTTGCCAGCTTTGGGAAATTCTGTTGCCGGAGTCACAGCCCTTGGGTATACTGTATACATGATTGATACAACTGACAAATAGCAGCAACAGTATGAATTAATACCAGTCATCAATGTACAAACAAACAATTAGGTGCGAGAGACTACTGGGTCATGCCAATTCATAAAATCAGACAATAAATAAATCACACAATACCTAAAAACCGATGGTCCACCAGAATGGGGCACACTCTTTATGAATACCCAAAAGTTTGTCTGCAATTGATATGGGGGTGCAACAGCACTCAGTGAGACTTTCAACAAGAAAATAAACTCACCGGGGTGATGAGGCACCCCACTCCTGGTACCAAAACTGTAGGGGTCCCAGACCTCTTGCCTACTGGAAACCATTTGAGCATGCCCTTGGAGTACCCCAGGAAGGACTCAAGATTTTCAGAACAAGGATGACACTGCACATACAAGTGTGGCATAAAAATTGTTTGCTTTATTGCAGTACATGATAATATTATATACCCTTACATGCCCCCCAAGGGTTGTAACAGATCAGGGAGGACAGGTTACTAAGTGTCACCCAAGCTTTTCAGCAAAATAGCTTTAGCTGTTATTTTGTGATTATGTCTCGAGGCAAAAGCTAAGACATCAGTCTAGTTCTGCATATATTTCTCATGGCTGCAAAATCAAATGGTCACAAAACAATATGTGGCAACAGGTGGATACACTTAGCCTGCTGGTGTTCTAGACTTGTACAGATGAAGCCACTTTGGATTGTGTGTTTGATACAGAATAACTAAACACAGATATCCCATTTAACCCACTTAACACAGAATATTGCGTCACAGCATTCCATCCAATTAAAGAGTTCACCATTGAAAACAATGGAGCTTTGGTATGCTAATGAAAAGGTTAAATGCATTAAATGAGTTAAGATGACTTTAGATAAAACAGTTTCTTCAATTAATCCTGAGTCACAACGAATTTAACACACAAATCCAAGTGGCTGCATCTGTATGTAAGGAGTTACAGAAAATAATATTTCCTTATCAATTACCTAGGGACTGAGTCTGCCGAGCATGCCAAAAGGATCAGGGTAATCAATATAAATCACCAAGACACTGGTCTCAGAATGATTTGGCACAGACTCCACGAGTGCTATGGCTCAGCAGTAGAAAATGCACTTTTCAAAAGAATTGATGACTTCCCTTAAATATCTAATAAAAGTTAACAAAAAGTTATGTAATGTAAGGAGTTACAGAAAATAATATCCCTTCACTACAGGAAAAGGCATGAAACACAAAACAAAGTGTAGCATTTTGTGGAACAAACACAAAAGCCAAGAAGTAAGACATCACACACATACTGTAGATTATAATGCATAATGTACCCCCTACTTAAATTTATAGATATTAGAAGTCACTTATAATATCTTTATAAATTACAGTAGGGGGTACATTGTCCAGTATATATATTAGGGATGCACTGAATCCACTATTTTGGATTCGGCCGAACCCCAGAATCCTTCGAGAAAGATTCGGCTCACAACTGAACCGAATCCGAACCATAATTTGCATATGCTGAAAAAAGCTGAATCCTAGCCGAATCCCAAACTGAATCCAGTATATATATATATATATATATATATACACACATCCATATATATATATATACACATATTCATATATATATATATAATATTATACATATTTTTTTCTAATTTTGGTTCTGTACATTACCACAATGAATTTCAAATTAATCGACTAAGATGCAGTTGAACTGCAGACTTTCAGCTTTAATCCAGTGGGTTGAACAAAAGGATTGCATAAAAATGTGAAGCACTAAGACTTTTTTAAAAGGGTATGTAAAGACAAAAAAATCCAATTTTTACTTTCTTTAATGAAAAATAAACCCATCTTCAATATACTTTAATTAAAAAATGTGTACTGATTTTATGAGAAACCTGACTGTATGCAGTAAAATTCTCCCTTCATTTACTGCTGTTGATAGGAAAACAGGGAAACAATCATACTTATGAACAGCCATGCAGAATTCAAGCAGCTTTGTTTGCCTTTAGAGCAGTTAGAGACTGTCTAGAGATTTGTATTGGATTTTATTTTTTTGCCTTTACATCCCCTTTAATGTTTCCAACTCCAGCTGCAGGGACAAAGATCATGGAGCCAGATTTAAACAGATAAACTGGGATTCTATTTGGAGGACTATTTTGCAGCGGGCACTAGTTCTGGAGAGTTGGTAAAAAAAATTATTAGACAATATAAAAACTATAAACTCCACATTAGATTACATGACAACACAGGACCCAGTGCAGTCTGCATATTCTGATTATTAATCAGTCTTACTGTATCTGCTTCTGGCAGATGTAATTTGACTAGCACTGTTTTGATAATGTATGACAATCCCTAAGCATAGCCAAGACCACACTGAGCATGAACACAGTCTGATGTTTAACAAAGTTACAAGATGACAGCCCCCTGTGGCCAACTTTGAAAGCAAAATCATTGTTCGATCATGTTTATGTTTAGTATACAAAATGCAGCATTTCTAGCCATATTCTATTTTAGACTTTCCTTGTCCTAAGGACCATAACTTCATTTCAGGGGCTCAAAAGTAAATGGAGAAATTAAAAAACTGAAATAAAATGTTCATTTTAATACTTGTTTGAAATCCCTTTGCTGGCAATGACAGCCTGAAGCATGGACATCACCAGATTCTGGGTTTCCTCCTATTTAATGCTCTGCCAGGCCTTTACTGTAGAGGCTTTCAGTTGCTGTTTGTTTCCGGGCCTTTCTGTCCCAAATTTAGCCTTCAACAAGTGATATGTATGCACAACTGGATTCAGATCAGATGACTGATTTGGCCATTCAAGAATATTCCACTTCTTTGCTTTAATAAACTCCTGGGTTGCTTTGGCTGTATGTTTAGGGTCATTGTCCATCTTTATTATGAAATGTCCCCCAATCAATTTGACTGCATTTAGCTGGATTTGAGCTATGTCAGAGTATGTCTCTGAACACCTCAGAATTCATTCAGCTGCTTCTGTCCTGTGTCACATCATGGATAAACACTAGTGTCCCAGTGCCACTGGCTGCCATGCACGCCAATGCCATCACACTGCCTCCCAAATAGTTAACACATAATGTGGTATGCTTTGGATGATTATCTATTCCATGCCTTCTTCATACTTTTTTCTTGCCACCATTCTGGTAGATATAGATCTTGGTTTCATCTCTACAAAGAATGTTTTTCTAGAACTTTGCTATTTTTTTTAAATGTTTTTTTTTTTTTAGCAAAGGCCAAACTAGTCTTTCTATTCTTGAGGCTTGCAGTGCACCCTCTGTATTTTACTTTCTATTTATGGTAGACTTGGATATCGATAAGCCTACCTCCTGGGGAGTGTTGTTCGCTTGTTTGGCTGTTGAGAAGGGGTTTTTCTTCACTATGGAAATCATTCTGTGATTATCCACCATTGTTGTCTTCCATGGACATCCAGGTCTTTTTCACTAATGCTTTCTTTCTTTATTTCTTTCTCAGGAAGTACCAAATGGTAGATTTTGCCACTCCTAATATTGTAGCTATTTCTCGGGTGGGTTTTTCTGTTTTTGCAGCTTAGGGTAAGGTCAAACCTGGTGATTCTGGGATATTAGTCGGCGACTTCCATGAAACTGTATACACAATACTTGGCACTGTAACCAGGGCTGTCACATTGTCCATCGCTTGCAAGGCAGAACTCTACACCACTGAATGCCTCATGTTGCCTTCTTTGTTCTTGCTGCCAATGTAGATCAATAACTGGAAAAAGCAAGTTCCGCTGGTATCGGTAATAAGTATTAGCAAAAATGAAACCAAGCCCCAATAGATTTTATGAACTTTATAAAAAATGCAGCCACTGTATAAGACTGCAGCTGAAGTCAAAACATTTCCAACTGCAATTCTTCCAATGCACAGTTGGCTTTTGCACAATGTGTAACTATGTCCATTCAGGCAAATGACACTGAAACAAATGGGCCTTGCGAATGTTTTATGAATGGAGCATTGCATAGTTTTTTGTTGTTGCATGCAAAACTGCAGCTTAGTTTTCTGAACAAAGAATCAAGACAGGACTCAAAAACTATAAATTTCTATTCTTTCACAAAGCTATGTTCTTCTTCAATAACAGTCAATGTGTCAGTTACTGAAGAGTCCTTACACTCATCAGTGTCTGGAACATAGTCTGGGTCAGAAGATGTGGAGCACTTTGAATATGATGTTTTTGATGTGACATGAAACTATAAAATATTCTATACCTACACTTTCATACAGTTGCCTAAAGGCATTGATTTATAAGACAATAGACTCTGGACTAGGCCTTTCCTCTGTAGACAATGACCAGCAAACTCGGTGCCTGCTCTCTGTGGGATTCTTTTTATCATAAAAAAATTAACAACAGACCATGTCTGGGTTTTTGTTTATTGTTAACAGTGGCCAACAGACTGTCGGCTCCATGTCTCTACAATAAACAAAACTCTGGCCCAGGAGTTTCCCACTAAAAAAACAACACAGACACTGAAGTGGGAGTATATGGAAATATTGGGAGGGATCACCAGTAGTGATGGGCGAATCTACCCAGTTTTGCTTCGCCGGAAAAATTAGCGAAACGAGTCGCAGCACGTTTTTGACGGGTCGCGTCGTTTTCGTCAAAAACAATGCGCAACTCGGTTTTTTTGGCGAATTTTAGCTGGTGTTTTGCGAAATTTATTCACCAGCGGCGAATCACGGGGATTCGCCACGAATTCGCCCCTGGCGAATAAATTCGCCCATCACTAATCACCAGTTTGTCCTGATAGGTCCCTAATATATAGGGGGAGTTAGCCTGTTGAGGTTGTGAAGTTTGATTGGGTCATGATACCCAAGAAATGAGCGTGCACAGGTCTGCTCAGGAGAATCTCACTGAAGACTTTGAAGTGCCTGGACAAGTTATCTTGCGTGGAAGGTGGCTAGAACCGGGGGTCCAGAGATTCTACTTTCGTGCAAGGACTGCAGCTCTTCTATAAACTTCACCTCCTAAATGAAGCTAAGTATTAAAGTGTTTAACTGTTTTGATTCACTATAATAGATTTAGCATTGTGTGTATTGTTTAGGATTGTTTGTCAGTAGCCATTTTCATTAGTAAAGTAGTATGTGTTATAAGCCATAGTGTGGGTGTGTTTATTTTCCTTAACATTTACTGCAATTTCTGAACTTAATAGTGCCCTAAGCACTACACTGTACAACTGAGGTCTTCATGTACAGAGCTGAGCAGGTTGGATGATGTGTCTCTTTGTAAAATATCTTGGTCAGTGTCATACAGAGCACCAACTTCAACTAGTGGCTGTGGATTTCCAAAACTTTTCATTGGAGTTGATTGCAGTATGGTTGATTGGATGTGTTTCATGGTTTTGATCATGTTCAACTTTCCACTGTTCCCCTTCTGTGTTAAATTCATATTCTGGCCATTGCACAGCTTTATCCATTTGAAACAGATGTGCTTCAGTAGATGTGCTGGCATCAACCATTGTAACTTGTCACTGTTTGTGAGGGTTGTTCACAAACTAAAGAGGAGATATTCTTTCTGTGCATATTGGTACTTTTGGCACAATTTTTGAAAATGGTTGGTACAGTATTAGCTTGTAGTGTTATTTTCTTTCCTGTCTTGTTATGGCTTTCATTTGTAAAGTGTTCACTGCATATTTGATGACGATTCACTTTCTTTTCAAAAATCTTTTGTGCAAACCTTTCAATGTCACCAAAATCTTGGTTGGTATGCATTGCAATCTGATGAAGCCACCTTTTAATCGTCATGAGGCATGATGGAAAGCAGTGCATTATGATGCCTGTAGAGGAGTTTTTGGCACTGCAGTGAACACAGCCATTCACAATTCAACTGGGAATGATTTCTACTGAAAAAAGTAAAAATATCAACTTAATCAACTGCCCAAAAAAAAGCCATTCTTACCGTTTACACCAGAAGGACCTACAACAGTATTCTTTCGTGCCCATGCACTCGCACCACGTGTAAGTGACCCTTATAATCTCAGCCTGATGGTGTGTGCTCAATGACCAAAGTGATGCTGATCTGTGACCCCCCAGCTATTGTTGCAATAAAAAAACAGTAGTAAAACTCACTCATTACCACAATATGTGTGAAGAACATTATCAGTAACATATTTGTAAGAGATGCATTTATTGCTATAGAAGACATGAGACCATGTGGGGGCCCCCTCCCCACTTCCAAAGTACGTAATAATAGTAGCAGACGGCAGACCTAGAGGAGAAAAATTGACGGCAATTTTATGTAGGAAAAAAATTTACCATTCCGTATACACTAGAAGAACTTACAACGGTACCCTCTCGTACCCATGCAATTGCACCATGAGTAAGTGACCCTTATAATAGCCTGGTGGTGGCTGACCTGTGACCCCCCCAGGTATTGTTGTTATAAAAAGTTAGTAAAACACAGCTTATTGGGTTTATTTCTCAAATTTTATTGATCGATTTACCACTAAGTGAATGTGAAGAACATTATCAGAAACACGGAACATTTGTAAGATGCATTTATTGTTATAGGAGACCAGAGACCACGGAGCCCCCAACCTGATGAAATACATCAATTTGAATAAATGTACATCACACAGGTTTTACCAAAATAACAGACCTCAGATCGGTGGGGGGGGCACAAAAGGGAAGCGTTGATCTCAATTTCAGTCTGTGAAGGTGATACAAATGAAGTGATCCAATCCCTGGAAGAGAAAAATAGAAAATTATTTATAAAATATTATTGATATTTTTGCCACAAACCATGTGTGCTACCCTCTCTATGTACAACTAATAAAAGCAGACCATGTGGGCCCCCCGCTATATACACTAAAAGCAGACCTCAGACCATGTGGGCCCCCCGGCTCTTTATATAATATTGAAATGGCCACCACAGAAGTGGTACCAAAAGAACAGACCTCAGATCAGTGGCGTCTCGACTGAAGCGGAGATGATGGTCAAAGGAACTCTGCAAACCTGGAAGAAGTAACTGATTTGATCCTTGAAGCAATCCAATCCCTAGAAAAGCAAGATAAACTTATCATGAAGCGATCCACGTGAAGCGATCCAGTCCACGCAAATCGACCCAAACCACGCAAATCGATCCAATCCAAGCAAAGTGAGAGAGCGACTTCCGGTATGGCGCCTGAGAGAAAGGAGAGGCGGGAGTGAAGCTCCGTGTTATTACCACGATTATCAGCTTTTAAAGACAGAGGAAGAGCCTTTTTAGTGCATAAAGCTTACTTATCTTGTTTCTTGAGTTGAAGGTGAATAACTTTTGAGGTTTTTCTGTCAGCGAACAGTTTATTTATCTTATCTATGTGTTCCTGTCACGGAATGGGGAGTTGTGACTAACGAAGGGATTGAAGATTTATCTTGTGCCTGTCGGCTCATTATACTACGAAGAGACGCATTGGGTGAGAAATAGACTTTGGCATTCCAGTCTACATTATATTGATGAACTTTACTATTTATGCCTTCTTTTATGGAGTCTCGGATTATTTTGCCGTTATATACAATTATAACTGGAATTTCTTCACTTCCATCCTTATTCTAGCTCTGGTGCTCTTGCTAATGTGATTTATAACAAAGGCATTAAATCTGTTTATACTATTTGACTTTTGGAAACAGCTTGAACTTGATGTTATTTGCTGCGTCACAGCTTTTATGGCTCATTTGGGCGCCATTTTAAATGCCTAACTCCCTTCGTGATATATGCTTTGAATCAAAGATAAACTGCTTCCTTTTTTCTAAAACGACCTGAATTAGATTACAATACAGTTTATTATTAGTACTC
>CM044443.1:59000209-59035366 GCA_024363595.1 Xenopus borealis | reverse complement strand
CAAACAGTTTTGGGAAGGCTTAGCCTCCCCAAGCCTTAATGAAAATCCGCCTATGCTGAAGAAGCAGGTCTGAGCCCGTGAAATGCATTGTACTGATTGGAGTTCGTTAATAAATTTTGACTGCCTAATTACAGTCGTTTGTGTCTGCTCGGAGGAGGTAAGTCCACCATGTTAGGTCCAGTGGTGTAGCTGAAGTGCACCAGGCCCCCCTGACTCTGCCCACATCCCACCCCAACTTGCGATCCCTTCCTCATCGGTAAGAGAGCGGTTGGGGAGCAGAGGGTTTTTTTATTAGCTATAGAGATAGAAGCAGACCCCATAGTCCTCTATACTTGTCCACTTGTGAGGCCCCAAGCTACATCCACATAGTTGCTCCTAGGCTGCTGCTGGGTCCAGATGTACGCAGACCCAGGAATGCGTGCACCGAGCTCTCTATGCTAGGTTGGTTCATTGTATACCAGAGAATCTCACTAGATCTGCTTTCTCCCAGCAGGTGTGCTCAACTGGTGCAAATATAAATAAATATTAAAAGAAACAAGAAATGGGCTCCTGATCACACTGGATCCCTAGGCTATAGCTTAGGGTAGCCTGTGTATTAACCCACTCCTGGCAGCTTCGGTTTAGCATCTATGTTTGTAAGTATTCTCATGTTTCTTGTCTGCAGCATGGGTGACTAATAATTTATAAGCCATGTAACTTACATATGATGTTTCATGAATCTATCCCTTTCTTCTTCTTCTGTCTGGATCTGAAATGATAGCAAAATATTGTGTGGGATAATGGAACCAGGCTTGAGTAACTGAGAGAGATAGTGCTGGGGTGTCAAATAACTAGAAGATGATGAGGTAGTCAGCTGGGTAACTGTTAATGTAAGGAAATTAACAGGAAGGCTGATAATGGGGTTGTCCACCTCAACAGATGGGAGTGTAAAGTTAGAAATTGCAGTTCGAGATGGGACTAATGTTTCTAAAAGCTAGGAAGTAGTTAAGAGTCAGAAATTTTGTCAACTTGGCAGGTGGGTGGAGCTATGGACAGGGTTACAGATAGGGTGACCTGTTAGCACCACCCACAGTGTGGAACGACACCATCCACTGCACAGCCATCATTTTGATACACCCTTTTGAGTAATA
Organism: Xenopus borealis; assembly: GCA_024363595.1. Taxonomy (NCBI): domain Eukaryota; kingdom Metazoa; phylum Chordata; class Amphibia; order Anura; family Pipidae; genus Xenopus; species Xenopus borealis. Next base: position 59,034,236 of record CM044443.1, on the reverse strand, counting down.
CCCATAATGCCCGTTGTTATTACATGAAGTGGGCATGGACTCGCCTACTGAGCAGTGACCATTTTGTGAATAAGTGACACCTTTTTGTGTATTACCCACAATACCCAATTTTGTGAAATGGCACCCTTAATACAGTAAATCGGATCTGTGAGCGCCACCATGTGATACTACAATATAGTACCATAATAACTTGAGATTTATAACTCTCTATGTTTGCAATACATGGTGATAATTGCAGAGGAATACCAAAGGCATTCCCCAGATACATATTTCTGGAAAGGGTGTGCAAACTTGTATATGAAACACCTCACCAAATGCTATTGCATCACACAGGAAAGCATGCAGGAAAAGAAATGAAAAAAAACACTTTTCTAGCAGTTCTGATGAGATTACCAAAATCCAAAATTTGAGGATCATTATACATGAATGAGTTTCTGGTTTCAAAATTACATGTTATGTACAATGGTGATGAGATTATCAAGCACTGACTGTATATAACTTCTGATTTGAGTTTAACATACTCTGCTATTGTTTAATTAAGTGGATTTGGTAGGATTAAAAAATATCAATGTTTGTCAAAGTGATTGATTCCTCAACTCAAACTAGTACATGCCTCACTCCAGAAACCACTGTTATATATTACACATAATGATAGTGAATTAAATATCATAGTATACATAAGAGGTTCTTCAGTTGACCCTTAGGGCTCCTACACACGGGCGTTTTTACCTGCGCTCCCCTGCGTTGCGTTTTGCTGCGTTCAAACGCAGGGGAGCGCAGGTATAGATGCACTCAATTATTTTCAATGGGGCTGTACTCACACAAACGCATGTGAGCGCCAAACGCAGGAAAAATGCAGCATGTTGCGTCTGAATCTGCGTTCGGCGCTTACACGCGTCTCGTGGGTACAACCTCATTGAATAAAATAAGGTGCGTCTAGACCTGCGCTCCCCTGCGGCTGAACGCAGCCAAACGCAACGCAGGGGAGCGCAGGTCAAAAACGCCCGTGTGTAGGAGCCCTAAGACTAAGGGGCAGATTTACTAAATTCACGTGAATAGATCGAAGTTCGATCGAATTCCGATCGTACGATTTAATCGGATGGTCGAATATGCAAATTTGGTCACTTCGATCATCGAATACTGAAAATTCGAATGATCTAATATCGGATATTCGACCATTCGAAGGACTTTAACTTTAAAAAAAATTTCGACTGCCTACTTCGCCAGATTGAACCTACTGAATTGCAATAGAAGCCTATGGGAATCCCCCCCATAGGCTTTTTTTTTCAAACACCTGCTCGAATACCATTCATACGAATGCCTCGATCGTTCGAATTGTATGAATTTTTCGAGCAATCGGAGGAAATAGTAAGATTTTTTTGTGAAATTGAACGATTGGTATTCGTTCGTATGATTTCATAGAGAAATCGAATATTGAGGAAAAAATAGCCTAAAACTATTCGATAAGCATTCGATAGTCCAATGCTTATCGAATTTCGAAGGAATTTGAGGATTTTTAGGGGAATAATAGTAAATCTGCCCCTAAAAGTAATCTCACCTGAGCTCATTGTTTCATAGACTACCAGATTCACTGTAGTGAAACTAATGTGATTAATACAGGTACCTGATCTCTGAAGAAAAAAAAGACTTGAAGTTTAAATAGTATCTAATGTAACAGCCCCTTGGCTATCCCCCTGGTGCCAAGTTTGTACCTGCTTACCATCTTTCAAATGCAGATCCTGTGTACCCATTGCAAGGTGAAAGGGTACTGGGAATTTCTTCTCCTGGCAGTGCCTCCACCTAATGGGATCCAGGAATACACCTGTGGGTGGCCCCATTAGGAAAAACATTCAACACACACTTTTTTGTGTAACAAATATAGCTTTATGATAAGCTTTATGATAAAGAAAGGCAAATTAAAGGCAAAGTAAACATGCATTTACCTCCAAATAAATGACTCACTACCCTGGGAATAGCTGCAGTTTCTTCCTGGCACCTCTTTGCCAGGTAAAGTCCCCATTCTTGGTGGAGAACGGGGTCTCAGTCCCTTTTTCCCCAGAGAGCTCCATTGTTCCCAGGTAGCGCTACCTGCCCAAATACCTTTCCCATTGGACAAGATATTTGTTCCCATGTGGCCGGCTTACAACACCCTGTATCACAAACAGGAGACCTGCTGGATCCTTTTCTTTTTCTACCCTCCCTCAGGCACAACTCATCCTTGGGATGGGTAGGCTCCTCCAGACCTTGAACAGGCATCCACAGCGATCAAGTCCTCCAGGGTCTCCTAGCCGAGGACATAACTTGCTTTATCTTCAGGGTATTCCTCCCAGCACTGTCCATGGCGCAATCACGATAAACCCCCTTTACTCCTTACCTCTAGCACACAGAGCTGTCTATAGAGGGAGCACTCAGATATCCTCCTCTGCAGAACTACAGCTCCTAGCACTCTCCATAGTGCGAGCACACAAGATGTGCATCCAAGCTCCAAACCTGCATGGTTGAGCTTACCAGGCTTTGGAGTACCCTGTCAGCCTGCAGGGGTATCAAACTCCTTTTTAGCCCCTTAAATCTTTGCATGAGTTCTGTCCACTTTCTCTCCATGAAAGTGAAAGTAAGAATACTCCTGTGAGTACATGGCATCTCCTATACATGCAAAAGTGGTGCAACAGTGACACCCTGTGACACCCTCCAGTATTTGGCAGCCATGTTGCACAGAGACAAGGCTCCAGACCCTGCCACTGCAATTTTTGGCATCATAAAGAAAAATTCAGATGAAATTATATTTCACGATGAACAGCTGCAAAGTTCTCTCTCAACTGTGTGTGGGGAATTCTGTATATTTTTTATTGTTCAAATTTCTAGTGGATTATCATTTAAAAAAGTTATTTTACCAGTGATTTGAACCAAAATGACCAATTGGAATAATTTTTTTATGGAAACACTTGTGTAGTTTAAGAATTAAAAATGTACATTGTAAAAACATATAATATTGTACAACATATTGTAAACACATTTAATAGGAATGTAACACAATAATGTTCTATAGATTGTACATGCATTTCAAAACCACATGATGCTAAAATTGATTTGAACTCTGATATTGTACATGGTTGTGTTTCAATAAAGTATCAACGTTAATAGACATTAAAAAATCTTACTTATTTTAAATATACAGTACTGAGTATTCATTAAAACCTATGGTACAAAAGACCTGTTAGACATGCTAGGAGGTTCCCCTCCTCTCTTACCTTCCGGCGTGTCTCTCTCCGCAGGCGCGCAGTTCCTGGTTCGGGTCCTGGTGAAGCTGGCGTTTGACACAGACCCCTGCGTAGTGACACTGAGCGTCGTGACATCATGTTTGGGCACTGAATTCTAAATCTTGGCGCCAAATCATCTTTAAAAGGCCAGTCCTACATTTTGTTAGTGCCCAAGCTAGCTTCAGTTTACTGATCCTGCCGAAGTATTATTATTCTGTTTCAAATTCTGGCTTTTGACTTCTGCTTGACTCTGATACCTGCCACTGCCTCGATTACTTTGCTTGATCTTCGACTATGTTTTTGCCTAATCCTTGCTGGTACCTTGTTTTGGACTTGTTGCTAATTTACAGTACCTCTTGTTTGGTTCCTCAGCAGAAAGTCCGGGCAGTGTCGGGACACCAGGGGCCAACCCAAAAACCTTAGACCAGGGATCCACCATAAAACCTTAGACCAGGGGCTCACCATAAAACCTTAGTCCCGGGGCCCACTCTCAGTACTAATATTCTTCATCTCCTTAATCAAACTCTATTCTCCTAGTTTGTTTTCTTTACATACTATAATCAATTATTCCATCTATTTAGCCCCTTTGTTCTCATAGAAATAGGGAATGGCCATGAAATAGGCCAAAAGTTAAGCAGCATGAGGGCCCACTGACACCTTGGCCCACTGGGAGTTTTCCTGGTATTCCAGTGGGCCAGTCCAACACTGAGTCCAGAAACCGCAGGGGTGTCGTGTGCATCTCCAGGTACCTGCAGTCACCAAAGGTTCCGACTAACTAGTATGTTATAGTTAGCTTGGGCCATAGGATGGAGGCTTCTGCTTTCTCGACCATGGAGGGATATTTCGAAATTATGATGTAACGTCTGGACAGCCAAGAGGCACAAGAGGCTCATCTTGCTCAGGGCTTGTAGCACATCACCTCTCATTTGAAGGCCCTTCAAATTTCTGGGACTGTTGGGCCCCCATCTTCTTTGGTTAATTTTTCACAGCCTGCACCTCCAAAGGTCCCCAAGATTCCTGCTCCTGTGCATTTTGGGGTGATCCTGATGCTTGTCGAGGATTTCTTATGCAATGCAAGATCCAGTTCGAGATGGCCCCTGATCAATTTGCAACTGAGAAATCAAAGGTTGCTTATATTGTTGCAGGGGAAGGCCCTTGTTTGGGCTTCTCCATTAATGGATAGAGACAATCCTCTGGTACATGACTCTACTGCTGTCCTTTCAAATTTTTGATATTCCAGGTCGAAAATTGAATGCCTCTAATCGGCTCATGAAAGTCTACCAAGGATCCAATTCAGCCTCCAAATACGCCATTAACTTCCGGACCCTAGCTGCGGAAGTGTCTTGGCATAACGAGGCACTTATTGCAGCTTTCTGGAGGGGGCTTCAAGAGGATCTTAAGGATGAGCAGTTTACTTGGGATCTACCTACTTCTTTTGACGAATTTGCGGTTTTCATTGTCAAGATTGACGAGACGAGAGAGAAGTCTTCACTTAAGTTTCATACCCGCAAACCCACTGTATCTACATCTGTTTGACCTGAGTTTCCCTCTTCTTTGGTTCCCACACCTCTGGTTCATGATGAACTGATGCAGATTGGAGCAACATGCTTAAATCCCAAGGAGAGCATAGAAGAACTACTGGCCATTGTATGTATTGTGGCCTTGCTGGACATCTTGTTAGAACCTGTCCCACAAGACCTCAGCTTCTGGGAAACGCCCCAGCCTAGGTGTGGTGGGGAGTCTCACCTGGGCAGGATTTCTGCACTCCCAGCTTCTTATAGTTTTGGTATGTTTCTCCCTGCTTCCCTTCCCTACCTTGTTTGGTACCTTTATCTGATAATCCTTTCTGGATTCTGGACCTGCAGGAAATTGTATCGATCATTCATTTGCAAAATCCTGTGGTCTAAGTCTGGTGCCTCTCAAGATTCCTCTTTCTGCTTGGGCTGTGGATGGCAGACTGATGTCACCTGGTGTCCTCACCACTGGTACTTCCCTGGTCCTGATTTGGGATGGCAGCCTTCATGAATAGATGAAGAGATATCTTTCCTAATCATTAATTGTCCAGAGACTGCCATCATTTTGGGGTTTCTTTGGTTCCTGCTCCATAACCAATCCATTGACTGGTCCATTGGGGAACTCACGGCTTGGAGTTCATTTTGTCATTCTAATTGCATGTCTGCATCAGTTTTTCCGTTGGCTGCTGTTGCCTAGCTTCCTGGGTTTAAACCTCTTGTTCCGCTGGCCAACAAGGACTTTGCTGAGGTTTTTGAAAAGAAAAAAACCGTAGGCCTCCATCCTTCTTCTCGACAAAGAAGAATCCAGCCCCAGCAGGGGAGGAAGATGGTCGAATGAAGCCTCTCTGAAGATTTTCCTGGATGTACTCCTTCATAGCTTTAGTCTCAGAAGGAGAGAGCGGAAAAGTACGTCCACAAGGAGGCATGGTTCCAGGGAGGAGGTCAATAGGGCAATCGTAGTGGCGATGAGGAGGAAGTTTTTCAGAAGATTTCTTACTGAAGACATCAGAAAAAGTCAGGTACGGTGAAGGGATGGGAGGAATGTCTGTACCCACTGAAGAGAGTTTGAGAAGAGGGCTTACTGGCAGGCAATGTTTAAAACAAAATGGACTCTAACGCGTGAACTGAGCAACTGACCAGTCTATGGTGGGATTGTGAGTGCGGAGCAATAAGCAGGAACGAAAGCTTCTCAGAATGGAGAACGCCCACTTTAAAAAACAATTCAACTGTAGATTTGGAGATCACCGCCGTGGAGAGAGGGCGATCATCGATGGCCAAAACACGGAGAGGAATAGCCAGAGCTTGCAGAGGAACAGAATGGAGTTCAGCAAACGATTTGTCCATGAAATTCCCTGCTGCCCCAGAATCAAGGAAAGCTTGAGTATGAATAATCCTTGAGGAGAAATGGAGTTGCACAGGAATGAGTAAACGTTGCGCAGAGGTCTGAGGAGATGAACCATGGGGAGGTGAGGTGGTCCCGCCTAGATGGGATTCCCCAAACCCAACTAGGCGCTGAAGTATCCCGGCTTCACTGGACAACTTGAGGCAAAGTGGGATTTGCCCCCACAATATAAACAAAGGCCTTCCATGCGTCTCCGGAGTTTCTCTTGAGGAGGTAAACGAGCTCGACCTATCTGCATAGGTTCTTCCGCAGGAACAGAGGAGGGTATCGCTGGAGACGTAAAAATTCGAAGGAGGAAGAAGAGGCTTCTGGAAACGCGGTGCCAATGGAGGAAGAGATCTTTTGGCGCGATCCTTGTCCAACTGGTGCTCTCTCTGCCGAGTATCCACCTTAATGGCTAGGTCGACGAGGTCTTCCCAGTGCGTAGGAAGATCCCGAGCAACCAAATCGTCCTTCAGGCGGAAGGAGAGCCCATTATAAAAGGTAGCGTGATATGCCTCGTTATTCCAATTCGTCTCAGCCACCAAGGTCCGGAATTCAAATGCATATTCTGGGACCGAACGAGTGCCCTGGCGTATCTGTAATAACCGGGACGAAGCAGATGCCGTACGGCCAGGAGCATCAAAAATTCTTCGGAGGGATTCGATGAAGGCCTTGGAGTCATCGATAAGCAAGTCCCCTTTCTCTCACAAAGGTGAAGCCCATTCAAGTGCTTTGCTGGAAAGGCGTGAAATAATGTAGCCCACTTTTGCTCTTTCAGATTCAAATTGCCAGGGTAACAATGAAAACTGAATCTCACATTGGATGAGAAATCCTCAGTAGGCAGAAGGCTCCCCGGAGAAGAGAGGTGGTGCAGGGATGTGAGGTTCAGTGGGGCGAACCGGGCGCTCCGGCACGGGAAGCTGAACAGGAGGCTGGGATGGAGAAGGAGACATGGCAGACAGTTTTTCCAGAATTGCCGTGAGTGCAAGGCCAAAATTCGACTACTGAGCCTCAAAGGAATCCATGCGGTCTCCTAAATTTCGGATAGCTCTGCCGAAATCGGACGGGGTCCCCTCAGTCGGGTCCATGGCTCGATTATAATGTAAGGCCCGAAGGCTCCGAAGTAGTGAGGACCAAGGAGGGAACTCCAATCGGAGGAAAGTTCGTGGTAATAAAGAGGCAAGCATGAGAGTAACCTAAGTCCAAGCAAATAATCAGTCCAGGCAGCAAAGTTTCAGAAGTCCGAAGTTCAGGCAAGGTCATACACAGGAATCAATTGAAGAAGTAGAGAAACACACCAAGGAGCAAGGAAACTTGACCTATATGGGCACCAGTCCAGCATCCAGAGCTTCCTTAAATAGGCCCCAATTGGTGCCAAACGGACTCCGGCATGATGGCATCAAGACGCACGCACGCGTGCGCCCATACCGGCGCCCCGACTTTGACGCGCGCCGACTTTATTAACAGGGATTAACAGGCACCCTTACATATTAAGCCTCTTACTGATCTTACTAGTAATAAAAGTTTTTTTTGCACAAGAGGCTTTTGTACATTTGAAGAAACTTTACATCAGCTCCTATTTTGGTGCACTCAGAGTCTGCCAAACCCTTTATCCTCGAGGTTGATGCCTCAGAAGTGGCCATTGGTGCAATTCTTTCTCAAAAATCAGGACCCAAGGATATGTTGCATCCAGTATCTTTCTTTTCTAATAAATTAAGTAGTACGTAAAGAAATTAGGACGTCAGGGATAGTGAACTTTTAGTCATTAAGGGAGCTTTACAAGAAAGGTGCTATCCATCCTATAATTATTTTCACAAATCATAAGAACTTGGAATATTTGTGTACTGCAAATAACCTTAATCCTCGTTAAGCAAGGTGAGCACTTCTCTTTTCCTATCTTCACTTCCATATCAGCTACGAACCATGTTCCAAGAATAGTAAGTTAGGTTACTTAGTAAGACAGACAAGTGCTACCTTTTAAACTTTTTTAAACTGCCTAACTGCTAGTTGATCCAGAAGAAAGCAAAACACCCATTTGAAGCCTCTCCAATTTGCCCAAGAGGGGGAAAAAATTCCTTTCTGACTCCAAAATGGCAATCAGACTAGTCCCTGGATCAACTTGTACTATGAGCTATCTTCCATAACCCTGTATTTCCTCACTTGCTAAAAAGCCATCCAACCCCTTTTTTAAAGCTATCTAATGTATTGGCCAGTACAACTGATTCAGGGAGAGAATTCCACGTCTTCACAGCTCTCACTGTAAAAAAAACCCCTTCCAAATATTTAGGCAGAACCTTCTTCTAATCGGAATGGGTGACCTTGTGTCAGCTCGAAAGACCTACTGGTAAATAAAACATTAGAGAGATTATTATATGATCCCCTTATATATTTATACATAGTTATTATAGCACACCTTAAGTGCCTCTTCTCCACCGTGAACATCCCCAATTTGGCCAGTCCTTCCTCATAGCTAAGATTTCCCATATCTTTTTCCAGATTAGTAGCCCTTCTCTGTACCCTCTCTAATACAATAATGTTGTGTTTGAGTGATGGAGAACAAAATTGTACAGCATATTCTAGATGGGGCCTTACCAGTGCTCTATAAAGTGGAAGAATGACGCCTTCCTGCCATGAATCAATATGCCCCTTTTAAAACAGCTCAATACCTTTTTTTGCCCTTGATGCTGCTGATTGGCATTGCTTGCTATAGCCAGGTCTATCATCATTTGCCTAGTACAATACCATTAAAGGTATAAGTGGCTTGGATATTTTACATCCCAGGTACATGACTTTACACTTATCAACATTGAATCTCATTTGCCATTTAGCCACCCAGATTGCAAGTTTGTAAAGATCCTGTTTTAGAACCTGGGGGTGTATGCCATCAGGCCCTGGAGCCTTGTTTACATTAATTTTTATTAAAGCTCCTGAGTCAGCCACTGTCTAGCTTGAGCTGAGCCATCAGTGCAGCTATGAAGTGAGCCTGGGAAATCAGACTCCTCTATTGTATACACTGAAGAAAAGAACTGATTTAGCACATTTGCCTTTTCTGTACACGTTGCAACCATACTGGTACCATTATTTAATGGAGCAACACTCTCAACCTGCATCTTTTTACTATTAATATATTTGAAAAACTTTTTATGGTTGGTTTTTGCCTCCGCTGCAATGCACTCTACATTTCTTTTCTTTGCCTTCCGGATTGCTGATTTACAAAATGTATTATAGTGTTTATATTCATTAAATGCAGCTTCTGTCCCAACAGACTTGTAGTTTTTAAATGCCTTTCTCTTCTTTCCTATTAACTTCTTTACTTCTATATTAAGTCACATAGGGTGATTCTTATTGTTTCCACATTTACTCCTTAAGGGAATAAATTGAGAACAGTAATAATTTAATATCATTTTAAATGACAGCCATTTCTGTTCTGTGTTTTTAGTTGAAAACGTAATGCCCCAATCAATGCTCTGAAGGGCAGCATTAAAAGATATAACATTATGGTAACTATTAACCATGAGTTCAATGGCTTGCACATTTGCTATACGTTCTGGATCATTTGAGATCACAAGATCCAGAATAGCATTTTTTCTGTTGGCTCCTCAACAGCCTCCTCCTTTTCTATTGCTTGTGTCCCTTTGAAACATAGTATAGTTGCTGATATTAAATGCCCAGACATGTGACTCATTCACCCATGTTTCAGCCACACCAGTCACATCATATTTTCCCTCCAGCACCAGCACCTTCAGCTCTCCCATTTTACCAGTCAAACTCCCTGAATTTGCAAACATACATTTAATACTGGTACCATATTGAACAAATGACATGTGGTCCTCCCTATCCTTAACAGTACCCCCAACAAATCTTGCCCATTTTGAAGAAACACATCTTCAAAGCTCAACAAAATTTTAAGAACTTTACAGACCGGAGATGGGGAAAAGATCCTGTGTTTAAAGTGGGAGACAAGGTCTTGCTTTCAACTATAAATCTATGTCTTTCTAATCCATCCAAGAAATTTGGGACCATTTCAAGAGAGTTATCAATCCAGTTTCCTTTGAATTGAACCTACTTGATTCTTTGAAGGTATATTCTGTGTTTCACTCTGCTTCAGCGCCGGACCAAATCAGCTGGGCGCCCAAGGCAACATCGTCCTCCAGATGCGCACGAGCATACAAGCACACTGCCCAAACCCACGTGCATGCACATGCGCAGAAGAGCGCACAGTCCAGGAAGTGCCTGCATGCGCAGAAGAGCCCACGGGTGCAGGAAGTAGGGTTTGCTGCCGCAAGTGTGAAAACAAGGGTCAGAACTAGGGGGACACCAGCAGAAGAGGTACGGTGCCTGGCGCCCCTCCACATTTGCATGTGGCATGTGCCTCTTCTGCCTACCCCTAGTTCCGGCCCTGCTCTGCTTTACTCAAAAAGTTCATTCTGAATACCTTTCCTGGGTGCAATTCTCCTCCTGCCATCTCCTGTCAGAGTGAGATGGAATTTGAAGTCGAAATGATTTTGGATTGCAGAGTTTGGGGCATAGGAAGATAATTAATCAGAGCCAGAAGAAAATGTTCATGCACTAATGTTAGCTAAAGCTTTCATAGGGATCATTCGGAAAAACCTACTAAAGACGTCCTTACGCCTTCCCTTGGGGGGGGATGTAAGACTATGGTAGCATCTCTGCCTGTGCGCACATCTGTTTGTATGATGGCACGCAGACCGTATGTTTTACTCACTGCATAATCACGTTGTGTCCTGATGTTTGCTGCTAAAGCCTTCCCCTTAAATAAATGCCAAAGGAAGTAAACAGCCTTTTGGTTATTTTCCCTTGCTGTTGATCCTGAATTTGATTTGATTGTTTCTTGATTATGGATTCTTCTCTTGACTTCAGCCTGCCTACCAACCTCTGCCTGTCCCCAACTACGTTTGAACTGCCTGCCTTCTAATTTCCACCTGGTTCTGACTACAGTTTTGTCCTGGTAACCTGCCGATAACTCGTCTACATTTTATATTTTTTCTCCTACTCAGTGTAACTGAATGTGTCACAGTGGGGGACCTGAATTTTACTATTGAGTGCTGTTCTTAGATCTACCATGGAGCTGTTATATTGTGTTAGGGAGCTGCTCTCTGGTTACCTTCACATTGTTTTGTTGTTAGGCTGCGGGGGGAGGAGGGAGGGGATATCACTCCAACTTTCAGTTCAGCAATAAAGAGTGAGTGAAGTTTATCAGAGCACAAGTTAAGGTGGCCATACAAGCAGAGATCCACTCGACTTGGTCTGTCGGCAGCTTTTATCGGCCACTGTATGGCCACCTTTACATGACTGGGAGCAGCTGGAAAACTGACAATATGTCTACCCCATGTCAGATTTCAAAATTAAATATAAAAAAAATCAGTTAGCTCTTTTGAAAAATGGATTTCAGTGCAGAATTTACTTTAACTACTACTCAGATGGTAGTTGAAGTTGTTTGGATAAATGACAGAACTATTACTTTTGTCACTGGTGTCATGTAAAATTAAATTACATAGTATTTCAGATTCTTTATATTTACACATAAATATATGGTTCATTCACATAAATAGTTACATAGTTAACTTGGGTTGAAAAAAGACAAACTCCATAAAGTTCAACCCCTCCAAATTAAAACCCAGCATACAAACACACACACCCCTCCACTCTTTCACACAAACCATATATGCCCAAAGCTATACTAACTGTAGAGTTTAGTTTCAAAATAGCCTTAGATATTATGTCTGTCCAAAAAATCATCCAAGCCCCTTTTGAAAGCATCAACAGAATCAGCCATCACAACATCACTCGGCAGTGCATTCCACAACCTCACTGTCCTCACTGTGAAGAACCACCTACGATGCTTCAAATGAAAGTCATTTTCTTCTAGTCTGAAGGGGTGGCCTCTGGTGCTTTGATCCTCTTTATGGGTAAAAAGGTCCCCTGATATTTGTCTATAATGTACGCTAATGTATTTGTAAAGTGTAATCATGTCCCTTCACAAGCACCTTTTTTCCAGAGAAGACAACCCCAACCTGGACAGTCTACCCTCATAATTTAAGTCTTCTATCCCTCTAACCAGTTTAGTTGCACATCTCTGCACTCTCTCAAGCTCATTTATATCCCTCCTAAGGACTGGAGTCCAAAACTGCACTGCATATTCCAGATGAGGTCTTACTAGGGATATATAAAGAGGTATAATTATGTTTTCATCCCTTGAGTTTATGCCCTTTTTTATGCAGGACAGAACCCTATTTGCTTTAGTAGCTACAGAATGACACTGCCCAGAATTAGACAACTTGTTATCTATAAAAACCCCAAGATCCTTTTCACTTAAGGAAACGCCCAACACACTGCCATTTAGTGTATAACTAAATAGTGTATATTATCTTTGCCAAAGTGCATAACCTTGCATTTATCAACATTGAACCTCATTTTCCAGTTTGCTGCCCAGTTTCCCAACTTAGACAAATCACTCTGCAAAGTGGCAGCATCCTGCATGGAACCTATAGTTCTGCACAATTTAGTATCATCTGCAAAAATAGAAACCGTACTTTCAATGCCCACATCCAGTTGAAAAGCAAGGGATCCATTACAAAGCCCTGCGGTACCCCACTAACAACACTGGTCCAATTAGAAAATGTTTACCACCATTTACCACCACTCTTTGTAGTCTATCTTTTAGCCAGTACTCTATCCAGTTACAAATACTTTGTTCCAGGCCAACATTCCTTAACCAGTATCCTTCTGTGTGGCACTGTATCAAATGCTTTAGCAAAGTCTAAGTAAATCACATCCACAGCCATCCCAGAATCGAGGCCCCTGCTTACCTTCTCATAAAAAGAAATTACGTTAGTCTGGCAAGATCTATTACGCATAAAACCATGTTGACACAAACTCATAGTATTGTTATTTGCTATGAAGTCCAATATCCTATCCTTTATTAATCCTTTGAAAAGCTTTCCTACCATTGACGTCAGACTAACTGGCCTACAGTTTTGAGGCAGAGAATGGGATCCCTTTTTGAATAGTGGCACCACATTAGCGATTCTCTCAGCACCATGCCAGACCTCAATGAATCCTGAAAAATTAAGTAGAGAGGTTTGGCAATCACAGAGCTAAGCTTTTTAATTACCCTGGGATGAATCCCATCTGGTCCCGGACCTTTGTTTATCTTAACTGTTCTAGTCTCTTTTGAATTTCAGTATGTACGAACCATGCATCATTAGATATATTATTAGAATTGGGACTATTAATAAGGATACCTTCATTGGCTGGTTCCTCATTTGTGTAGACAGATAAAAAGTATGCATTCAGAATCTGAGCTTTTTGCTTGTTCTCATCAACCAGCTGACCCCCCTCTGATAATAAAGGTCCTACCCCTTCCTGTTTAATTTTTTTACTATGAATATATTTAAAAAATAATTTTGGATTTTTTTTACTGCAATATTCTTTTCCATATCGATTTTAGCTTGCCTGATAGCCTTTTTGCATGATTTATTGGCTTCCTTGTACCTTATTAAGGATTTGGCTGTCCCAGCTAACTTGAAAGCCTTAAAAGCATGTCTTTTCTTACCCACCTTAACACCAACACTTCTATTAAACCAAAAAGGTTTTGCTTTACAACAACGTTTCTTGATTACAAGCAGAATATACTGATGTATATTTATTAAGCAGCATTTTAAAGACTTCCCATTTTTGTTCAGTGTTTAATCCTGTGAAAAGCATTTCCCACTTAATATGTTGCATAGATGCCCTTATACTTATTGCCTCTGCAACAGAATCACAAAGGAGACCATGTTATGATCACTATTTCCTAAATGCAAACCCACACAAATGCTAGACATGAGTTCAGTATTATTAGTTATTACAAGATCCAAAAGATAGTTATTCCTAGTAGGTTCTTGAACGATCTGGGATAAAAAGTTTTCATTTAGCATATTTACAAACCTACTAGCGTTATGCGTCTTGGAAAACCCATTACCCCAGTCAATGTCCGGATAATTGAAGTCACCCATAATAATAACTTGACCTAGTTGTGAAGCCACTTCTATTTGTAAAAGTCACTGGGCTTCATACTCGTCACTTATACGAGGTATACAACAATGATAATTTTCTTTGTAACCTTATGCCCAGTCGAAATCTCTACTCAGAGGGATTCCACATCCTCACCAGTGCCCGTAATGGTTATTCCTTTAATGCGTGGCTTTAATTCAGGCTTTACATACAAACACACTCATCCCCCCTTTCTAATCCCTCTGTCCCTCCTAAAAAGAGTGTAACCATTTAAAGGGATACTGTCATGGGAAAACATGTTTTTTTCAAAACGCATCAGTTAATAGTGCTGCTCCAGTAAACTTCTGCACGGAAATCCATTTCTCAAAAGAGCAAACAGATTTTTTAAATTCAGTTTTGAAATCTGAAATGGGGATAGACATTTTATCAATTTCCCAGCTGCCCCTGGTCATGTGACTTGTGCCAACAATTTAGGAGGAAACTGCTTTCTGGCAGGCTGTTGTTTTTCCTTCTCAATGTAACTGAATGCAGTGGGACATGGGTTTTTACTACTGAGTGTTGTTACATCTACCAGGCTGCTGTTATCTTGTGTTCGGGAGCTCTTTTGAGAAATGGATTTCAATGCAGAAGTCTGCTGGAGCAGCACTATTAACTGATGCATTTTGAAAAAAATTTTTTTCCCATGACCGTATCCCTTCACAATCCAGTTACATGTTTCATCCCACTAGGTCTCAGTGATACCAATTATATCATCATTTTTAGAGCATGCAATTAATTCTAGGTCTCCCATTTTACCTGACAAATGTCTTGCATTTGCCAGCATACAGCGGAGGTTACTACTTTTACTTTTTAAATATACATTACTTTGAGGGGAATTATATGTTAAGTTAGTGTTAGTCAGTTTTCCTTGAAACAGAGGGACCTCCTTAGCTGGTAAACTGTATGCCCCCTTACTCCTCCCCCATGACCACTTTTAATCCCACTACCCCTTCTACCCTAGCTTCCCCATAATTCTTTCTCTCACCCACTCCCCACTTGCCTAGTTTAAACACTCCTCCAACCTCTTGTCCATTATTTCCCCTAGCACAGAGGACCCCCTTCTATTGAGGTGCAATCCGTCACAACTGTACAGGTTGTACCCCAAGGAAAAATCAGCCCAGTGCTCTAGGAACCCAAACCCTTCCTTCCTATACCAAGACTTGAGCCACTCCCTAAGCTCCTGCTGTCTCCCTAAACTTGCACATGGCACAGGTGAAATTTCCAAAAAAATTACATTGGAAGACTTTCCCTTAATCTTTGAGCCTAGATCCCTGAACTCACTCTTTAAGGTCTTCCATCTACCATTTATCTTGCCATTAGTACTATTGGGCCATGCCCAGCCCCACCCAATAATTTGTCTACCCGATCAACCACATGCCGAACCTGGCACCAGTTAGACAGCAAACTGTTCGGTTGTAGCAATCTGGACGACAGATTACCATATCCACTTTCCTAATAATTGAATCCCCTACAACCACAATCTGCTTAGGCCTGACTCTGCTCTCCTCCCCACCACTACTAGAGAAACTGGTCTCCCGGCTGTTAGAGGGGTCAGCCCCATCTAGTCGACCATAGGTAATGTAAAAAATAACTGACGTTTTTAAGAAAATGGCAAAATGGGAGCTTTTTTTTCTTTTAAAAAGATAGAAGTCTAATTTGGTTTCACTAAATTGTATTGCGCGATGAAAAAAATAAGCACAGCAAATTTTTTTAAGCATGTCAAAAGCCAGATTCAAGATGAAAACAATTTGACGCACAGCAAAATCGGCGTTCACGTCAAATCAGTTTTACAAATTTTTTGTTGTTTCGCAAATTTTCCCAGAATTTCACAAATATATTGGTGAAACGCAAGAGATTTTCCCATCACTATTCATTTCAATAATTTGCCTTCTTCTGATTCTTTCAAACTTTCATGGGTCACTAACCCCACTTAAAAAGAAAAATGCTCTGTAAAGCTACAAACATATTGTTATTACTACTTTTGATTACTCACCTCTCTTTTCATATTCCAGTCTCTTATTCAAATGAATGCATGGTTGATAAGCTAGCATGGCTGAAACTGCAAACTGGAGATTCAGGAATACAAGGCTAAAAAAACTCAAAAGCCATAAATAAAGAAAAATAGGTTATCTTAAACTCCCATCAACTCAAAATTCTAATAAAAAAGACCAACCAATGAGTCAGATGACTCGAAATAGGTTCTAGGAGGTTCCCCATAGGCTAAAACAGCAATTTAGCATGTTTTAGATGGTGAATACTTAATTTTTTTTAAATTCAAATCAAATTTGGACAATTCCCTAATCGAAGTACACGGAAATTAACTCAAAATCTGAATTTAAAAATTAGATTTTTCAATTTGTCCCTTGATAAATCTGCCCCTTAATTATATTCCCTTTAAGAGCTAAGCGTAAAAGAGACAAGGAAGGCAATCCCTGCCCTACAGAGCTTACAATCCAATCAAGATGCTTTACATAGACTGAAAAGAGCTCTGGAGAATGACACAAACAGATGAAACCACTTTGGATTGTATATTTGACACAGAAAAACTTAACTCATCTATCCCATTTATCCCACTTAGCACAGAATATTGTGTCACAGCATCCCATCCAATTAAAGAGTTCTTCATTGAAAACAATGGTGCTTTGGTATGCTAATGAAAAGGTTAAATGCATTAAATGAGTTAAGATAACTTTAGATAACACAGTTTCTTCAAGTTTCTTCTTGAGTCACGACGCATTTAACTCACCAATCCCAGTGGCTGCATACTGCATCAGTACATGTGAAACTCTGAATGTAGGTTCTATATTATAGTGAATTACACTGAAATCTAAGGGGCAGATTTATCAAGAGTCAAAGTGAAAATTTGAATTTGGATTTCGAAGTAATTTTTGGGTACTTCGAGTATCGAATAGGCCAAAATTCCAGTTGAATTGAAGAAATTCGATTTGAATTAAAAAAATTCGAGTATTCAAAAATCGAAGTACTGTCTCTTTTAAAAAACTCTAATTTGACCCTTCACCACCTAAAACCTACCAAATTGTTGTTTTAGCAAAAAAAAAATCTAATTTTTTTTTTGGAGGAACAATTTAAATTTGATCGAAAATGGTCCATTTTGAAATTAGATGGTAGAATTTCTACGTTTACATCTTCCAAAAGGGCTGAAAGGTAGTGCATATTTTGTATATAATCTATCCTCTGATGGAACTGCAATAAGGAAAGCTTAGACGCTACCCAGTTTAGGGCAATAACCCATCTTGCGGCTGCCAATATTTGAGACATCAATTTTCTCACAAAATTTTTCATTTATTCTGATCTGAGGGCACACTTTTTTTTTTTATAAATGTGCACACAAGTTTACAATGTGCACAGAAAAGAAGGAATTAGAGGGGGAACTTGCCCCCTTCTGGATTTGTGTAATGTTGCACTGTATATGCAACAGTGCTAAAAGATTGTAGCCATGTGTTCACCGCCTCCCAGGATTTTCTATGCACTGCCTGGTAGGATGGCATCATCCCTATGCACTACCGTTGTTGTTTCTATGCACGGTCTAGTGGGATGGTGCCATCCCCATGTAGTGCCTGGTAGAGGGGGACATTTCTATAAAATGCTTGATAAGATGTTTTCCTACGCACTTTTATTCCTCCACATTCTTTATCCGCTTTCGTTATCCTAATTCTGCCAATTTAACTTACTGCTCTCTCTTTATTTTTGTTTTGTCCCATCCTGCATGTATATTGTTATTTATAGTGCTACTTATGTATGTAGCACTGTATGGCAGTACAATAAATAAATAGAACAAACAGGGGTCAGTACAATTATACGTAATAAATACAAAGTAAAGGTACAATACAGATTAAGAGTGACAGAGGTGAAGATGAGGTCTGCAGATTTATTTACACCGAAGTACTCATTAACGATGTTGTGTGGCACTTGTGTTCAATGTATGCTCCAAATCGTTATAAAAATTATTATTTTAGTTGGCTTAAACAAATTTCTTCGATTCCTGATAATAATTTTGGCAGGGGACTTGAATGAGTTCTTTCTCAGTTCTTTAGACAGAGCTGATTGGAAATAATCATCCTTGTAAGAAGTCTAATCACCTACATAATTATTGCAGAGATACCAACCTTAAAGGGTACGAAAGTCAAAAAATTTAATTCCTTCCACTGTCTAAAAATAAACCAATCTTCAAAATACTTCCATTTTTCCTAAAAATTTTTGATTTTCTGTGCTCCGGCTCCACCTTTTCTCTATGCACACAGACTTCAGCCTGCATGAATTCCTCAACTTGGCGGGCCAGCCCGTGGCTGCTTTACTTCAAACTAATCTCCCCTCCTCCAGTTCTGTAGTGTCAGGGAAAGTATGTGGAGATGTCATGAAGGTCAGCTTTAGGAACAAAAAGATAAATCAACCCATAGCATCTCTTCTCTTGTAGCAGCCATGGGCCAGCCCACCCTGTTGAGGAATTCATGCAGGCTGAAGTCCATGCACATAGACAGAAGGGGGAGCTGGAACGCAGAAAATCATGATTTCTATGAAAAAGTTACAGAATTTTTAATGGAATTATATTGAAGATAGGTTTATTTTTAGACAATGGACCCCTAAAAGGTAATTACCTTTTTGACTATACATCCCCTTTAATGATGTTTGGAGGTTTTTTCACCCTGCTTTTTTCTCATCTGCTCATCATGTAGGAACAAGAATAGATAATTTTTTCATGCCATCTAAGCTCTTACTTTAACCCTCTGATTTTCAAGTCAAGTCCGATTCCTTTCTATTTTCTATAAAAAGAAATGTATAGTTTTAGTTAAAGACCTACAGTATTTGAAAAACTTAATGTCTTGGTCAAGACTCAAAAAAAGACTATAAGCTTAATGAATTTGATATTATTACTTAGCTTGTCATTGTGGTCTTTATTTGTTGCATAATAACAAAATAAAATAGCTGACTTTTTAAACTCTTTATCTAAAAAATGTTGAAATGATTATGGGTCAGACTCTTACCCTTTATCAAAAGCTTCCACCAAATGAGTTTTTATGTCAAGTGTCTCCCTCAGATTTGGTGAAATCTATTTATAACTATAATAAATTAATTTTAGCAAGGAGTTGGAGGATACAACATTTTAAGCTTATCCACCTAGACTATGGGAATGTTTTTCTAAAAATACCTCTAATAGTCCTATATCATATTGTCTTAAATGTGATGAGACTAATGTGTCACTTTTCCATTATCTATGGACTTGTCCAAAGATGAATCTAATTTAGAGGGAAGTCACTAGTTTTTTTAATTTTAGACTGAAGATAAATTAAATTTTCTCCATGCTTTGCTTTGCTGCATCTAGATAATAATAAAATAACACTTTCTTCAATTCCTAAGATAAATGTTATTTCCCACAAGAGTAAAATCGATGACTACTTTATTTCAAGCTGCTTCTAGGAAAGCTTTATTACATTTTTGGCTACATAAAGAATCTCCCTCATTATCGGACATCATTTCTTATATGAATCAGCTTAGTTGGCAAGAAGCCTTAAAGGAACAGTTCAGGGTAAAATTAAAAACTGGGTAAATAGATAGGCTGTGCAAAATAAAAAATGTTTCTAATATAGTTAATCAGGGAAAAATGCAAACTATAAAAGTTGGAGTGACTGGATGTCTCATATAACAGCCACAATCCAACTTCCTGCTTTTCAGCTCTTTACCTTTGAGTTAGTCAGTGACTTGAAGGGGGGCCACATGGGACATACAGTAACTGTTCAGTGAGTTTGTAATTGATCCTCAGCATTCAGCTCAGTTTCAAAAGCAACAATTATGACCAATGTGGCCCTCCCTCAAGTCACTGATTGGTTACTGCCTGGTAACCAGGGTAACCAGTCAGTGTAAACCAAGAGAGCTGAAAATCAAGTAGTGCTCTGTTCTGTTAGGTTAGACTTACAGTCACTCCAGCCTTTATATATTACATTTTTGCCTAACTAACTATATTGAAAATATTTTTTATTTTGCACAACCTATCTATTTATCCAATTTTTACTTTTATACTGAACAATTCCTTTAATAGCTAAAACAAAAGGAAGTAATTCCAAAGATTCTTTTAGGCTTATTTGGTCTCCTTATTTTGAGACATGTAACTCCAGTACTAATCAAATAATTGGTCAAATAATTTGGTTTCTTTGATTGTAAAATAATTATTTATTGGGTAGACAGGCATTCCAGATAATAATGGGCTTTTTCTTTATATTACATTTACATCCACTGTTTTAGTTATTTCTTGTTAGTTTTCTATATTTCGATATTAATATGCCATTATGCCAAATGCATAATTTTTTTATTTATCTGCATAATATTTGCCGTCATTTTGATTTCATTTGTTTAATGTGAAAATCAAATAAAATAATAAAAAAAAAGTGAGAGTGACAAGAGGATTGTCACCCATATTTTGGAGGGTTGCGAATTTCATTTCTTTGCATCACAAGCAAATCTCTGGCTGGACACCCCCACCGGCAGGAGAACACCTAGGAACAATCCAGAGAGATAGTAGGGGCCAACCTATTGTAAGTAAACAGTGGCTCTGCAACAGGAGGGACACTCCAGGTCTTGCAAATTATTATTACCCATGCCAGCAACCTACAAAACAAACCCTGGCACTAGGATATACGATTACCTGGGCATAACTAGTCTTGATATATACACATATAGGCCCTGGGCATATATAGTCGCAACCTTGATAGCTCCCTAATGCTTATGCTCTAGTCTTTGGTTTACCATTGAAAGTGAGAACAGTGTGCTAATCTCACAGATTTAAATAAACCTCAGACTGTAGGGCAGTTGGGGTAAATCCCCACAGACCTACAATATAATGAGGAATCAACAAAACCTGATTCATATTGGAATTGCTCTTTAAGTTTGGGACAGCCCAGGTACCATACACAATAACTGCTGGTATTGACTATCGGGGTCTCAATAAAATAACTGTTAAAAACAGATACCCTTTACCCCTTATTACTGAACTTTTTGACCAAGTTAAAGGGGCCAAGATTTTCTCTAAGTTGGATCTCCGCGGGGCTTACAACCTCATCAGGATTCGAGAGGGCGATGAGTGGAAGACGGCTTTCAATACTCGTGATGGGCATTACGAGTACCTCGTGATGCCCTTCGGCCTCTGCAATGCCCCCGCCGTCTTTCAGGAGTTCGTTAATGATGTCTTTCGGGACCTCCTGGGGAAGTCTGTTGTGGTGTATCTGGATGACATCCTTATCTTTTCTCAAGATTTGGAGACCCATCGCTCCCAAGTCAAAGAGGCTCTTTCTCGTCTAAGGGAGAATTACCTTTTCGCCAAACTGGAG
The DNA here is from genome assembly GCA_024363595.1 of Xenopus borealis. Lineage (NCBI taxonomy): Eukaryota > Metazoa > Chordata > Amphibia > Anura > Pipidae > Xenopus > Xenopus borealis. Next base: position 59,012,686 of record CM044443.1, on the reverse strand, counting down.
AAGTGTACCTTCGAAGTTCCCAAGATTTCCTTCCTTTGCTACGTTATTTTGTCTGAGGGCTTCGAGATGGATCCTGCCAAGGTATCAGCTATCCAGAAATGGCCACTTCCCCAGAGTACCAAGGCGATCCAGAAGTCTATGGCATATTCGCTGGCACCGAGATTGCCCTGCAGGATTTGTAGCAGACGAGATGAGGCAGTAGTGACCCGACCAGGGGCATCAAAGATGGTTCTGAACATCCGAAGAAATTCATTCACATCATATGTCAGTGGTGACTGTCTCTCCCAGAGAGGTGTTGCCCATTCAAGCGGTCGGCCCTCCAGACGAGACATAACATCCCACTTTCGCTCGCTCACAGGGAAATTGGGAAGGTTGAAACTCGAACTGAATCAGGCATTGAGTCACGAATCCTCTGCAGGCCTGAGGGTTGCCACTATAGCGAGGAGGAGGAGGAATTCGCGGCTCACGGGCCAGCAACATAGCTGGTGGAGAAACAGTCACAGCAGGAGGAATTTCTGCAACAGCGGGAGTAGAGGGCAAACGGGACAAAATGGAGTCAAGTACTTGCCCAATTCTGACTTGCTGGGATTCATACGCCTCCATACGGGCCCGCGAAGGGCTCTTCCGACGTCCGGCGCAGCTTCCTCGGGATCCATGGCCCGAGTATAATGTCAGCGGGGGCCTCCGGCTCCCACGAGGGGGGATGAAGTCAGGATCAAGGAGGAAGTCCCTTTCCAGCGAGTCCAGGCAAGGTACAGTTCAGGGGAATCCAATAGCAATGTCAGGTCCAGGCAGAGGTTCAAGTAGGCAGGCAGCAAGGTTTCAAAGTCAGGAACAGGCAGATGATCAATAACAGGAGTCTCAGAAGAAGCAGGCAAGGCTAAGAGACCCAGGAACACAATAGCAATATTGAGCTATACTCGGGCATTGAACCCGGTCTCCAGCGTTCTTTTATTTTGAACAACGTGGCGGCCCTGGGCGCCGCCATCTTGGATCCACCGCCGCCGAGTGAAGACGCGCCCGGGAAGGCTCCGGGCGGCGTTCGTGACATCCAGCAGCCTGGTATAATCTACGAGGCTACCTGCTAATTCAGCAGTTGCATAAAAATGATTAATATTCAATTGAGCAGGAATCCCTCTTTCCTTCTATGAGGCAAGCATATTGTTAATTGTCAAAGTCAAAGTCTTGCCACTCTTATAAGCTCTTATAAGCCCATCCCCCTCATCAATAAGGACACCAAAATATTTGCTAAGATTCTGGCAACGAGGTTGGTTAAGATTGCCCCCTCCCTAACCCAAAGGAAACAGGCTTTATGCCTGTGAAATCAACCTCCAGTAACCTTAGTAGAGTTTATACCCACCTTCAATCACACTAATATGAGCTCCAGGATCTTGGTCTCATTAGATGCCACCAAGGCATTTGACTCAGTGGAATGGCCATATCTGTGGGAGATAATGCAGATGTTTGGATTTGGGCCAAAATTTCTCAGTTGGGTTCAGCTATTGTATCTGAAGCCAACAGCATGCATAAAAGTCAATGGTGCTTTATCCCCTCCTTTCCCTCTGGCCAGGGGAACCTGACAAGGGTATCGTTTGCCCCCGCTCCTGTTTGCTTTGGCCATTGAGCCCCTAGCTCTCTCTATCCATCAAAATCAGAGGGTCACTGGGTTTAAGCATGGCCAGTTAGAGGACAAACTGGCGCTATATGCAAATTACCTATTACTCTTTCTAGTAGATCCAGGTAGTCCCTAAAGGCAGTGCTACTAGCTATAGAGAAACAGGGACAATATTCAGGACTGGTAATAAATAAATCCAAATCAATAATTATCCCCTAGACCCAATAACCTAAATGCCCCCTGATACATGGGGTATCCAGTGGGTATCTAAATTTAAATACTTGGGCATCATTATTTCACTAGACCTCTCCTCATATATTATTGACAATATAGACCAAGTCATTGAACATTTAAGGCAGCTTCAATAGTTTGGTCTAAGCTCCCCATAACCCTTTGGGGGAGAGTTAACCTGCCAAAATTACTCTACAAACTGCCCTCCGATATGGGTTCTCAAATTTAATTGAATCCTTCTCCACTTTCTCTGGGCAAATAAATTCCCATGTATCACATGGAGCTCTCTCACGGCCCTAATTGATAAAGAGGGTCTGGCCCTTCCCCACCTATGCTTCTATTTCCTTGGCAAGCCAGATCCACCCTATACATGCCTGGTTTCACAATGATATAATGGCCAGTAGGCAGGACTCATTAGAAGCAATGAAGAATGTGCCTTATAGGAAACTGGCTGATTATGACGACTACCCATTTACATTATCAACTCCCTTTAAGGCCTGGCAAATTGCTTGTGCACAGGCTGGGCAAATAACACCAATACTTTCTCCCTTCTTACCTCTCTGTTGGAATTCCAACCCCCCCCCCACCTCAATATATTTTGGTAGATCAGTTCTTCCCTACCTATTAACAACTCAAATTAAAGCTTGATGCACTGCATCTCCAAATATACAGGTACCAACAACTGCATCATGCATTCAGGGCTCAATTCTCCTCTGTAGACATCACATATACTGTATCACCCCTCTATTAGAACCAATTTTGCAAAGTCCAGAGACACCCGAACTAACATCAAGGTTATACCCGGCACTTGTGAGCACTATACCCCCACCCTTTGCCAACAGACTCTACCTGACCTGGATGAGGCACAATGGAAAGAGGCTACTGATTTGCTATATGGGAACTTAATCTCATTGCAAGACAAGTTGATCCAATTTAAATTAATTCACCAATTGTATTTTACACCAGCAAAAACCCAGAGAATGGGCAGGCAGGCCAGGGGCAAGTGCCCAAGGTATGATGAGGTTGAGGCATCTTTCATACACTTGGTGTGAATTGTGTGCTCCCCTGAGTTGTGGCTGTTGGGGCAGGTGTAGGATCTGCTCCCCCCTGAACAAGACACTCATGAGAGTTTTAATGTATTATGCAAAAAAAAAATAGAAGTGATGGGCTGAATGGGAAATAGCACTCCAACGATAAATGCCTGGGTCAACTTAATAAATAAATCTTTTCCATTAAGCTCACATATGTGATTCGAGGATGCCCTGCAAAGTTCAGGAGATTTTAGGCTTTTAGGCTAAAATCCCCCCCAATTTTGGCAGGACAGAACTTATCCCCTCTACCCCTGCATAAACCATCTGCCCCGAGGGTTGAGGACATAAGGTCAATAATATGTATGTTACTGTACCAATGCATACTGTGATACTGTGAAGATAAAGTATCTTTCTGCAATTTGGATCTCCATACTTGAAATACCTGTTTTGCCACCAATATGGATTAATTATATTTTGGTTGGGATCAAGTACAAGTTACTGTTTTAATATTACAAAGTAAAAGGAAGTAATTATTAAAAATGGCAAAGGGTAGGCAATCAGCAAAGGGTAGGTAATCTCACATTGGGTGAAAGTGCTCTTAGGGAGCTAAATACCAAAAAGTCCCTTACTTTTAAACAAGCGCATAAGGGTGATTTACTTGTTGTCTTAAACACTGCAGATTATGAAAAGGAGGTGGGGAGGCAGCTTAACATAGGTTATCCCACAGGGGGGTCTGTGATATTATACTGTTAAACAAAGCTTTTTGTAAGGCTTTCCCCCAGATCATATGCATGTAAGTCACTACCTGATTGGGGTAGTCTATCGTTTGTGGCTTTTTAATAAGGAGCCATTGAAACGGGGAAACCGTGCCCCCAATCAAAACTCTATGGAGTTGGTAAAGTGGAGTTGGTAAAGTGACTGGTGACAGGATCCCTCCGTCCAGGTTACTAGGTGACTTAGTTGTGCAGCCAAATAATACAGAAATACATTTGGCCTATAAACATCCATGTGAGTAGGGTCTTTTCCTGGTTTATGTAATAACACTATAGAAGCCTCATACATTGATGGGGGAAGGTAACCATTACATAAGGACCGTTGTAGAGTTTGTAGTAGATGAGGACCTATGATTTCTTTGAATCTTTTGTAGAATTCTATTGGAAGGCCATCAGGTCCCGAAGCTTTACTACCCGTAAAGGAATCAATGGCATCATATAATTCTCTGAGTGTTATATCTTTCTCCAGCTCCAGTTGAGATAACTCCAAACTTGACAGAAATTCCTCCCTCTCTTCTGAAGATGAGGCATTCTTAGACTTTGAGTAATAAGTGGTGATAAGATTTTGAATTATTTCAGGTTGTGTATGCTTTATCCCCTCTTGGTCAACAAGTGTTGTGATTACCAGATTGGGAGTGTCAGCTTTTGAGATATAGGCTAGTAGCTTGCCCACCCTCTCCCCATGTTCGAGGAAGGATGCCTTGGTGAAAAGTAGTTTCCGTCTTGCTTTAGAGGAGAGATAGGCATGATAGTCTGTTTGAGCAGATTGTAAATTGTGATAGTGTAGTGGGGTGGGATTATTAACTACCTCAGCTTCACATTCCGATACTTTTTAAACTAGGGAAATTACTTCCATTTTGGAGTTATGTTTAACAGCAATGATTTCATTGTAAAAAATCCCTCTCATGTATGCCTTAAAAGAGTCCCATACCACTAATGGGTCTGCGGTGTTGACATTCATTTCAAAGAACTCTCTCATATTGTTTGTGATATTCTCATCCTTATCAATGATGTCTAGCCAAACTGGGTTAAGTGACCACCTTTTGTTTGTAGTGCTCTGAGGTTTATGCCAGGTGGCCATAAGGGGAGCATGCTCTGAGATACCCCGGGGTAAGTATGTTATTTCTTTAAGTCCTACTAGGAGTCCTCTAGACAGAAACATATGGTCAATCCTAGAGAGGGACATATGCAAGGTGGAGAAGCAAGAGTATTGGCGTTCTGCGGCATGTACGTATCTCCAGCTCTCTATCAGGCCCACCGCCTCTGTGAGGCTGGCTAAGTTGGTAATGCATTTTGGGGTGGTTGCCTGTGTAGCCTTTCTAGTTGGGGGTCAATAACTGCGTTGAAATCTCCAGCACATATGATTTGAGTATGTGGGAATATAGTGATAAATGATGAAAGTTTTTGCATACACTCATCAGAATATGGTGGGGGAATATAGAGGTTTGGTAAAATGTAATCCTTAGCGGCAATTAAGCAATGGATAAATATAAATCTACCCTGGGGATCCGTTTTAATGGAGATGAGTCTGAAGTTTACCAACTTCTTAATAAGTATGGACACACCAGCTGTATATGAGGAGAAGAACGAGGGGTAACCCCACCCTACCCACTGTTTCTTTAGTGTATTTACTTTACTAACCGTGAGATGAGTCTATTGTATAAACACCAAATCGGGATTACGTGATTTTATATAATCTAGAGTCAGCTTCCGTTTCACTGGGTCATTTAATCCCCTTACGTTCTAGCTTAAAGTTGAGTACCCCATAGATAACCATGCAGAGAATATTGTGACCTGAACCACCCGAGTGTTATGCCATTGTCATAACTGTGGGACCATTGAGTTTTGTGTTGACCTAGAGCCATATTGTGTACACCTAACATTATTGTACCAGTTCTTTTATTGAACTGTGGAACAGGGGTTAAAGCAATGCCTGTTTTAACTTTGCAACTTATAACTTCCCCGATTAACGGCCCCCTCCCTTTCCACCCATTCCCAACTTTGGGCAGAACTGTATCCCACAAATAGAAACTCAACATTATTGTAAACAGGGTGGGCTTGCCTACTAGGACCACTCACTCGCTCTTATGAGCTAAGGCCAAGCTCTCGTAATCTGCCCCAGTACCCAGACAAACATCAGAGCCCACATGCAAAACAGTTAACCCCCATCTTATACTTGCACTTTCGTGATTCATAAGCACACTGAAATGTCCAGGTAGACTTAAGACCAAACGCCCTCTGAAGATCAGTCCTTCTTTGGTAAACTTCAAACAAGTAAACTGTCCAGTTTAGTCATTGTTCTTGTGGCAAAGTTGTAGCATCTAGACTAGATGCTAGAACTGAGGGGCATTGCTTAAGCCACAAACAGAGCATCCGGAGTTAAGAATCAAAAATGTTGTTCCCTTAGTCATGCAGTTGGAGGAAAATATCCTGTTCCATGATATGAGGCGCCTAGGGCCTAGAGTAAAGAAAAGGGTTTTCCCATCTGCAATAACCCGTAAGCATGGCGTACTCCACTTTAGCTTCTCTAAGACGCCTCTTCGCTTTGTAAAATTTGGCCCGTTGCTTCTGCACCTCCGTGGAGAATTTGCATAAATGGATACAGTATGGGCTTGGAATTGCATCTGGTGTTTGGTGCGGGCGAGACGGAGAATGCCGTCTCTATCACGTGCATTCAGTACCCTTGTGATTAGAGGTATTGGAGGGCCACCGGGTGGTGCAGGGCGAGCGGGAATCCTATGTGCCCTTTCTATAGTAAATGAAGAAGAAAGGTTGGACTCACCCAGCTTAGACTTTAGCCATCGCTCCAAAAACTGTTTTGGTGTAGCCCCTTCTGCACGTTCAGGGAATCCCACAAATCTTAGGTTATTTCTCCTTAGTCTGTTCTCCAGATCGTCTGCTTTGTGTTGACATTCAGCTAGTACTCTTTGCATTTCCTGCACCGAATTTGTAACTGGCCTGAGCGTGTCTTCCATTGCACTCACTCTGTGCTCCAGCTCCCCGGTAAGTTCTCTTAACTTCTACATATGCTGCTTGATAATTGACAAGTCAACCTTTATTTCTTCCGTCTTAGTAGTTACAATGCTGGTGCATGCTTCTTTGGAGTCCCGGATTTCTTGCAGAATGTCCTGCAGGGTTAGCTCTGGAGGCGATGGAGAAGTAGGTGGAGAGGGATCTTCCTGCTGTGCTTGTAAAGCGGCATTGCCACCATTTTGTTGCTCTCTGCATTCCCTCGCATATTTCTCCAATTTGGATGCCGCTTCCGATGCACGTTTCTGCGCTTTATTTTGCCCCATGATTACTCTCTGTGGCCGGTATGTTGGATGTACAACAAGGCGACTTAGGGATAGAATCAGAGAGCATTTGAATTTTGTGAGAACAGGGAATATGTCTTCACCAGTTTCAAGGCATTTTAAAGAATGTATTAACAGTGATGTGAAATTTCAAATGGTTCATGGAATTGAACGAGTGACTTTAGGACCCAGAGGAGGGGATTTACAAGCAAAAATTTTGAGAGCGGAAGTGAGATGGATCTTTAAACTGCATAACCTCAGGGAGTAAATTCCATATTCAACATAAATTGCTACTTTAAATGATTAGGCTGCCGAAGTATATTGTTAAACAGAATTTTTAACAATTTTAATCTAGCAACATTGTACAGAGGAAAGTAGGCATGCCAGGAATGATACTTAAAGGGGTTGTTCACCTTTGAATTAACTTTTAGTATAATGTAGATTCTGAGACAATTTGTAATTGGTTTAAATGTTTTATTGTTTGTGGTTTTTGAGTTATTTAGCTTTTTATTCAGCACCTCTCTAGTTTGCAGTGTCAGCAATTTGGTTTCTAGGGTACAAATTACCCTAGCAACCCTGCACTGATTTGAATAAGAGACTGGAATATGAATAGGAGATGGACTGAATAGAATGATAAGCAATAAAAAGTGGCAATAACAATTAATTTGTAGCCTTACAGAGCATTTGTTTTTAGATGGTGTCAGTGAACCCCATTTGAAAGCTGCAAAGAAACAGAAGAAAATTGCAAATCATTAAAAAACGATGAAAAATAAATAATGAAGACCAATTGAAAAGTTTCTTAGAATTGGCCTTTCTACAATATACTAAAAGTTAATTTGAAGGTGAACCACCCCTTTAATAGCAGGCTAATTGGATACTAAACATATGTAACTAAAACATATGTAATACTATTTATGAACTGTAACTTGATACCTTTAACATGGACTGCTTTTAACTATCGTGTGTAAACTTTTGTCTTAATTGATATGCTAATTTTATGGGGGAGATTTTGGGATTAAAGTGATGTGCATAGTAATGAGATTGAAGTCTCTGAGGAAGTGCGTAGACACAAAACATGTCAGAACTCAAAACGCTTGTGTACATAATGTGATTGATATTCAAATTAAGTTTACACCTTTTTAACATGGAATCTTTACTTTGATCTGCTGCCAGACAGACTGATTATTGACTATATCGTTCTCTTCTCGAGGGCAGCTGCACCCAGGTCAGAGCATCAATCCGGTAAGAACATAACTGCATGACCAAAGTTGCAGCAACGGAGGTTGCCTTCCCTCCCCCCATTCCAAGTGAGAGTTTGGGGGCGGTACGCACCCGAGCCAGCTAGTGTACGGGTATAGTGTTTTTAAGAATTTAGAATCAAGCTTTTTCATCCCGGGTTTCTTTCCTGTGACAACTGCGATTATAGGCGTATCGCTTAGCCCTTGTGTAACATGTGGGATAGAAGCTAAATACAAATTATTAAAAATGTGATTTGATTAAAACTAAGTCTAAGGGAGGTGGCCTTAATGGGAAGTCTTAGCTTTCTGGATAATGGGTTTCCAAATAACAGATCCCATACTTGTTTTAGTATTTTTATCAGGTTTTTTAATGTAGGCTATGATTTTGTAATGTCTAAAGCCTTCAAACATAATAAACTGTTTGGGGTTTTATCAGACAATTTATAAGGTGGCTGAACACAGAATAGATGACAGCAAATGCAATTATATAAAAAGAAAGAACTGTTTCACTGAGAGAATTTTAAACACAAGAGTAGACATACCATATTTCTCTTTAATACCTTGTTCCTGTTGAGCATAATCATGACAATGATCAGTGCAACAATACCGATGAGCATCACTGGAATCCTGTAAAAGATTACATTTGATTAGTCGACTAACATAATACTAGTCCTGAACCTACTAGGAATAACTCTTTTGTATCTTGTAATAACGAACAATACTGAACTCATCTCTAGCATTTGTGTGGGTGATTGTTTAGGGAATAGTGATCATTGTGACTCATTTAGGGAATAGTGATCATAACTAGGGATGACGCGAACCGCGGCAAAAAAGTTCGTGAACACGTTCGCGAACTTGCACAAAATCGCGAACGGTTCGCGAACCCCATAGACTTCAATGGGAAGGCGAACTTTTAAAGCTAAAAAAGACATTTCTGGCCAGAAAAATGATTTTAAAGTTGTTTAAAGGGTGCAACGACCTGGACAGTGGCATGCCAGAGGGGGATCAAGGGAAAAGAAAAATCCATTATTTTCTTATGTCAAAAGTGTTACAAAGTATCTTATCTGCACCTGTTAGCTGTTCTGGACTCTCTGCCAAAAGCCAATTAAGTTCAAATCTTTGCTTCTTTTTCTGGCTGTTCAGTGCAGAGAAAAGAGGGACTTTCCAGTACAAATGAGGGACAGCGGGTTGAGCTCTCAAAAGAGGGACTGTCCCTCCAAAAAAGGGACTCATGTCAAAAGTGTTACAAAGTATCTTATCTGCACCTGTTAGCTGTTCTGGACTCTCTGCCAAAAGCCAATTAAGTTCAAATCTTTGCTTCTTTTTCTGGCTGTTCAGTGCAGAGAAAAGAGGGACTTTCCAGTACAAATGAGGGACAGAGGGTTGAGCTCTCAAAAGAGGGACTGTCCCTCCAAAAAAGGGACAGTTGGGAGGTATGCACATTTTTTTTTTTTGGTCCAGGGGGTGTGTGGGGGTGGTCCAGGGAGATCTTCCTGATTGGCTGCCATGTATCTGCTGGTCTGGGGTGAGAGGGCAAAAAAAAAGCGGCAAAAAAAATGCGGCAAATTGACGCGAACCCAAAATGCGAACGTCGCGCGACGTTCGCAAACTTTTGGCGAGCGCGAACAGCGGATGTTCGCGCCATCCCTAATCATAACTCCTTTGAGATTCTGTTGTAGAGGCAATTCTATAAGGGAGTAAATAAAACATTAAATTTCAGGCGTGCAAACTTTGACAGTATAAGGGCATCTCTGCCCTTATACTGTCAATAGGGTTAAACACAGAACAAAAATGTGAAATCTTTAAAATGCTGCTTAATAAATATACATGTCAGTATATTCCCCTTGCAAGCAAAACTTTTTGGATTAATAGAAGTGTTGGTGTTGAGGTGGGTAAGAAAAGACTTTTAAAGCTTTCAAGTTAGCTGGGACAGCTGAATCATGTATAAGGTACAAGGAGGGCAATAAATCATGCAAGCTAAAATCGATATGGAAAAGGATATTGCAGTAAGCAGTTTTTTTTTTTAAATATGTTAATCGTAAAAAATTAAGCAGGAAGGGGTGGGTCCTTTATTATCAGAGGAGGGTCAGCTGGTTGATGAGAACAAGCAAAAAGCTCAGATACTAAATGCATACTTTTCATCTGTCTACACAAATGAGGAACCAGCTAATGAAGGTTTCCTTATTAATATTCCCAATTCTAGCAATATATCTAATGTGGTTCACACATGAAGAAATTCAAGAGAGACTAGATCATGTTAAGATAAACAAAGGTCCAGGGCCAGATGGAATTCATCCCAGGGTACTTAGCGAGCTCAGCTCTGTTATTACCAAACCTCTCTACTTAACTTTCCAGGATTCCTTGAGGTCTGGCATGGTGCTGAGAGACTGGTGAATTGCTAATGTGGTGCCACTATTCAAAAAGATCCCGTTCTCTGCCTCAAAACTGTAGGCCAGTTAGTCTGACGTTGGTGGTAGGAAAGATTTTCAAACAAATAATAAAGGATAGGATACTGGACTTCAAAGCAAATAACAATACTATGAGTTTGTGTCAGAATGGTTTTATGCGTAATAGATCTTGCCAGACTAACTTAATTTCTTTTTATTAGAAGGTAAGCAGGGACCTCCATTCTGGGATGGCAGTGGATGTGATTTACTAAGACATTGCTAAAGCATTCAATACAATGCCATACAGAAGGTTACATTAAGGAACGTTGGCCTGGAACATAGTATTTGTACCTGGCTTAAAGGCTTGAGAAAGGGCTTGTAGCCGGAAACGTTGCTGTTTAAGCATTTCAGTAAAGTATTTTCACTTTTTCAACATTTCCGGAGTGCTGCTGTTTTCATTGGAATGTACCTGGCTTAAAGATCACTAGAAAGAATGGTGGTAAATGGAACAGTGTTGTTAATAGGGTACCACAGGGCTCTGTACTAGGTCCCTTGCTTTTCAACTTGTTTATTAATGACCTGGAGGTGGGCATTGAAAGTACCGTTTCTATTTTTTCAGATTTTTGCAGAACTATAGGTTCCATTGAGGATGCTGCCACTCTACAGAGTGATTTGTCTAAGCTGGCAAACTGGGCAGCAAACTGGAAAATGAGGTTCAATGTTGATAAATGCAAGGTTATACACTTTGGCAAAAATAATATAAATGCAAGTTATACACTAAATGGTAGTGTGTTGGGAGTTTCCTTACATGAGAAGGATTTTGGGGTGTTTTTAGATAACAAGTTTGTGGTGTTTATACAAATGGCCTGCAGGTGACACTGTGCATACACAGGACTTTCTGTATAGCTTGAAAGTGAAAGTAAGACTTATTGCTGTTATGTAATATCTGCATGAACCTGCTAATAAAGCACTGTTATACCCTGCTCATCCTCGGCAACCAAACATAACAAATGGCGACAAGGATGTCTTTTCTACCAAACCCTGGTGAGCCTACCTTACCTTTTACAGCTTGGATCCGTATGTTTGATAATTACATTACTGCTGACCAAGGGGAGATTTCTGCAGCTAGAATGAGTGCTTTACTTATTCACTGCCTGGGGACAGAGGGACAGCATATATTCTATACATTACCATCACCTGATGAAAGTTATGAAACTGCTCTTACTGCTATAAAGAACTTTTTTTTGCGAAGAGTAAATGTGGTTGCTGAAAGATATAAATCTTATATATACGCACAGTCACAGGCAAAATACAGTGCTAACGAAAAGGATTCACTGCAAAACCGTGCAGCAGATACAAATAAAAAATTCTGCTTCCGCTGTGGTTCAACACAACACACTGCAAACTATGCTACATGTCCTGCAAAAGCTGTGCAGTGCTACAGATACTCAGTTGGGTAACTTTGTTAAGGTCCGCTGTAGTTCTACTAAAGATGTTTATGAAGTCACTACTACAAATGTTACAGTATTCAGTGTGGATAAAGGTGGTACATTTATTCCAGACAAGTTTATATGCACTGTCAATGCCAATACTGCTTCTGCTGACAAGGGACACTCCATTAACCTGATGCTTGATACAGGTTCAGCTGTTTCTATACTACCAAAGGACATTTTCTTGAACTATTTTGCAAAAGATATGCTTGTCGCACCTGTCCTGAGACTGGTTAGTTACTGAAAGGATCCAATCCCTGTGCTTGGTTGTTTGCCATTGACTGTACAATTTGAATCAAATACTGCAAAATGTGACTTTTACAATATGAATAAGGGTACTGAATCTTGTAAGGGATCTCTTAAACCTTCAATTAGTGGATGGTCTCATTACTACAGCACCAGTGCCTGCCACACAGCCT
>CM044443.1:58974326-58996117 GCA_024363595.1 Xenopus borealis | reverse complement strand
ACTTGATGGACGCGAGTCTTTTTTCAGCCTAACTTACTATGTTACCATTCCCTGATTCAGCATTGTAAAAACTGGCTATTGATATTGTGGGTCCTTTTGCAGATGTTCCTATAGACTACAGATTTGCTATTAACTTGATAGATTATTACAGTAAATGGCCTGAAATTGCATTTGTTTCTCATATAACATCAGCTACAGTAATAACATTTTTGTCTACAGTCTTCAGCAGAAAAGGTAATCCAAAGGAGTTAATGTCAGACATCTGAGACATATGTGCATAGGAAATCTTCAGTGTATTACCCACTAGCAAATGGAGAAATTGAGTGAAAGAAGCACTACAGACAGCAAAGCTTACTGGGAAATCTTGGAAAGTTTACAACAGAGGTCCTACATAACTACAGAGCAACATGCCATGCAACAACCCAATCATTACATGGCAGATAGATGCACACTAAGTTACATGTTGCAGACATCAAACTTCCACAAAATACTGTTCCTACAAAATCATCTACTGCGAATATTGTCAAACGTCAACAAGCCAAATGCAAGGCTTATACGGACAGAAGACATGGTGCAAGAGAAGTGCACTTTCAGCATGGATCTTTAGTCAGAATTAAGAAACCAGGACTACTGAAACAAGGACAATCTAAATTTACTACATCACTGGAAGTGAGACGCAAGCGAGGACCATACACATATGAACTGTCTGATGGATGCATATGGAATGCAAGTTGTCTTGCTCCTGCTAGATATGACATTTTCCTACTCCTGATGCCAACTGCAATAGGCCTGAAAAAAGTGAACCTATAAGGAATACTGAGAGAATCAGAAAACTACCTGCATGGACCAAGGACTGTGATGTGAAGAATGTATGTTATTGCTTTAAGATGCCTGTTTCATTGTTGATGTTTATTATATTTGCACAACTGCTTTCCTACTATAGTGGGAATGTGGTGTTTATACAAATGGCCTGCAGGTGTCACTGTCACTGTGCACATTACTTGTACTATGCATATCCACAGTACTTTCTGTACAGCTGAGAGTGATAGAGTTGGAGGTTACTGTTGTGTAATGGCTGCATGAGCCTGCCAACAAAGCACTGTTATACTTATTCTTGGCTATCAAAACCCAAAATGAAGTTAGTGCATACAAAAATAGTCCTGTGGGTAACTTCAGCTAATGAAAAATCAAATGTGGTGTAAAAACACAGAAATATATGTTTACCTCAAATATGTTTTTGTAAAGAACACATTCTACTGAATCTAAAATAGGTACCTATGCCTTTCTGCTCCAAACTACTGAGACAATGCTTTCCCAAAATTGGCAGTTTTGGTGAAATACCTAAAAATTGCCTCAAAGCTTCAACTTTCCAGCACTGCATCGTCCATGGATCATTACCAGCATAAAACATCCTAAATATGAATGATAAGGTCTACTAAACAGTTGATGCCCAATATGCATAATCTGGCTACTACAATATAAGCACCCGGTATGTGCATTATGTGCCATAAACCCACTAACATTGTGGAGACCCTAGAAAATCATATATTTTCCAAAAGTACACCTTCTGATGAATCTAAAGCAGGTAATTACATCTTTCTACTGCAAACTACCAAACTGCAAAGCTACGCTAAACACTTTTTTTTTTTAAATATTTCTGAAAACAGTCACAAAGCTTGTATTTTACCCCATTATATACCCACATTTTGTAACATACCAGCAAAAGGCATCTTAAATATGAATGCAAAAGGTATACTGAGCCTGATATGAAAAGACTTACCAAACTAGGTGGCATACAAAGACCAACAAATGAAATAGTACATGTAAATTTTCACTTATGACATACTGACTGCTACAATACAAGAACCCAGTATGTGTATTATGTACGATCGGTATCCGATCGTACGAATTCATTGAGAAATCGAATATTGAGCGAAATGATAGCCTAAAACTATTCGATAAGCATTCAATGGTCGAATGCTTATTGAATTTCAAATTTGGTCGAGAAAATTTTCGGGAATAATAGTAAATTTGCCCTGTAGTGTGCATGTGTCTGCCGCTGCCTTTGGGGCCCCTGGGTGATCCCATATCAGATGCCACATGTTCACTGCCTAGGCTTATTGCTTAGGGGCTGCGTGAACGACAAGGAATGGAGTCAGTGGTGCATTTCAAGAGACTTTTCCACAGAAAGTAGATCTATCTTCGATCTGTTGCATTTAGAGGGTTAAAGATTATATAAATAAGAAATCCAAGAAGATCCACACTCACAGCTCAAGCCAGAGTGTTGCGCTTCAGTTTGAGGGGAAATACAGAGAGAAATTTCTAAATCACCACAAGGTTTGAAATTTTTTATTTGCTTAAGGTTTATTTTTTGGGGAGACAGGCGGTATGCCTCCTCCTGGTTAGTTACTGACCTGACCTGTCTTAGTTAGAAGCCCATTTAGTGGCAAGGAAGCCCGCTATCATGCTGCCCAGCAGCAAGCAGAAACCCGCTATCAGGCCGCTCAGCAGCAGGCAGAAGCCCGCAATCATGCTGATCAGCAGCAAGCAGAAGCCTGCCATAAGGCCATGTTCCAAAAGCTAGCAGAAGCTGCAGAGGCAGACTGGCAGGTACTGATGGGATTGGAACAAGAGTTGGTACGGAGACCCCAGGAGCTAGCTGCAGTCGCCCATAGCAACAGGACCAAAATAAATGTGAGCCGTTTCCTCCAAAAGATGATTCGGAGGCATATCTAACTACATTTGAGTGGACCACCGAAAGTGAGGGTTGGTCTAAAGAGCGGTGGGCAGGTCTTTTGGCATCTATTTTGACCTTGACCCTGTTACTGCCAAGGATTATGAGAAACTAAAAAAATAGATTTTGGCCCACCTTGGCATTACCCTGGTGCTTTGTGCCCAACAAGTCTACAGCTGGGCTTTTCACCCTGACAAGCCTCCACGCTCCCAGATGTTTGACCTGATCCACCTGGTGAGAAAATGGTTGCAGCCGGAGTCCCTGACCGGAGATTATTGAGAGGGTGGTACTGGATCGCTACCGGAGGTCCCTTCCTGTTGCCCTGTGCAAATGAGTGACCCATGGAGACCCATGAGTGACCCATGGAGACCCTAAAACAGCAGATGACCTTTTGGCAGCTTCGTGGATTCCGGGGCAGTGGAAAGATACTTTGCCGCTGAGAACTTGGGCACCTCTTCCTCATCGTTCAGGGCTCCACACCTGAAAGGGAGATATATGTGTGTGTGTGTGTGTGTGTGTGTGTGTATGTATGTATATATGTGTGTGTGTGTGTGTGTGTGTATGTATGTATATATGTGTGTGTGTGTGTGTATGTATGTATATATGTGTGTGTATATGTATGGGGCAAATTTATCAAATTCACATGAAGGATTTGAAATTCAATCGAATTTTCAAAAAGATTCAAATTCTAATTTTCGACTGTTTTTGAAGACCACCTAATTTTGAAAATTCGAACAATTTGAATAAAAATCTATTCGAATATTCATCAGTCGAATAACTTCCCCTTTTAATTTTTATTCGACTGCATAGTTCGCCAGTTGAAACCTACCGAATTGTTTTTATTTATTTTTTATCAAATAAAAGAAATCAATCGAATGGTTAAAATCGTCCAACTCGAACAATTTCATTGATCGAATATTTTCGATTTTTTTATATTTTCAATCCTGGAAAAGCTGTCCGCTTTGTCGCCTCCTCCGATCCAGCCTTCTGTTCAACTTCCCTTGCCGGAGCCCTCCGTTCGCTCCACCGAACCTCACATCCCTGCACCACCTCTCTTCTCCAGGGAACCTTCTGCCTGCCGAGGTTTTCTCATCCAATTTGCTGCCCCGGCAATTTGTGACTGAAAGAGCTAAGGTAGGATATACTGTATTATGTCACGTCTTTCTGGCAAGGCACTCGAATGGGCTTGACCTTTGTGGGAGAAATGGGATTCGCTCATCGATGACTCCAAGGCCTTCATTGAATCCCTTCGGAAGATATTTGATGCTCCTGACTGTACAGCATCCGCCTCTTCCCGCTTACTGCAGATACACCAGGGCAATCGTTCAGTTCCTGAGTATGCAATCGAGTTCCGGACCCTGGTTGTGGAGACGAACTGGAATAATGAGGCTTATCAAGCTGCCTTTTATAATAGGCTCCCTAGCTATCAAGGTGGACACTCGGCAGAGAGAGCACCAGTTGGACAAGGATCGCGCCAAAAGATCTCTTCCTCCATTGGCACCACGATTTCAGAAGCCTCTTCTTCCTCCTGCTCCGAATCCTCCGTCTCCAGCCGTTTCATCATCCACTTCTGCTGAAGAACCTATGCAGGTCGAGCTCACCTTCCTCCTCAAGAAAAACTACGTAGGCGTATCGAAGGCCTTTGTTTATATTGTGGGGGTAAATCCCACTTTGCCTCAAGTTGCCCAGAGAAGCCGGGAAACTCCAACACCTAGGTGGGGTTGGGGAGTCCCACCTGGGCAAAGAAGACTTCCCTCTCAATCCTTCCTCTCAACGGTTCCTCCTTCCTGCACAATTCCAGCTGTCTTCTAAGTCCATTCAAACCCAGGCCTTCGTGGATTCCGGGGCAGCTGGGAATTTTCTGGATAGATCTTTTGCGGACCGACATTCCATTCCTCTCCGGTACTTGGCAGTACCCATCCGTGTTCTTGCCATAGACGATCGGCCGCTTTCCTCTGCTGTTATCTCTAAATCCACAGTTAAAGTGCTCTTTAAGGTGGGTGCCCTTCATTCGGAGAGACTGTCATTTCTTCTGATTGAATGCCCTTCTACACCTGTGGTACTTGGACTTCCTTGGCTACGTATCCATAATCCCACCATAGATTGGTCTTCTTGTCAAATTTCCCGCTGGAGTTCCTTTTGTCATCAGAATTGCTTACCTACCAAATCTCTGATCAAAGTCCTCTCAGTTGATACTACTTCCACATCTATCCCGTCTGCCTACCAAGCCTTTGCTGATGTCTTCAGTAAGAAGTTGGCTGAGATCCTTCCTCCTCATTATCCTTACGACTGCCCCATTGATCTCCTTCCGGGCACCATGCCTCCACGTGGACAAATTTTTCCTCTTTCTCCTTCGGAGACAAGAGCCATGAAGGAATACATCCGGGAGAACCTGCAGAGAGGCTTCATCCGTCCTTCTACCTCCCCTGCCGGTGCCGGATTATTTTTCATCGAAAAGAAGGATGGAGGATTACGCCCTTGTATAGACTATCGTGGTCTTAATAAGATCACCATTAAGAATCGCTACCCTCTCCCGCTTATATCCAAACTTTTTGATCAGCTCAGGGGATCCTGTATTTTCACTAAGCTTCGTGGAGCCTATAATCTTATCCGGATCAGAGAGGGTGACGAATGGAAGACTGCATTCAACACACGAAATGGGCATTACGAATACCTCGCAATGCCCTTTGGCCTCTGCAACGCCCCTGCAGTCTTTCAGGAATTCGTGAATGATATATTCTGTGATCTATTGGGTCAGTGTGTTGTTGTCTATCTGGACGATATCCTAGTCTTCTCAAAAAGTTTAGAGGAACATCGTCTTCAAGTCCTGGAAGTGCTCTCTCGGCTGAGGAAAAATGCTTTGTATGCCAAACTTGAAAAAAGTATGTTTGAGGTCTCTTCCATTCCGTTCCTCGGATACATTATTTCTCAGGAAGGCTTTAAGATGGACCCAGCAAAGGTTTCCGCAATTCTTGATTGGCTTCGCCCAACCAGCACTAAAGCTATTCAGAGGTTCGTCGGTTTTGCCAACTACTATCGGCAATTCATTAAAGGGTTCTCCTCCAAGATATCTCCTATTCTGGCACTCATCCGCAAGGGTGGTAAGCCACAAAATTGGACCCCACAAGCCCTGGAAGCCTTCGAATTTCTCAAGGAATATTTCTCCTGTTCTCCAGTCCTTAGACATCCTGATTCTTGTGTTCCATTTTATATTGTGGTTGACGCCTCTGATGTGGGAGCTGGAGCTGTTCTATCACAAAGACTACCAAGTGATGAGAAATTACATCCATGTGCATATTTCTCTAAGAAGTTCTCCCCGGCCGAACAGAACTGTGATGTGGGCAATCGAGAACTACTTGCTATTAAACTTGCCCTGGAAGAGTGGAGACACCTGCTGGAAGGTTCTTCGGTCCCTGTTACCATCTATACAGACCATAAAAACCTGGAATATATTCAAGCCTTGAAGAAACTGAATCCCAGACAGGCTAGATGGGCACTCTTCTTTTCTCGATTTAATTTCATTATTACTTTTCGCCCAGGTTCCAGAAACAAAAAGGCTGACGCCCTCTCCCGCAGTTTTTCTCCTGAAGACCCCAGTTCAGAACATCCAGACCCTATTATACCCCCTACTAAATTTGTCTCTGCCTTGTTTCCCTCCATTGCCTCGCAATTATTGTCTGCACAATCTTCTGCTCCTCCTAATACTCCCTTGGGGGTAGCATTCGTTCCTCCAGAACTCCGTGAACTGGTTCTTTCTCAATCACATGATTCCAAGCAAGCAGGCCATCCCGGAATTAGGAAGACTACCGAAATCCTGTCACTACTGGTCTGGTGGCCTTCCTTGCACAAGAACGTTAAAAAGTACATTTCTGAGTGCACTGTATGTGCTACTGCCAAAGCAGGGCGTTCTCCTCCCAAGGGTCCGCTTCTCCCGTTACCTGTGCCTTCTCGTCCTTGGACGCATTTAGCTATGGATTTCATCGTGTCTCAAGGTCATACTGTCATCTGGGTGGTGATTGACAGGTTCAGCAAAATGGCTCATTTCATCCCTCTTCGTAAACTTCCCTCTGCTCCTGAACTGTCACAACTTTTAATTTCACACATTTTCCACCTGCATGGACTTCCACTTGAAATTGTGTCTGACCGCAGTTCCCAGTTTGTTTCCCAGTTCTGGAGATCACTGTGCAAAGCTCTCAATATCTCACTCCACTTTTCTTTGGCCTATCATCCCCAATCCAATGGTGCTGCCGAGAGAGTCAATCAAGCTCTGGAACAGTACCTTCGGTGTCACGTTTCCTTATGTCACGACGATTGGGCTGACTGGCTCCCATGGGCTGAATTTTCGCACAACAACGCCCTTCATGACTCTTCTGGTAGATCTCCTTTTTTCTGTGTTTACAGTCTTCATCCCCTGGCATTTCCTCAGGACTTCGTTTTAACTAATGTCCCTGCTGCCAACGATCAAGTTGCACATATGTCTGCCATCTGGAGTGCAACCAAGGCTAGTTTGGAAAAAAGCTCCCTGTCTCAGAAGAAATCTTCTGAGAAGGTCTGCTAACCCTCCATACAAACCGGGCGATAGAGTGTGGCTTTCTACCCAGAACATCCGTCTTAAGGTTCCTACACCTAAATTAGGTCCGAAATTCGTCGGTCCTTTCTCCGTGCTTGAGGTGATCAACCCAGTGGCTGTCCGCCTGCAACTTCCTCCTGAGATGAAGATCTCAACTGTTTTTCATGTTTCCCTTCTCAAACCCGCTGTGTCTACCTCTGCTTCTCCTTCTCCCCCTGCTCCGGTTCTTGTTGATGACCATCAGGAGTCAGAGGTGAAGAGGATTTTGGATTCCCGGGTTTCCAGAGGTTCCTTGCAGTATGTAGTGGAATGGAAGGGATTTGGTCCAGAGGAATGCCCGTGGATTAAGTCAGATGACGTCCACGCTCCCGTGCTCACCCGCAGGTTCCATAGGTCCTTTCCTTTGAAACCAAAGCCTGGTGATCCTGAGGCCCCCCGTGAGGGAGGGGGTACTGTAAGGGATCCTGCTAGTTTTCGCCTGCGTCGGGCCGGGCGCAAGCGTAAATGCACAGGTGTGAATACGTGCGCGTGCGCGAAAACGCCGGCGCGTACCAGCAGGCGTGCGTCCTGAGGCCATCACACCGCCGCCCCTTTGGCGCCAATCTGGGCCTATTTAAGGGAGCCTTGGACTCTGGATCCTTGCCCGATTATAGGTCAAGTTTACCTTGTTCCTGGGTGTGCTGTTCAACGACTTCTTTGTATTACCTGTGTATGACCTTGCCTGAACTACGAATTGCTGAACCCTTGCTTCCTGGACTGACTACTTGCTTGGACTCTGTTTACGCTTTATTCTTGATCCCTACCTGTACCGCAAACTATTTCTGGACTGGAGTTCCCTCCTTGGTCCTCACAACCACCGGAGCCTTCGGGCCTTACAATCAGCACTCCATTTTCCATAAATCAAAAAATGTTTATTTTCATATCACTGTGCATCCAAAGTTTCGGAGAAGGCTTAACATGAATTCAATAGGTGGCCCCACATTATAGGGGGTTATTGGCAACCAATTCATGTACCGCCTCCACAACCGCATCATGTGGAATGCAGGTGTAGAGGCTCTGCACATCCATTGTTGCCAAGATCATACCTGTATTAGGATGATGGACACTCCGAATAACTTTCAGAAAATCGTTAGTGTCTTTTAAGTAACTAGATATATTTTGTATGCACGGTTGTAATAAGCGATCCACAAAAGCCACAATGCCTTCATTTAGAGAACCATTCGAGGAAATGATAGGGCGCCCTGGAGGCATTTGCAAACTTTTGTGGATTTTTGGCAATGTATATATCACAGGTCGAATAGGATGTGTTCAGTAATCCACCCATTATTAACAGCCATCTGTAGCATAGCCTTTAACTCCTTATGAAAACGATCAGTGGGGTCAAATGATAGCTTAACATATTTAGTCACATCAGATAACTGAGACAAGAGTTCTTGTTTGTAGTAAAGATAGTCCATGACCACAATACCCCCAACCCTTGTCTACAGCTTTAATAATAATATCCTTATTCTGCTTTAAGGATTTGATTGCTTCCTTTTCTGTTGCAGTTAAATTACCCCTCCATTTCTGTTTTGTATCATAATGGGAAGACATATCCACATTCGATTGAATGTCTTAATGGAAGCGTTAGTACTTAATGGGTCATAGGTACTGTTAGGCTTAGAAACCATGTCCTGTGGAACTACACTTAAAGGGGTTGTTCACCTTTAACTTTTAGTATGACGTAGGGAGCAATATTCTGAGACAATTTGCAATTGGTTTTCATTTTTTATTATTTGTGGTTTTTGAGTTATTTAGCTTTTTATTCAGCAGCTCTCCATTTTGCAGTGTCACCAATCTGGTTGCTAGGGTCCAAATGACCCTAGCAACCATGCATTGATTTGAATGAGAATATGGAATATGAATTGTGGAGGGTCAGAACAGAAAGATGAGTAATAAAAAGTAGCAATAACAATAAATGTGTAGCTTTAGAGAGGATTGATTTTACAGGGTGTCAGTGATCCCCTTTTGAAAGCTAGAAAAAGTCAGGAGAAGAAGGCAAATAACTCATAAACTATAAAAAATAAATAATGAAGACCAATTGAAAAGTTGCTTAGAATTGGCCATTCTATAACATACTAAAAGATAACATAAAGGTGAACCACCCTTTTAACCCTTCAGCAGAATTTACATCAAAGCCCAGGGCCTCTCTGTCCCCCCCTGGATCTTCACTAACTGTGCCAGGATGCATGTGGGCCAAATGTACATCTTGGGCATATTTTTCTTTAAGTCTCACTTGCCTAGTGAATTTGTAATTATCCACTATGTGCAAAAAAAGGATTGCCACTCACCATAGGCACATAGCCTAGTCCCCTCGTGAGCAGTGCCTCCGATGACGATAGCTGGTATGCAGATATGTTGAAAATCAGGCTTTTTGTTCTTGGCCTCCTCCTGTGGCCTCCGCGATCTTGTGTTTACCGGCGCTCGACCTGCCGCCGCGACGGGTGGCCTTCCGGGATCTTGTGCCTCGCGGTGGCGCTCCCCTAAAAACCGTGCCTGGGTTCGGGGTAGGGTTGCCACCTTTTAGAAATGCTCTTACCAGCCAGCGGGGGCGGGGCCAAATGGGGCATGTTGTGATGTCAAAGGGGGCGTGTCGTGACGTCAAAGAGGGCTGGGCCACGCGAGCGATCGGCTGAAGACACGAGAAAGGTAAGTTTCTCATTGGATTTAGGCAAGGCAAGGGCCATTTTTAAGGGGTATTACAAATTTACCGGCAGCTACATTGCCGGTAAATTTGTAATACCGGCCCTGGCCTTGGCTGGTATTTTACCGGCTAGGCCGGTAAAATACCGGCCGGGTGGCAACCCTAGTTCGGGGTGACTCTACGGCACTGCCTTCCCCTTCGCTCTCGGATGTTGCGCTCACTGCCGATAAGCCCGGTGATCTGAGCGGTCGCCATTCCGCCCTCTTCCATCTGGGTACTCCACTCTGCTGCCATTGATAAACCGCACCTTCCTTGTAGTCCAGATGCACTCTCAAACGTTTGGCGCTCTTGAAAGCAAGTAGTTCCGCCCTATACTTGTCAGTCTGTTCCTGAAGACGTCCCAGCCAATCAGCCTCTTTGTCGTTCTGTAGGGTCTCACGGTGTGTTGTCTCGAAGCTGGAAAGATCCCTTCGCACAGACCTCAGCTCTCGGCCCACCTCCTCAATCACCAAGAGCATCAAGTCTAGAAAACAGCGATCGAGAATCTTGCACCAACGAGTGCAGAAGGCTGGGTTGTTTCTCCCCAAGGTAGGCGGGCTGTTAATACGGAAGCCCCTTGGGATCCTAGTCTCCCTATAGTAATCTGACGGGGAAACATCATGCAGGTGTAGCTCAACTTCTTTTCTCTTTCGTCTGAGCAACTTGTGGTAAGCCTCTTTTGCTCCCAGCTTGCCAAAAGTGTCATCATATGACTCGGAAAAAAGTATCCTATTCACTTCCTCCTTCGTGAAATTTTCTCCTTGTATACTTGCGTTCCTCTGGTTGCCATCATCCATGACTTTTGAAAAATGAGGATATTTGATCCAAAGTTAACAATGGGGTGCACAGTGCAATAAGGAGAATAAACCCCAAATATAATAATCCATATAAGCACCTGCATTCAAACCACTTTAATCACTCGCTGGGTGCTTGGTCAATACGATATATAAATCTGATGAAGATGGACCAGCACTCCGTTTTCCATAAATCAAAAAATATTTATTTTCATTTAATTGTGCCTCCAACGTTTCGGCCCTCATTGGGGCCTTTATCAAGGATAAAGTGCTTGTGGTAAGATAACAACTTATATACCCATAATGCCCCACCCCAGGAAGCGTCATTGTGACATCATTACAATATAATCAGCAATAAAAACAAATAATTGAATATAATCACAAATAGTAAGAGACACCTACACCTAGGTGTCATTAAATTATTGTGAAACAAGTCTGTGTATTAAATACATTATCGTGAATGTTTTTAAAAAGTTACAAAATTGCTCATATTGTTTCCAGACTCAGCAGATACACAGATGCAGCACCTGTAAATCAAAAACAAGCCTTATTTTAGCTATTGGCAACAAATGTTTCAATTGCACATAGAAAGCAATATAAATGCTACATTTAAAGAACAAGTAAATGTTTTTTTTTTCTATCTGTAAATTTGCTCTAAACAGCCCCCCAGATTAATGTACCTTAGTCCCTGCTGCAAGTCTGCTCTGGTTTCTGTGTTATCAGCAGCTTGTTTCCCCTCCTTCCTGGTGCAGAGTGAAGCCCCGCCCCTTAGCTTACTGAGCTGACCAGTGTGTGCAGCACCTTTTTTTTTTTTCTCCTCATGTGCTCTCCCTGCTCCTTCTGGTTCATTCCATATCACAGCAGCACTGAGAGGAATATTTCTCTGACACTACTGATGTACTGTAGGTAAAGTAACAGCCATTTCTCAATTCATAACACATTTTATAATGCTATTGATGGCTATGCCTGATCTTCTGTCTGGTTATGTTAAGAATAAAGCTGATTTTTTACTCAGTTTGATTAACTCATTCATGTGTCCCTTTGTCTCATTTACTGATCAATTTATGTACAAAGCTATTTGATTTTTTCTTTTTCCATTTATGCATACTGACATAGATTAACTATGGTGGTTGTGCAAGTGATTGTTGATGAAGCTGGGGGAGCTGATTTATTATCAGTTGGCAATGGTAAGTGGGGATTTTATTTAGAATCAGAATGGCAGCCTGTTCTGGGAGTTGTTCATTACAGTGAATGTTCAGAGCCTTATGCAAGAAATGTTTGTGATGCTGGGGGAAACTAGCTTACTAATGCACACACTGGCTCCCTATTCCTCTCTATTGTGTAACAGCAGCAAATGGACTGCTCAGTAAGCTAAGGGCCGGGGCTTCACTCTGCACCAGGAAGAAGGGGAAACAAGCTGCTGATAACACAGAAACCAGAGCAGACTTGCAGCAGGGACTAAAGCTGGCCATAGACGTAACAATTACGATCTTTCTTGGAAAAGATCTTTCCAAGAAAGATCGTTCGTTTCAACACACACGTGTAGAGCTGAATCGTCAGATAAACGGGTAGAAACAATAGAATTCTACTTGTATCTGACGATTCAGCACTAACAATGGCCGATGTTCAGGGTGCTTTCAAAGGCATCCGATCAAAATTTTCCATCCAGTCCGATCAACCAGCCGACCGATATCTTAATCCTCTGACGATGTCGGTCGGCTCATTTCCCACCATACACGCACCGAATATCGTACGAAAATTCGTTTCGTACGATATTATCTGTGCGTCTATGGCCACCTTAAGTTACATTAATCTGGGGGGCTGTTTAGAGCAAATTTACAGATAGAAAAAGAAAAACATTTACTTTTCCTTTAAACAAAGATTATTTGCCAATTCATACCTGTGCTGCTCCTGAATAACAAATGAAATAATTCCATTTAAACCAAAAAGCAACCTAGAGCCTGTTGCCCATTTAATCCACTAGGGGCCACACAATCCAATTCATGGATCAAGAAGGCTTCCCTCTCTAACAGCATGTTATCATGTAGGAATCAGGTCGCACTCACAGGTCTTACGAAAAGATAATCCAATTTCATTGAGGCAGAACTAACGTTTTGGCTGGTACACCATATATGCCGAAGTGGAATACACTACCAAAAGGAATTACAGACGTCTGGGTGCTAGCCTGAAGGAAAAGTATACTGCAGGAAATGACAGCACTCCAAGTGAAAACAGCAAATCAAAAAATCAAATGAGGTGGAGATTTATTGGTGATCGAACGTTTCGGCTCCACACAGAAGCCTTTGTCAAGGAGAACAGTGCACATGTGATTTGGGGTTTAAATAGAGCAGGAGGGGTTAAAGGTTAAAAAATGGCGCCAAGGCACCAGCAGGGGATGCCCGTCATTCATTACATACACAAAGTAGAGCAAACGTAAAACACCATAATCTATTCACCACATAGTGTAAAAAATGTATCATTCTGTGGGGTGCGTCCTTCCGCTCCCAAACTCTGCTCTTAATGTGATAACTGCACCGGAAGTACCCGTCCTTCACATTGTTACAATGTAGCGCTTTCAGTGAGCACTGTTACACTAGGCAACCCAATCGTGCAGCCGTTGCCCAGCGCCCAGCTGCTAGCAACCATGAAAGGGACCCAGCAGGAGTAGCGCATGGAGGGCAACTATGGCGGATATGACCCCGGAGTACACAGCTAATGAAACCAACAGCCATACACTCCAAGTCTCTCCGTCCAACCGCACAGGTGCCAAAACAGGGCTTAAGGGTATAATGCAGAGTAATATTGGGGGAGTCAATTGTAGCACCACCACATATCTATACAGTGCGATTTACATTAATAAACGATGAATAAATGCACGACTGTGGCTATTATGGAAGTGAACGAATGCATACTACCAGTAACATGTGCTGTGTCTACATAAGGAAACAGAAAAGTCAGTAAGTATTGCGCATTGGACATCTATATGGCAAGAAATGCAAAAAACATACTTAAATGTTGAGAATTTACAAAAAGCAACTTAACGGCAGAGTCTCATTCAGGCCACGAGGGGCAACAGTATCAAGTTTAAAAATCCAACGGAACTCCCTTCTCAACAGGGCCTGGTCCCTGTTGCCGCCTCTTGCCATTGGAGGTTGGTGGTCGATTGCCATGCACCTGAACGTTGGTAGCGAGTGTCCCATGTGGAGAAAATGTCTTGCCACTGGCTATAGGGCCTTGCCCTCTTTCAAAGCTTTGCTAATGGCTGAGCGGTGATTAGCTATCCTCTCTCTTAAAGTGGTACAGGTCTTGCCCACGTAGTACACAAGGTAGGAAGAAGTACAAGTGAGTCTATGAAGGATTTTAAACCTTTTGCCAGTGTGTGGATGGGGAAAGTCCGGACCACTTAAGATACATCTACAGGTCACGCAGTTAGGGCATCTGTAACACCCTAGTTTGGTATTCCGGGATAACCAATCAGTCCCTTTGTGTTCTCTTCCTTTGAAGTCCGTGCACACTAGTAAGTCCCTCAGACTTTTATCCCTTCTATATCCCATTACAGGCTTTGGCGATGTGTGGAGGGACAAAGACTCATCCATATTTAGCATGGGCCAATGCTTACCAATCATGGATGAAAGATGTCATGAGGCAGGAGAGAAGAATGGATTGGCAGAGGATTCAGTTGCGTTCACATGTGTCAATAGATCTGACTGTGAGTGATGCAGTGCTCTGTTCAGTTGCTGGTGCAGAAGTTCATCTGGGTAACCCCTTTCTTTGAATCGAATAAGCATTTCATGCAATTGTTTGTCGGTAGTGTCCTTTGTACTGTTATTCCGGATCACCCTAAGAAATTGCGAGTAGGGGATGCCTAGAATCGTTGACAGAGGATGGTTACTAGCCGCATGTTATATTGAGTTGCGGTCCGTAGGTTTCCTGTACAACCTGGTCTACAATTTGGAGTCTGTAATAAAAATTGTTTAAGTCCAGGAATTCTATATTAGTCATATCGTAGTTTAAGGTGAGTTTAATAGGTGTATCGAGATCATTCAGATACTGGTGAAAAGCCACCAATGCTGGTTCTGTATCCGTCCAGATGAAGAACAGGTCGTAGATGTAGCGGAAATATGTCAGTATTGAAGTTCCCAATAGTGGAGTAATGTAAGTTCTTTCAAAGTCCAACATGAACAGATTGGCATATGAGGGTGCAAGGGCACTGCCCATTTCTGTCCCTGCCAATTGCAGGAAAAATGAATCCTCAAACCTAAAAAAGTTTCTTGTGAGAGTGAGTTCCAAGAGGTGCAGTAAAAATTCTGTTGGCACAGTCCCTGGTGGTGTGGACGTGAGAGCCCTCCTATAGGATAGGATGCCCTGGTCGTGGGGTATTACTGTATATAAGCTTTTTATGTCCATTGTGACAAGTATACAGTTATTGGGTAACCCCATCAGTTCCTTAAGTCTCCTGATTACATGGCCCGAGTCCTGTGCGTAGGAAGGCATAGCGCGGACCAGTGGTTGCAGATAATAGTCAATAAATGTGGAAATTGGTTGGTATAATGAGCCCACCGCGGAAATTATAGGTCTACCAGGTGGGGAGGCTAGAGATTTATGCACTTTAGGTAGCGTATAAATAATAGGTGTGCGGGGGGTAGTCTGTGGTCAGGTAACAAATGTCGTTGTCAATCCACCTGGCATTTTTCCCCAGTGTCAGGAACTCGTCTATTTCCTTTTGAAAATATGTGTGGGGTCACTTTGCAGTGATTTGTATGTATTTATGTCACTCAATTGTCCAAGTAGCTCCTCACTATAGTAGGAGTAATCTTAATAGCACAATGGCGCCTCCCTTATCGGCCGGTCTGATGACCACACTATCATCTGCTTTTAGTGACTTAATGGCCGCTCGTTCTGCAGAGTTGAGATTCTTATGCAAATTAGGTTTACCCCATCCCTTTAGTATGTTGGAGGTAAGTATCCGCCAAAAAGTTTTGATAGGTGCTGGTGTGTTGGAAGGTTCAAAAGTACTTTTACTTTTAAAATGAGGCCTCACCTGATCAGGAGTGTCCTTAAAATGTTCCTTTAGTTTCAATTTACGTTGAAACCTGTGTACATCTATAAGCAATTCCATCGTGTCGGGAGTGTTTGAGGGGACAAACGAGAGGCCTTTAGATAAGAGGGATACAGTATCTCACCTGGGGTTAAGACGTGCTTACTCAGATTAAAAATGTCACTTTCCTGCCCCTCTGGGGTTTTCCCTTTGGATTTTTGGCCACCACGTCTGGTCTGTCTTCTCCTCCTCCCTCTATTTGGTTCTCTCTTTTGGACCGTGTAGTTACCCCTAAAAAAGGTGTAGTGGTGTTATTTTCGTTAGCAGTATCGGAGTCGGTAGATTGGTCTAAGCTGTCCACTGTCAGGAGGGATTTGGGCAGCCATCTGTGTCTAAGAAACCTAGTCCTAGGGTTGTCTGACCTATGCTTTCTGTTTCCTTATGTAGACACAGCACATTTTACTGGCAGTATGCATTCATTCACTTCACAGTCGTGCATTTATTCATCGTTTATTAATGTAAATCGCACTGTATAGATATGTGGTGGTGCTACAATTTACTCCCCCAATATTACTTTGCATTATACCTTTAAGCCCTGTTTTGGCACCTGTGCGGTTGGACGGAGAGACTTGGAGTGTATGGCTGTTGGTTTCAGTGGCTGTGTACTCCAGGGTCATATCCGCCGTAGTTGCCCTCCATGCGCTACTCCTGCTGGCTCCCTTTCATGGTTGCTAGAAACTGGGCGCTGGGCAACGGCTGCACGATTGGGTTGCCTAGCAACAGTGTAACAGTGCTCACTGAAAGCGCTACATTGTAACAGGGTGAAGGACGGGTACTTCCGGTGCGGTTATCACATTAAGAGCAGAGTTTGGGAGTGGAAGGACGCACCCCACAGAATGATACATTTTTTACACTATGTGGCGAATAGATTATGGTGTTTTACGTTTGCTCTACTTTGTGTATGTATAACAATGAATGACAGGCACCCCCTGCTGGTGCCTTGGCACCATTTTTTATTTAAACCCCAAATCACATATGCACTGTTCTCCTTGACAAAGGCTTCTGTGTGGAGCTGAAAAAATTTTTTTAGCAGGGACACTGCTAATTACTGTTAGTTACTGCCTGGAATAAGATCATTTGGAAGGAGTATTAGAAAAACAGATTAGGCATAGCTCCCCTTTATAGAACTTATTATATCTAATGTGATACAAGTGCAGAGAGAAAACAGTAGTAGAACAGCCTGTAGGATTGTTTTTAAGTAATTTTTAGTGACAATAAAGTGTGGATTTTTACATATGTAATTAGAATAGGTGACGCAATAACACATGGAACACTAATGCACTGATTTTATCAATGAATTATAATAGCTTCCATTTGATAATATCTTATATACTAATAAGAATATGGATATCGATGCACACGTTTATTTTAGCAAATTGGAGCGTTCACCATGTATTACGTATATAAAAAATATGTAATTATTTATTGCACCTGTCACTTTAAAATGTAGTCACTCATTGCTGATGTCTCTTTTCACTGACTGGTCCACACAAGGTATATGTATGTAATTAGATTGTGAACATGGTTGCTTTGAGAAAGGTCCCAGTTGGGACCAAAACGTCACGTCGGCTGCACATGCACTTTATAATATATTTATTCTATATATACAAAACACCAGTGTTGCTGGTCTTCTTTGCGCATATGGATTTTTTACCGTGCACCCGGTAATCTATTAGAAAGCGGTGTGCTGCCCTGGCTGAAATATATATATGTAAATATATGTGTATATATGTATATATATATGTGTGTATTGTGACGGTTATGTCAAAAACAATGGAGGAATAGATCTGATTTCTTTCTAAAACCTTAGTTCAAAGAATTAAAACATGTGGAAGGAGAGTCTGTACAGACAAAAGGAATCAGATAATTAATGATACCTCAAGGTTGAACCATGGGTGTCAGCAGAAAATTTTCCAGGGGGGGCAAGGAGGCATCTGTCGGGGGCCAGTGATGTAGGTGGGCGTGTCAGTGCTGTAAGTGGGTGGAGCTATGACACGGCGATCTGCCGATCGACGGGTCGAATCAAGGCAATCCTGCCCGATTTCCCTAATTTTAAAAACCGCGCAGGAAATTTTGACCTGGGCAGCCCTGTCTGGTTTAAAACTGGACAGGTGGCAACTCTACTTCACACAAAGTGGCAAGTAAATGTATAAATACCCCCAGAGTTCACACAAAGATGGCAAAGTGGCAAGTTCATGTATAAATACCCCCAGAGTTCACAAAAGATGGCAAAGTGGCAAGTTCATGTATAAATACCCCTAGAGTTCACCCAAAGATGGCAAAGTGGCAAGTTCATGTATAAATACCCCCAGAGTTCACAAAAGATGGCAAAGTGGCCAGTTCATGTATAAATATCCCCAGAGTTCACACAAAGATGGCAAAGTGGCCAGTTCATGTATAAATACCCCTAGAACTCATAGCAGAATGGCACAGTTATTTTCCATGATTTACTACATTCACAGCTCCCTGGCTTTGACTGGAAAGTTGACCAGTAGCCAGCACATCATCCAGGGACAACTTTGAAAAATACAAAAGCAGAGCCACTGACCATGTGGGTGGGAGGGTGGTGAGCAGACTGCAGGCTGCAGTGTTTGTGTTATAGCAGCTCCTTCCTTTTTCTTTTTCCCCATGCTGAAATCAAGGAACAGTACAGAGTCTGAACAGAGGCGGCAGTATCAGTGCTGGCCAATCCGCTCCACAGCTCGTGCTCTCTCCTCCTTGTCACAGCTGAAGTAATTGGATCTGGCTGCAGGGAATGTGAAGGGAGGAGCGTGCACCAAGGGAGCTGTAAAAAGACACATCCCGCTGCAGGGAAGAAAAAGTCAGAGGGAGTGGTGGGAAACATCAGTGCAGTCTGTCTGGTTATGGGGCAGATTCACTAAAGCGCGAAGCGGCTAACGCTAGCGCAAATTCGCCAGCGTGACGTCAAATTGTAACTTCGCAAATTCACTAACATCGTCTCTGGCGAATTTACACTAGCGAAGTAGATAGACTTGCGCAACTTCGCACCCTTTTGCCAGGCGTAGTTGCGCACTGGCGAAGGATCGTAATTACACAAATTCACTAAGTTCAACTTTTTGATGTTCGTTAGCACTTACGTAACTTCGCCAGGTCAGACCAGGTTGGAGGTTGAAAAAAAAATGTCCCAAAAAACACTGTGGTGTGTTTTACCATTGTGGGTGATAGTCTGAAAAAGATCGATTTTTTGGGGGGGGTTACCCTCCTTCCCCCCTACATTTGGCAACACTACTATACAGGGGGCACATGTAGGGCAATAGGACAACTTTATTTTTTTGATTAAAGGTTTCCTGGGCTTGTGCAGTGGCTGTAATATACATTTCTATTATATTTTGTAATTCGCGCCGTATGCAAATTAGGCTTCACTAGCGTAACTGCGCTTTGCCTAGCGAAGTAACACTAGTGCAAATACGCTACCGTTCGCCGACCTGAGCGTAACTTCGCCCTTTAGTGAATTTGCGTAGCGCTGGCGAAAATTCGCCTGGCGAATGCTAGCGAAGCTTGCGCTGGTGTTTCTTCAGATCTTAGTGAATGTCCCACTAAGAGTGTCCGAGCGAGGCTGCTTTTGCAGGAAAGTCCAGGCACATGAGGACACTTGATCTGGATAGTCCCAGGGGGGGGGCACTGCCCCCTCTTGCCCCCCTCTGTGGACGCCCATGGGCTGAATAGAACAATCGGCAGAGTCGGCTGGGGAAGATAATCCTGTCACCTAGGCTCCAATATATGTCTATACTCTCCTCTTTTAGAACAATAGGGGCTTACTGGGAGGTTGGGACTATAGGGGCATAAAAGGAGCCACCAGGAGAGACTTGGGAGACAGTCTTCAGGGACAGGGGAAAGGACTCCCACATGTCAGATCTACCACTGTACTACTCGTTGGACATTTGTTACTTGGAGTCTTCTTTGGACTTTGAATTAGACTTTGTGAGACTCCGGAACTGCGTTTATTATTTTGTACAGGGGGATTTGTTCCTGTTGCTTTGCCCTTGGACAGTACAAAATAAATTGGAAATTGCCACGTGGTTATTCGTCTGTGTATTCTACATGCTTCAGTTTGGTCATTTTCATGAAATTTGGTGGCTAGCGACAGGATACATTAAAGGAAAACTATACCCCCAAACAATGTAGGTCTCTATAAACAGATATTGCCTAAAACAACTCATATGTAAAACCATGCTTCATGTAAATAAACCATTTTCATAATAATACACTTTTTCAGTAGCATGTGCCATTGGGTCATCATAAATAGAAAATAACCATTTTAAAAAATAAGGACAGCCTCCTGGGATCCTAGGATCCAACGGTGCACACAAACATACCAAACAAACTATAACGTTAGGTCACATGAGCCAATTAACAGAGAAAGTTCTGTCTTTTGCTTCAACACTTCTTCCCTTTACAGTTAAAGTTTAAATATTTCTGGTCAGGTGATCTCTGAGGCAGCACACAGACCATCATGAAATGGTAGTTCAAGGCAAGAGATGTAAAAGGGCAATATTTACTTAAATATATATACCAGGTAGGTAAGATTCTTTAATATGTCACTTGATTTGATATGAACTATCTGTTGCTCAAAAATTCATTTTCGAGGTATAGTTTTCCTTTAAGACATCTTAAACTGGATTGTCACGAACCCAATTATCAATCATGGAACAAGAGCTGGCTGAGCTACGTCTGTCTGTCCTTCAGGGATTATGCCATAATCGCGGACTCTTCCTACAACAAGTCAAATGGCTGCCATTATAGCCCAACATACAAGGACTCCTCACCCAGGCCAATCAGATGTGGATATCATTCTAGAGCTTGAGAGGGAGCAGTCAGTGTCCTCTCTACTTACTCCACAAATTGGGGAGGAATTGAACCTTCATCTTGCCACCTCAGAGGACTTAGAGGCAGAGGGTGCAGTGCATTGTGCATCCCCTGATCCACTGGATGATCCAATAATGGATCTGTATCGTTCTCAGCTGGGAGCTGATCTGACTGGAGCTGAGAGACTTAAACTGCTAGAGTTGACCATCCAGGAAAGTCAAGCTAGGACCAGGATATGCAGCAACAGGGAGCAGGTCCAGTAATTCCAAAACGTGGTAAAGTCAACACATACTGTACCGCTTCCCTTCTTTTAATGAGGGCAAGGAAAGTATTGATGCATATTGAAGGACTTTTGAAATCCTGTGTGAGGATTGTATTCCTGATTGTTACTAAGATACTGTGTTATTTGAGTGGCCATTATCTTAATTCTACATAATTAACGTAGTAAAATAACTTAATGTAGCAAAAGAATTAATGTAGCATAATAATTTACAATTTGACTTGATAACCTCACTAAATAATATGGTATCAGAAAGAATCTAGAAGTTGACCAATAGTGGTTAGACAAGATGTAAATCGTATAGGTAAGCATCTGAGTTTTATTTTGATAACCATTGTAATAATTGTAAGACCATCCCTATCCGAATCCTAATTTGCATGTGCAAATTAGGGGCAGGGAGGGAAATCATGTGACTTTTTGGCACAAAACAAGGAAGTTGAAAATGTTTTCCCCTTCCCACCCATAATTTGCATATGCAAATTAAGGTTCGGATTCTGTTCGGTATTCAGACAATTCTTTCTGGAAGGATTCGGGGGTTCGGACGAATCCAAAATAGTGGATTCAGTGCATCCCTAATACATACATACATACATATATGTATGTTAGGTCTTGACAATGGTCTTAGATGGAGACCGAAACTTTGACCTGTCCTATATTTTTAGTATGTAACAAATAAAAGTAACTTTTTAAGCCTTTTAAAATCCTGGTGAGGAAATTCAAAAGAGACTAGAAAATGTTAAGATAAACAAAGGTCCAGGCCCAGATG
>CM044443.1:58938805-58950062 GCA_024363595.1 Xenopus borealis | reverse complement strand
CTGCTCGTTGCCTAGGAGCAGGGGATCGAGGAGGAATGGAGCGAGCGGCTCAAAAAGCCGATCCTCCATTCCTAAACCCGGAAGTGCAGCAGAATGTAGAATGTACGTTCTGTGGCAGCATCAACAGAATCAGTCATCACAACATCAACCGGCAGTGCATTCCACAACCTCACTGTCCTCACTGTGAAGAACCACCTAAACTGCTTCAAATGAAAGTCCTTTTCTTCTAGTCTGAAGGGGTGGCCTCTGGTGCGTTGATCCTCTTTATGGGTTAAAAGGTCCCCTGATATTTGTCTATAATGTCATGTAATGTACTTGTAAAGTGTAATCATGTCCCCTCACAGGTGCCTGGACAGTCTACCCTCATAATTTAAGTCTTCCATCCTTCTAACCAGTTTATTTGCATGTCTCTGCACTCTCTCCATCTCATTCAAACATTTTACTCCATCTCATTTATATCCCTCTTAAGGACTGGAGTCCAAAACTGCACTGCATACTCCAGATGAGGTCGTACTAGGGATCTATAAAGACATATAATTATGTTTTCATCTCTAGAGTTTATGCCCTTTTTATGCAAGACAGAACCTTATTTGCTTTAGTAGCTACAGAATGACAATGCCCAGAATTAGACAACTTGTTCTCTATAAAAAACCCAAGATCCTTCTAATTTAAGGAAACTCCCAAAACACTGCCATTTACTGTATAACTTGCATTTATATTATTTTTTCCAAAGTGCATAACCTTGCATTTATCAACATTGAACCTCATTTTCCAGTTTGCTGCCCAGTTTCCCAACTTAGACAAATCACTCTGCAGAGTTGCAGCATTCTGCACGGAACCTATAGTTCGGCACAATTTAGTATCATCTGCAAAAATAGAAACATTACTTATAATGCCCACCTCCAGGTCATTAATAAACAAGTTGAAAAGCAAGGGACCCAGTCCAGAGCCCTGTGGTACACCCCTAACAACATTGGTCCGATGTTACCAGTGTTACATCTTTTAACCAGTTCTCTATCCAGGTACAAATGCTATGTTCCAGGCCAACATTCCTTAATTTAACCAGTAACCTTCTGTGTGGCACTGTATCGAATGCCTTAACAAAGTCTAAGTACATCACATCCACTGCCATCCCAGAATCGAGGTCCCTGCTTACCTTCTCATAAAAAGAAATTGTTAGTCTGGCAAGATCTATTACGCATAAAACCATACTGGCACAAATTTAAAGTATTTTTATTTGCTATGAAGTCCAGTATCATATCCTTTATTAATTCTTTGAAATGCTTTCCTACCACCGACATCAGATTAACTGGCCTATAGTTTTGAGGCTGAGAACGAGATCCCTTTTTGAATAGCAGCACCACATTAGCAATTTGCCAGTCTCTTGGCTAAAGCACGAAGTGTCTAACGCTAGCGCTAATTCGCCAGCGTGACGTCATTTTGCAACTTCGCAAATTCACTAATACCGGCTCTGGCGAATTTTCGCTAGCGAAGAAGATAGACTTGTGCAACTTCGCACCCTTACGCCAGGCGAAGTTGTGCACTGACGAAGGATCGTAACTTCGCAAATTCACTAAGATGAACATTTTCCTCAATGTTAGCACTTACGCTAGACGTTACAAAGTTCAATACAATAGATAGGAGGTTGAAAATGTCAAATTTTTTCTAAGTCCCCAAAAAACGCTGGCGTATTTTAGCATAGGAGGGTGATAGTCTGAAAAAGATCGATAATATTTTTGGGGGTTACCCTTCTTCCCCCCTACATTTCCTAACATATGGCAACTCAACTATACAGGGGGCATGTTTAGGGCAATAGGACAACTTTATATAATTTATTAAAGGTTTCCTGGGCTTGTGTAGTGGAATGTAATGGCTGTAACATATACTTCTATTATAAGTTAAAGTTCCCGCCGTATGCAAATTAGGTTCGCTAGCATAACATTGATCTGACTAGCGAAGTAAAACTAGCGCATTTACGCTACCTTTCGCCGACCTGAGCGTAAATTCGCAGTTTAGTGGATTTGCGTAGCGCTGGCGAAAATTCGCCTGGCGAAGTGCGGCAAACATTAGCGAAGCCTACACTGGCGAATTTCGGATCTTAGTGAATCTGTCCCAATGAATCCTGAAAAATGTTTGGCGATAACAAAAGATGTTTGGCAATAACAGAGCTAAGCTCGCTAAGTACCCTGGGATGAATACCATCTGGCCCTGGACCTTTGTTTATCTTAACATGTTCTAGTCTCTTTTGAATTTTATCATGTATGAACCATGCATCATTAGATGTATTACTAGAATTGGGACTATTAATAAGGAAAACTTCATTAGCTGATTCCTCATTTGTGTAGACAGACAAAAAAGTATGCCTTCAGAATCTGATCTTTTTGCTTGTTCTCATCAACCAGCTGACCCCCTGCTTAATTTTTTTACTATTATAATATTTTAAAAAATAATTTTGTATTCTTTTTACTGCAATATCCTTTTCCATATTTTAGCTTGCCCTTTGCATGATTTATTGGCCTCCTTGTACCTTATAAATGATTTGGCTGTCCCTTAAAACCTTAAAAGCACATCTTTTCTTACCCACCTCAACATCAACACTTCTATTGAACGAAAACAGATTTGCTTTGCAAAGACGTTCCTTGCTGACAAGAGTATAATGACATGTATATTTATTAAACATATTAAAGACTTCCCTGCCTGAAATTCAGTGTTTTAGTTACTCCCTTATAGAATTGCCTCTGCAAAAGAATCTTAAAGGAAACCATGTTATGATCGCTATTTCCTAAATGCTCACCCACACAAATGCTAGAGATGAGTTCAGTATTATTAGTTATGACAAGATCCAAAAGAGAGTTATTCCTAGTAGGTGGGATAAAAAGTTGTCATTGAGCATATTTACAAACCTACTAGCTTTTTCTGACTTGGCAACCCCATTACCCCAGTCAATTTCTGGATAATTGAAGTCACCCCTAGTAATAACTTCAACTAGTTGTGAAGCTGCTTCTATTTGTAAGAGTAGCTTGGCTTCATACTCATCACTTATACGAGATGATTTATAGCATACACCAATGATAATTTTCTATCTATACCCAGATAGATTCCACACTCTCATCAGTCAGTGCCAGCAATGTTTATTTCTGTAGTGCAGATATCCCCAACCTTTTGAACCTGTGAGCAACACTTAGAAGTAAAAGGAGTTGGGGAGCAACACTAGCATGAAAAATGTTCTTGGGGTGACAAATAAGTGCTGCGATTTGCCATTTGGTAGCCCCTATGTGAATTGTCAACCTACATTGAGGCTGTGTTTGGCAGTACACCTGCTTTTTATGCAACAAAAACTTGTCTCCAAGCCTGGAATTAAAAAAATAAGCCCCTGCTTTGAGGCCACTGGGAGCAACATCCAAGGGGTTGCAGAGCAACATGTTGCTCGCGAGTAGGCCCGGACTGACCATATGAAGTTTCGGGCATTTTCCCGACGGGCCGCTCCAGATTTAGTTCAAGGTGGCTGCTGATGCTCCTGATTCTCTATTAATAGAAATATATGCAGGCACTAGGACCGCTCCTGCACCAGCTCTCTCTCCCACTGTGGCTCCACCCCGCCCACTCCTCTATGTTCCGGTCAGTGCTGAAGGGCTGTGTGCAGGCCTGCAAGCCTTTGGGGGTACAGCAGGATTTAGTCTTAAAGAGGGGCCTGGCTATGCTACTGTTTCAAGTTTAGCTGGCCCCCCTTAAGACCATGGACATCGCTGAAGTCTGGATCTGCAGTTTCTGTGAGTCATTTCTCTCCCTCTCTCTTTCTCTCACTGCACTTTCTGTCTCTCTCTCTGCCCTTCTCCCTGTCTTTCTCTGCACTCTCTCTGTCTGTCTCTGTCACTCTCTCTGAACTCTCTCTCTGTCTCTGTGCACTCTCTGTCTCTCTATGCACTCTCTGTCTCTCTATGCACCCTCTGTCTCTCTATATGCACTCTCTGTCTCTCTCTGCACTCTGTCTCTCTCTGTCTTTCTCTGTCACTCTCTCTGTCTTTCTGTCACTCTCTCTGAACTCTCTCTCAGGGCACTCTCTGTCTCTCTATGCACTCTCTGTTTCTCTCTATGCACTCTCTATCTCTCTCTGCACTCTGTCTCTCTCTCTGCACTCTCTGTGTCTCTCTGCAATCTGTCTCTCTCTCTCTTTCTGTCACTCTGTCATTTTCTCTGCCTCTCTGTCTCTCTCTGCACTCTGTCTCTCTGCACTCTGACTCTATCTGCACTGTCTGTCTCTCTCTGTCTGCATTCTCTGTCTCTCTCTCTGTCTCTTTCTGAATTACACTTAAAGGAGAACAAACCCCCAAATAGAAAAAACCCTGCCCCATACCCTGGGTAGACCCCCCCAGCCTACCTGCCCCCTCCCCCTGGGCAAATGCCCCTAATTTATTACTTAAAGGGCACCTGTTGGGGCAAAATTGTACCCCCAACCAAAGGTGCGGGCTGATAGAGCCTGCATTCCGGTTGGGGGTTTCACTATTTTTTTTTTAGAAAATGCCCCTCGCCAGCGCTAGCGGTCTCACTCCAGGAAGGAGCTTCTGGAGCGAGCAGCCGTCTCCCCACAAGAGCGCGTCTTACTGACGTCACACGCATTCGCAGAATGAAAAGCAGCCAGAATTGTGACCGCTTTTTCATTTAAACCTCTGTGCAGATCTGGCCTCAGGATTTCAAGGCAGCCATCTTTTTTTTCGGTCTTCTTTGGAATTATACTGGCTTTTTCTGTGCATGCCCAGTTGTAGTAAAGTCACTAACTTTTTTCTGAAATTTCTGACTTTCGGTGCATGCGCAGTTGTTCAGGACTGGAAGTTTACTACAACTGCGCATGTACCAAAACTTCTAAAGAAAGAAGAAATCGCCTGTGAACTCCTGATGACAGAATCTACATGGAGGGGTCATTATAAAAAAATTAAGGGCATTTGTCCAGGGGGGCAGGTAGGCTAAGGGGAGGGGGGTCTACCCATGGTAGGATTTTTTCAATTTCGGGTTTGGTTCTCCTTTAAGTGAGAAAGGCAGCTCTTTATGCACATACATTTTTTGCAGTTTTACCCCAATATATGAGTGGATGTGTACAAGCTTGTTTACATGTGGACTGTTTTGATTTTTTTTGCCCGGGCTGCTTTTTACCCCCAGTCCGGCCCTGCTCGCGAGCTACTGGTTGGGGACCACTGCTTTAGTGCATGGCTTTAATTCAGGCTTTACATACAAACACACTCCTCCCCCTTTTTTAATCCCTCTGTCCCTCCTAAAAAGGGTGTAACCATTTAATTTCACAGTTCAGTCTTGTTTCATCCCACAATGTCTCAGTGATACCAATTGTATCATCATTTTTAGAGCATGCAATTAATTCTAGGTCTTCCATTTTACATGACAAACTTTGTGCATTTGCCAGCATACCGCAGAGGTTACTACTTTTACTTTTTAAATTTGCATTACTTTAAGGAGAATTATATGTTAAGTTAGTAACAGTCTGTTTTCCGTGTAACAGAGCGACCTTCTTAGCTGGTAAACTTTATGCCCCCTCACTCCTCCCCCATGACCCCTTACTAATCCCACTACCATAGCTTCCCCATAATTCTATTTCTCACACACCCCCGCCTAGTTTAAACACTCCTCTAACCTCTTGGCCTTCTTTTTCCCTAGTACAGTGGACCTCCTTCCATTGAGGTGCAATCTGTCACGACTGTATAGTTTGTACCCCAAGGAAAAATCAGCCCAGTGCTCTAGGAACCCAAACCCTTCCTTCCTATACCAAGACTTAAGCCATGAATTTAGCTCGCTAAACTCCCACTGTCTACCTAACCTTGCACGTGGCACAGGCAAAATTTCCTAAAAATTACATTGGAAGACGTTACCTTAATCTTAGAGCCTAGATCCCTGAACTCACTCTTTAAGGTCTTCCATATACCATTTATCTTGTCATAAGTACCTATATGTATTAAGACCATTGGATCATGCCCAGCCCCACCCAATATTTTGTCTACCCGATCAACCACATGCTGAACCCTGGCATCAGGTAGATAGCAAACTGTTTAGTTGTAGCGATTCAGACGACTGATTACCCTATCTACTTTCCTATTTATTGAATTACCTAAAACCACAATCTGCTTAGGCCTGACTCTGCTCTCCTCCCCACCAATACTTGAGAAACCGGTCTCCCAATGTTAGAGAGATCAGCCATATTTAGAATTGCCAATCCAGAGTTCACACTCCCATCATCTTCACACAATCTGGCAAAACTGTTGGGATGCATAAACCCAGGATTAGTCTCCCTTTTCCTTTTGCCCACCTTAGATTTTCTAACTGTCACCCAGCTAGCTGCCTCAACATCCTGCTGCTGTTCTGTTCCCCCCAAACTATCTGACCCTGCTAGGAGACTCTTTTCAAGATTGTGAATCGACCACAGTGTTGCAATTTGTTCCTCTAGTGCTCTTAATGGACTTTAGCTTTGGAAATTTGCTCACATCCACCACAGAGCTAAGCATTTTGGATCTTTTGTTCCAAATTTGCATACAGACTGTGCACTGGGTCAGACCTCCAATCTTGCTAGCACTCGTTATCTCAGTTACAGATCAAAACAGGAATAAAAAAATATTAGGGTTTAGAACAAACTTCTGACCTAGTTTGAACCTCCTTTAGTTTGTTACTCTAGTGTTTGCACCTCCACTTACAAAGCCCCCACTTAAAGAGCAAACACTTAAGAGCAGCTAAACACTAGAGCAAGCTCCATTGGGGTCCCAGGGGTTCTATTTATACAGTCTGTTCAGGTGCAACTAATCAAACCCCACCCCCTCAAACTGAGGGAAAACTAACTGCAAAGTAAAGCAGGTTGTGACAAACTTGCTGTAAGCACAATAACACACCAAACTTTGCTTTTTAGCACCAAATACAGAAAAAATAAATAATTATAAAATATATTGTTAAATATACCACCTCACTATAAAATAACAGTTAATAACAAATACTTATCCTTCTCAGTTGATTTGTTTGCTTTTAGTTGCTTTTTCAGTCAGCAGCCTGTTTGAAGCAGACTCACTAGAGTACCAGGGGTTCTATTTATACAGTCTTTTCAGGTGCAACTAATCAAACCCCACCCCCTCAAACTGAGGGATAACTAACTGCAAAGTAAAGCAGGTTGTGACAAACTTGCTGTAAGCACAATAGAATAACAAACTTTGTTATAAAGCGATACCTTACTTTGTATAGAGCAACATTCTATTTTGTTCAATATGGGTCACTTATGGCAGTTTCCATCTCTTGTTTTATATTATTTTTCAGTGGTTATGATGTGGATTATTGCAATACAATTGGCGGATCCTGAAGGATCATTCTCCTTGTGTACCAACAGGTCCCTTGGAAGCATTGCGCCAGTGCTTGTTTTTGCCCATATACTTTTCTTGTCTGATCTTATTTCTAGACTCTTTAAACTCGGGCCCTCTCTACAGGTATAATATCTACTCTTCTTCATAATAGTCCAGGCCAATATAGTTACTAGTGATGCACCAAATCCGGATTCAGTTCAATATTTGGCCAGGATTTGGCCATTTTCAGCAGGATTCGGCTGAATCCTTGTGCTCTGAATCCTTAAAATCATGTAAAAAAAATTTGCCATGCACGAAGACTTTTATCCTTCTCACTAATTAGCATTCGGTTCAGTATTCGGCCGAATCTTTCACAATGGATTTGGGGGTTCGGCCAAATCCAAAATAGTGGATTTGGTGCATCCCTAATAGTTACCACATATTATGCACCTGAGAGCAAGCCACATGACATTCCATTACCATGTGGGATTCCAGCATTCCCCCTTAGCATATGGGCTACATCATCTATTTTATTACATACCTCTAGTCCGATTGCCTTTTCGAGTCATGAAGGAACTTTTTCCCCCTCTGAGGCAAATTGGAGAGGCTTCCCTCTGGATCAACTAGCAGTTAGGCAGGTTAAAGAGTTAAACGGTTGAACTTGATGGACGTGTGTCTTTTTTCAACCTAACTTGCCATGTTACTATGTATGTATCTAAGGCCATCAAACTATATGGAGAGCTGACACCCAGCAAAAAGGGATGAATTCTAGCACTACATTTCCCCCCTTAACAAGCATTTAATACATATTTAAATACAGTTGTGCCCATAAGTTCACATACCCTGCCAGAATTTATGATTTCTTAACCATTTTTCAGAGAATATGAATGATAACACAAAAACATTTCTTTCATTCATGGTTAGTGGTTGGCTGAAGGCATTTATTCTTAAACAACTGTATTTACTCTTTTTAAATCATAATCACTACACAAACTACCCAAATTACCCTGATCAAACATTTACATACCTTGGTGATTTGGCCTGATAACATGCACGCAACTTGACACAAAAGGGTTAGAATGGCTATTAAAGGTAACCATCTTCATCTATGATCTGTTTGCTTGTAATTAGTGGGTGTGTATAAAAGGTCACTGCCTTTCTGGACTCCTGACAGACCCTTGCATCTTTCATCCAGTACTGCACTGATGTTTTTTGGATTCTAAGTCTTGAGGAAAGCAAAAGAATTGTCAAAGGATATGCGGGAAAATGTAGTTGAACTCTATAAAACAGTAAAGAGATATAAGAAAATATCAAATAAATTGAGAATGCCAATCAGCAGTGTTCAAAATCAGCCCGGAACCTGCATTGGGACATACTTGGACATTCCAGCATGACAATGATCCAAAACACAAGGCCAAATCGACCTGTCATTGGCTACAGCAAAATAAAGTGAAGGTTCTGGAGTGGCCATCTAAGTCTCCTAACTTCAATATCATTGAGCCACACAGTATTAAGAACTGGCATATGTAAACATTTGATCAGGATCATTTGGGTAGTTTGTGATGCAAATCACTCCTTTATGTCCCTTTGGCTAACTATGCATCTAGAACCGCTGGTTTATGGCACAGATACAGGAGTGATTTGAATGATTCCAATTATGCCTTATGGGAGAATTTAAAACTCTCATTTTGGTATCTAGGCAGTACTATGTGTACGGCATGATACAAGAAAATACCTTCTGATTTCAGAAGGCTTCACTTTGCATGTTATTACTTGTGAAGGGCTTTTTGGCTACTTTCAGTTCTTTTCACCCTAACCAGGTTCAGTTTTCCTTTTTGTTGCTCTCCAGGTCGTACTTCTCAGAAGCCATGTTCCAATATTTCGCTCTGATAAGATCTAACAAGATCAAAACAGGCTGTCTGCAAGTTTGGATATATGCCTCTGAATCTTTAGGCTGTATCTGTGCTATAAACCAGTGGCTCTGGATGCATAGTTGGCCAAAGGGACATAAAAGAGCTCTTTGTCACATACCTTTCTCCTCTGTTCGAAGCCGGGGTTTTGGACACCATTTGCCACCATACAGCGGACCCTTGACAAGGCATCTGCATTACCCTGCAGTTTGCCTGCTTGGTCATCCACTGTGAAATTGAAATCTTGCAAGGAAAGGAACCAATGGGTGGCCCTTGTATTTCTTTCTTGTGCCTGTGAAATCCAGGTTAAATGAGAGTGGTCCATAATGAGCACAAAATGGCGGGCAAAAAGATAGTACTGCAAAGCTTGCAGTGCCCATTTACTTTCCAGGTACTCTCGCTCAACAAATACTATAATTTTTCTCAGCAGGGGTCAACTTCCTGCTCAAGTAGACTACTTGGTGCTCTTCACCCCCAACTAACTGTGACAATACCACCCCTAAACCAACACCAAAAGCATCAGTTTGTACAAAAAAATTATTTTTGA
Source organism: Xenopus borealis (assembly GCA_024363595.1). Lineage (NCBI taxonomy): Eukaryota > Metazoa > Chordata > Amphibia > Anura > Pipidae > Xenopus > Xenopus borealis. Next base: position 58,940,283 of record CM044443.1, on the reverse strand, counting down.
AATCTGGTGCGACCAACACTGGATCTTGGCACAAAATTACTTTCAACTTGAAGTGCCTCTTCTGCCTCAGGACCCCACTTAACCATTGTGGACCATTTCCTTTTGGTCAGGTCAGTTAAAGGAGCAGCCCTGGTTGCAAAATGGTGAAAAAACCTGCGATAATAGCCCATCATACCAAGAAAAGTATGGACCTGCTTTTTGGTGAGAAGTTGGCGCCAATCCTTAATTGCCTCCACCTTGTTCACTTGAGGCTTGATAACGCCTCACCCTATAGTGTACCCAAGATAAAGGGCTCTTCCAGACCTAGGGTACATTTCTTGGGATTTGCTATCAGGCCTGCCTCTCTAATGGAATTTAGGACAGCCTGTACTCTGGCGAGGTGACTTGACCAAACCCTGCTAAAAATGACCATGTCATCCAAATAACAGAGGCAAAATGTTGATGAGGTTTAAGAATGTGGTCCATCATTCTTTGAAATGTGGCTGGATTACCCTGGAACCTGAATGGCATACGTACATACTGAAAGAGCCCTTGTGGGGTAGAAAAGGCTGTTTTCTCCCTAGCTGTTTCCAACATTGGTACCTGCCAATACCCCCTAGTTAGGTCAAGAGTTGTTCTGTACATAGCAGGTTTAGGAACAAGCACAATGGGACTATTCCACTCACTTCCAGACTTCTCAATTACACCCAAATCAATCCAGCCCTGTCTACGGGCTTCTGGGATCTGATAGGGCTTAAGCTGGACCCAAACCTGAAGATCAGTAATGACATCATGCTTGTCAGATTTTCAAATAAATTAATAATTAATTAATCATAAGAATATTTAGGTGGGACTTCCGGGTTCGGCGCCTACAGGAATGGAGGCTTAAGAGCAGCGCTCCACAGACCAGCGTTATAAATCTGCAATACTCGCCTGCTTTTTTTTCTAGCAGCTTAAGTTTGAAGATATATGAGGCAGGGAAGTCTTCAGGGAAGGATGGGAGTGTTCCTGTAGAGGCTCTGGTGTAGACAGTGAAGCGGCACTAAGTGAAAAAGTGCGACCTAAAGTAAAGGTTGTGGCAAAGGGCGGCTAACAGATTCAACTGTATAACTGCGGGAATTCCCTCAGGGATTTCTCTGCTTTGAGACCGCAGGTTACATAAAAGTTTACCTCAGCCATCAAAGTGAAATGTTGCCAAGGCAGAAACTTCTGTCACCCTGAGCATTACAAAGTGTGTGGTAAATGACAAGTGCACCGTTGCCATCTTCTGTCTGTTCTTGGTATCTGCCTATTCAAAGCTACAGTTTCTTTTATCTGCATGATGGAGTTTCTATTCACTTATTGTATCGGCCCAGTTGCCCCACCAATGTTTTAAAACATTTACTACTGATTCTATAGTATCTATGTGGAGAACCTGAACTTTATTGAGGTCATTATTTTCCTATTTCAGGAAATCCTTACTCCTCAGGAGAACGCTTCCTCTAAAACAAAACCAAAAA
>CM044443.1:58909545-58938795 GCA_024363595.1 Xenopus borealis | reverse complement strand
AAGAACAGAAAAAGTATAAAAACAGAAAAATAATCAAATAAATAATAGAAAACTAGAAAAGACTATTTAAAAAAAAAAGGTTAAATTCTCCTGGTGTCTCTGAAAGTTGTTATTACCCTTTCGTTTTTGGTCCCTCCCCATGATGTCATCCAAGTTCATGGGTAAAACATATGAAAAACAGAGCAAGAAGAACGTAAAGCAACTAACCCCTAATTCGCCCATCTTGTGTCAGTCTCACAAAATGCTTTCCCATGCTTCAATTGCTTCTGAAGGCTATTGAACCCAGTTATTGAGCAATCAATTGATAAAGCTATAGCAAAACTTCAAATCTCAAAATCTCACAGCATCTGGGTAGCCATGACAAAAAATTTTTAGAGCTGTAATCCACAGTTTCTTCTTTATATGATGACACAAATAGAGCACAAAAAAAAATTTGAATTTTTGGAAAGATCTCTTTCTGAAGGTTGATGATCTGGAAAATCGCTCAAGATGCAACAACATGAGATTTATAGGGATTCCGGAAGTTCATAAGATGGACTCCTTATGTAAGACCCGCCACGCACCAGCGCATAAACGCTTGCGCGCATCAACTTAGGCGCCAACGCATGAATGCTGGCACACGTAAAAATGGACGCTCCCACCAAAGCACTTAGGAGCTATGACCTCTAATTTGGGTGCCTGGCTTCCTATTGGTCCCTGATGTGTCTGTCTTCCTCAGCCTGCTCCTGGTTGGTTCCTGTTCCCTTAAATACCTTCCTCCTCACAATGCCCAATGCCTCACAATTGACCCTCTGCTTGTTTTCCTGGACATTCGAACCTTCGATGCCTGAAACCGACCTTTGCCTGAATTTGACTACGCTTTCGTCTGATCCCTTTGGTACCTCGCTTCTCTGACTTCTGGTACTGACCTTGCCTGAACCTATCTATGTCCTTGCCTGATCCCTTGTACTACGCTTTGGTAACACGCCTGGCTCCTTTGCTGTCTCCGCCGCAGAAAGCCTGGGGGGGCATCGGTGAAGACCGGAGCCATATAGGAGTTCCTGTTGCCACTAGTCCTCCGAGGACCAGCCATCCTCCTATGGGCTCCCAGGTAACAGTACATTACACCTTATTTAAGATTGTCACAAAGATTATCCCTCAAAAACTAGGGATCTTGTCGGATTTACACCCTTTAAAAGTTGAAAGACTTCATAGGATTGGGCCACCCAAGGACTCTCATCAAACCAGACCTAGGGTCGTCATTGTTAAATTCTTGGACTACTTTGACAAAAATGCTCTCTTTCAAGCATTCAAAAAATCCAAAGGTCTTGTACTTGATGGTAATAACATTCTTATCTTTCAAGACTACTCAGTTTTCTTATCACAAAAAATGAAGGAATTTTCCAACTCTTGCCAACAACTGGTATCACTAGACAAAAACTTTTCCTTATTATATCCTGCAAAGTTAAAAAAATTTCTACCTTCTGGTCCACGTATCTTTGGCGACTCTTCGGAGGCCCAGCGGTTTGTGGAGCAACTGGGAAAACATAAGAATACCAACTCACTTTCCCCTAATATCAGCCCAATTCCGGATCACTCAACATGTCTCCCGCAAAGAGAGCACAAAGGAAATAGATTTGAGCAATCTTGTCAAGTGACCCAATCACCTACTAATGAGCCCTCTTTTTCACATGACCACAATAAATCTCCAATCTCCCACAAAAGTGAAGACGATATGGTGCTGGAATTTTAAGTCTTAGAACGCTGGTCAATGGTTCTGTCTCTCTGAACAAATCCTCTTTTCAGAGGGTTGGTTGTCCTTTAAACTTTCCCTATAATGGAGCCATATTGGTTCTGGTTATCACTTATTTTAATTGTTATTTCACTTACAGTGATTTTAAGAATTTGTTTACTGTTACCTAACTTTTGTTTAATACCAAAAAAATTTGTCTATATTTACTCAACTTTCACTTCAGTGCTATTAGTTTGTTTTCTTGCATGGTGGATCATAGATTGTATTTAGCATATTGTGACTTCTCATGTCAGCTCACCTTTAATCTAATTTTTCACAGATAACATAATGGCTCTAAATTTAGTCTCTTGGAACGTAACTGATAGTAATCATTATATAAAGAGGAAAAAAATTCTACAGCAGCTCAAAAAACTGAAATGCGATATTGCCCTCTTACAAGAAACCCACCTCAATGAGGGAGATAATAGTATGCTGCTTAGAGAGTGGGTTGGCGAAATGGCCTTCTTCCCGGCCATTAATGAAAAAGGGGGAGTTGAAATTTTGTTCCACAGGAACTTAAACGCCCAAATTCTTTCAACACATAAAGATGAGCAAGGCAGATTTGTCTATGCGGAAGTATTAATCCATGATAAGTTATGGCACCTTATTTCTATTTATGCCCCCCAACCATAGTAAGGAAAGTTTTTTTGTTGATTTAACGAAGAGAATTTCTTCAATCCCACATTCTAATGTTATTCTAGGAGGAGATTTTAATGAAACCCATATATGGGCTTTAGATATATCTGATAACAACATTAACAACTCTAGGAAAAAATCTAAATGGATTGAGGAGTTCATTTCTTCTTCTCATTTGACAGACATCTGGAGGTTGTTACATCCCACAGAGAAAGACTTAACCCACTTTTCTTCACAACACTTGGTGGGTACCAGAATTGACTAAGTATTTGTCTCAAACAATATTATTGCAAAAACAATTGCGGTTGACATAGGTCCTATTATTCACTCTGACCATGCTCCTATCACTGCCCACATTTTCACTTCCATGGTCTTTTCCTGTTACCCTTGCAGAACAAGCCGGTTTTATTAAAATGTTATCAGACAGGTGGGATATATTTTTGACAGAAAATTGTGAGTACTCTGAGAATCTCCCTCTCCTCTGGGACACTTGGAAAGCTGTGATATGTGGGGAAATATCTGCCTTATACGAAAAGTTAATGACAACTTTTTGAGGCTAAGTACACTAATCTAAAAAACTTTCCTTCCCATTAAATTGCAACAAGGCAAGGTTTGGCTAACCTTAAGAGACTTACTCTTTGCCCAATATTCTCAAGCCAAGCTTGCTAATCTAAGTAACAAATATAATAATTTACTAGTTAATCTTTCTAAATGTTGGAACAGGAAATCCACTCTGATCAAAATTAAAGATAAACAAGGCTCCCTTATGAATAATCCCCTAAATCTATTAAATATTTTTAAAGAATACTATGAATCTCTCTACACCTCTAATGGATCTTGTCCTAATGTCAGTAATGACTTCTTAGATTATTTAAATCTTCCCCATCTATCCACCAAGCAACTGGGAGATCTTAATAAACCCATCTCTATAGATGAGGTTATATACACTATTAATAATTTAAAAAAGAAAAAAGCTAGTGGTCCAGATGGTCTCCCCTCCATTTTTTTTATAAAACCTTAAAAACTAATATAAGCCCCTTCCTCACTAACCTATTTAACAATATCTTATTATGTGGAAAAACACTCCCATCCAGTTCCCTTTCCAATTTGATAATTATCCCTAATGATGGCAAAGACCCTGCTCTCCCAGCTTCTTATAGGCCCATCTCATTATTAAACCAAGACATAATTTTTTTTTCCAAAATTGTAGCTGATAGATTAGCCATGATTTTACCTACAATAATTTCCAAATCCGAAAATGGGTTTATAAAAAATAGGTCAGATATTAAAAATATTAGAACCTTAATACAAGTCATTGCTTTAGCCAACAGAAATAAGACCCCATGTACTTTAATTAGCCTGGATGCTGAGAAAGCATTTGATAATGTGATGTCTATATTCCAACCCTATCTCTCAAGTTATAATAGCAGGCACTAAATCCAAACCATTTAAAATTATGAAGGGAACAAGAAAAGGTTGTCTGTTATCTCCACTACTGTTCAATATTTCACTTGAGCCCCTAATCAGAGCCTTAGACAAATTAGAGGCCTCTCAAGGTATTAAATTAAACAAAGGGTATAAAATAAATTCACATAAAACTGAAATTATGAATATTAATGTCTCATTGTCAAAAGACCTTATTAGAATTATGAATCTTAATTCTCCTAAACCACAGCCTAAATATCTAGGGCTTTTTATTCCCAAAGACTTGAATTTTCTTTACTCACTAAACTTTGTTCCAGCCATTAAAAATGTTTTAGCTCTCTGTCACAAATGGAAGAACACCCCTTTGAACCTAAAAGGAAAGGTCGCTCTCTTCAAGATTTTTCCAAAGTTGATTTATCTTCTAACCAATTTTCCAATTCTGCTCAAACATAGTGATATTAGGATTCTGGATTGTGCTTTAAATTCTTTTATTTGGTGTGATAAAAAATCAAAAATAGCCTAACTAAACTATGTGCTCCTCATGTTTTATGAGGCCTAAAGCTGCCGACTTCAGAAATTTTAATTTAGCCTCAATTTCAAGATACCTTTCACCTCCTGTGGAGGAAAACTAAACCTTTATGCCCTTTTAAATATTGGCTCCCTTCTTTTACATTGAGTAGACACTGTAAATCCAACCCTGATTTGATTTCAAACTTAATTTTACGCTTTATGGCGGCTACTAAGAGGGCCCTATTTCGGCTCTGGATATCAGAGTCTACTCCCTCCCTCAAAGAAATCTTAACATATCTAAACTAGTTATGCTGGCAAGAGGCCATAAAAATTACATTTGAGGAACCACATATCAAAACTATGTTTTCTGAAAATTGGTCGCTTTACTTTGACCAAATAGACTCTAAACACAAATCTAAAATTCAGGCGCTGTTACAGATCTAACTAAGTCTGGCCAATAAAATTAACTTGGTATCTACATGATATTTAGTGTTATTATAACTCCACCATGCGAGGTTTAGATTTAGATTTGCTTTAGTTATGTGTTGCTTTTGTTAGCTTATATAGTAGATCTAGTAACTATACTTTATTGTATGGGTCAAGGGACTCATTACACTAATATAAGCCATTTATAATCTTTATGTTTTCACAATTTTATTATGCTTTTTGGGCTGTAAACATCATGAATTATGCATGAAGTTAAATAGCTTAATCATACTCAACTTTTTTTTGTAAAACCCAATAAAAATGTTGAAACATAAAGAAAGGCAGCTTAGATCAGATCCATTAAAATGTACTCAAAGTGAATAAAAAGAGTGATCATTGCCTTTAAAAAAAAAAAAGAATATTTAGGTATAATAATAACATATAATTGTTTTTACTTTATAGAATATAACCTTCTATGGTTTTATTTAATGTATATATGTGATTTATATATTATGTATGTTTGATCTGTAATGTAGTTATCAGGAATAAGTGTTTTATTTTGTTTTATACAAATTAATGTTGGGTGGTTAAGATACATGAAATTTCTTTTATAAAAAGGATAACTTAGTCTACCAGACTGCTGACCCAGGTGTATCACAACTTTAAGCTTAAGCAAATATCAAAGGTTGTATAACCCTTGGTGTCTGTTTGAATATAAGATGGGAACATCTTAAAGAATTTTAAAGCTATCCATAGAATAGAGCCCACATGTTTGTTAGGGTAATAATTAATCAAGGACAGACCAATTTTGAATGGCTAGTGTGTTCACAAGTATTTTGTATGTACTAAAGGTATTAAGGAATCATAAAGCATTGTTCCAGTCTAAGGCAATGTCAACATTAATGTATAACACCAGGCTAAGGAGGTCAAAGGTTATTTTGTATTTTTTTGGATATTTTTAGGGCACGATATTTGAGGCAATAGTACCATCTACAGGTAGTGTAGGACATCACATGTCCAGGGGTCAATAGTTGACGATTAACAAAATATTTAGATCATCTGGTCATAGTTTAACTTTGGAGACTACCTTTCAATTCCAGTTGGTTAGTTCATTAAACCCAGGGGTTGAGTTTTAGACAGAAATGAGGGATAAATTAGGAGACACTGGTATAGGAAGAATAATAAGAGGGAGAACTAAAGAATAAGGAGGACCAATAAGAGGGAGAACTGAAAAAGAGTACTAAGAAAAGGAAAGGACTGGAAAAGAGGACTGGAAAGACAAAAACAGACTTTTAAACTACAGGAAGACTCATTCTCCAGAGAGATCAGGGTGACATCACAGGCCAGTGAGACCTTATATAAATTATATAGTCATACCCTAAACATCGACTTTCCCAGCATTGGGAATAATCTGTTTAATTTGGGTTAATTTTTCCTTTTATTAGTACATATATATTATGATGTCCAAGCTAGTGACTTAATGGGGAAGTAAAAGATTGAGGGTTAGAATTCCTTAAACAGATCGGATCAGTCACATATTCCTCCTTTGATTCTAAGTTAGATAATGCCTTATTATTAAGAAGTAAAAGTGTATATTGTCTTGTGGATGCTTGCCGTGTTGATGATTTTGGTCTTATCGATTTTGAAGTTTGTATTGAGTGAATATCAAGAAGTATTTGGTGGATTTTGTAAGAAATAATAATTGAATTTGTCATTATTATATATAAATAAATTTATTATTTTGTTAAATAGTTGTCTTGATTTTTCACCCCTTGTACCAATTGATTGGGAAATCTCGATATCGAATTCAGAGTTGGGCATATATTATTTAAGACTCCTCCTGTTTATTACTTATAAGGAACCTTAAATTCTTTTATGTGATTTTATCAAATATACATTTAAATAGCCCAACATATTTTGCTGAGATCGAGACAATTTTCTCATACTGGTACAAATAGTGAAAAACCTTCCAATACTTCTGTCAAGCTAGTTTTTTTTTATTAACTAATTGAGACCATGAGTGTTGCAAGCAGGGAGAGTGGGAATACCCCAGAACAAATGATCCACAATATTGTTGAATTCATATATACACGGTTAAAATTTGATCAAGGGATGGATGTTTGGATTAATGATTTGAAGAGAAATGCTAGAGCAGAACTTAATGATATCTGGGCAACAGATGGCATGGTTGAACGCTATTTGAACTTAGCCTCTAACAGTTCAGACAAAGAGAAAAAATGTATGTGTGCCCTACCTCCTGTTTTATATGCATTAATGGAGGTAGATAGCCTATCAAAAGCTAGAAAAGATGATGTAGAAAAATTGAGGTCTCAATTACATGAGCTAGAATCAAACATCCAACATATGAAATCTGACAGATAGATATCTCAAACAAGGAAGCATTTATTAGGGACTTAGAAACTGATGCTGAACATAGTCGCATAGCATACCATAAGCTCAGAGAGAATTTGGAAGAGTTACGGTAGAAGTACTATAAAAATCAACAGTCAGGTATATATGATAGGGAGAGATCTCCTGATCCTCCAATAGTAACTCCCCAATATAAAAATTGGGCACCATATGCCCCTTAGAGCCAAACCAATTGATAATGGTGATTCAGAGGCACAAGATGTTTTGAGACAGTTGAATGAAGCTTGCCAATCTGTGACCACCTTAATAGTTAATCACAGAACAAGGTTTCCTAAAGATTCTTTTTCAGACACAAGCCCAGAGAGGAATGTGCGGAATCAAACACCTATGTATCCCATAGTGTTTCCAATACAAGTGAAGTTGAGAGTGATGAGAGATGGCAAGGATCCGGTCCTTTCCCAAACAGGGGGAAGAATATCCATAAGAGGGGTTCAAAAGGGAAAAATCCCCAATCTCCAGGAGAAAAACAAAATTCTGCCAGCATAATTACATTTTTGAATACTGCTGTACCAAAATTTTCTAAGAAAGGTTCTTCCCAGATTGCAAACCACTTAGAACTATATGAATCTACTATGGATTCATTAAAATTATCTGAGGCAGACAGAATCAGGTTTCTTCCATGGGCCTTTGATGACAGATACCGTCATTACTTTTCCTCCTTTAGAGAGAGAGGAATCAACCACGAGGAACCGGGATGATCCTCAAAACCAAAACACCCATAGACATGTTAAGCGACATTGTAAGTAAATTGTCTCAAGTTTCTGAAGGAAAACAACCTGAAGTTTTTTTAGAGGAAAAACCAGGGCCAAGCTCCGCCAAATAAAGGAAGCAGAACCAGATCCCTATATGGAAATGGACAGGAAAGAATCAAATACAGTCAATGATAATGTTTTGCATTACCCCGACCCTGGATTCAGGGACGAGAAGGGAAAATCTAATATTTCATTTGTTTTACAGCCTAATAAGGACAATTTTTGTAATCCGGTTTTACTTGAACCCATGTGTGAAGTACCCTCGGTTCAGTCTGTTCCACTGGTGAAATCCATAGAAACACAGATGCCCTGCAGACAGAACAAGGAGGAGCAATCTCCAAATATCCTGACGCTGCAGAGAGATCATTTCTTAAATCAACAGATGATAAAACACTCAATTTACTCTGTAATCTCTTACAGTTAGATGGCCAGTATTTTATAGATACTTGTCTCCAAGATGGATGTGTCGGACCAATCCAAGGTTTATTGGATACCAGGTCTCAGGTCACTATTTTGTCTTTCAGCTATTTCCAACAGATTTTGGAGTCCTTGAAAAATAAACCGAGACTGTCGACATTTGATGGATCTCTGGTAAGTGTAGGTGGTGATAGTCTACAAGTTAAAGGAATATCCTGGCTGATATATAAGATTGGTAAAAAGACCATTAGACATCCAATGTTGATTGTAGATCTTCCATATGATTGGCTGATCATTGGAATTGATCTGCTCAAAAGGTTAAGATCCATAATTGACTTTATTAACAAAGCAAACCCCAATCGCTTTTGAACGCTCCCACAATACACGACCATAACATAGTTGCCACATGATCGAAGAAAGGCCTAATTCTGTCGAAATCCATTTCTGGAACAATCAAGTACCAAATGTCACGATCCTAAAAAATGGTAAACCCGAGAAAAATTATTATGCTGCAGTCCACATCATTAATATCCAGAAGGATAAGATTGAAATTATAATTTTGGAGGATAATGTACAGATGCAGCCACTTGGATTTGTGTGTTAAATGAGTTGTGACTCAGGGTTAATTGAAGAAACTGTGTTATCTAAAGTCATCTTAACTCATTTAATGCATTTAACCTTTTCATTTGCATACCAAAGCACCATTATTTTCAATGGTGAACTCTTTAATTGGATGGGATGCTGTGACACAATATTCTGTGTCAAGTGAGTTAAGTGGGATGTCTGAGTAAAGTTATTCTGTGTCAAACGCACAATCCAAAGTGGCTTCATCTGTATTAACCATTTCTCTTAAAAGGGGAAATAAGGAAGTTGCGGACCTAATCAGACATACCCAATCATTGGTTAAAATTGAGAAGACCAACGATACTATGCTGGTTCCCATACAGGTAAATAATATCGCCCGGGTGAAATATGCCAAGTTGGATCTGAAATCTGAGGCCAGCTACATAAGTCTAGTGTATTACAGATCATCAGATGATTAAGCTTTACTCCTCACAGGAATGGGTTTATGACCTGGATAAAGATGAGTCAAAATGTGATTGCAAGGTGCATTTTATCTGTCTCCCTAGGAAACAAATCTACAGAACACGTTTTCAGTGTGCTTAAGGAACCACAGTATCAAACATATTTAGGAAATGAGATTATACATCGATTGGCCATACAGGTTGATCTAATCAATAATGTTCTGTGGTGCATTTTAATCCGTCTCCCTAGGAAACAAATCTACAGAACACGTTTTCAGTGTGTAGCTGGCCAGCTAAGACCTGTCCTAAGTTGCTATTATGGTTCACATATATATGCACCAAAACCTGCCAATAACCTCATATGTTCATATGTCCAAGCCAAAAGCAGAGTTATTGCTGTAATGTATGTTTCTGAATGTTATAACAGTCATATATGCATTGTGTTAGCAGAAGCAGAAAAAGAAAATGTACCTTTAAGATTCATCATATAGGTAAGCCAATCATAGCCAGCCTCACACTGCACAAGAGCCTCAACCAATCCCAATCAGTTACACACTGGGCCTGTGTGGGAGTTCCCCTAGCCAGATCTTTCTGAGGCCATTACACAACAGACAGAGGGAAGAAACAGACAGAGTTCCAGCCAGAGTTAAGTTTTATGGAAGCAGAGAAGGCCAAATAGGTATATAATACACTTATTTATGTTCCCCTATTGTTTAATAGTGTGAGTAGGTCTGTATATTGAACCTGTATATATTCTTACTTACAGTTCCACCAATTGAAGTCAATTAAAGACAATTAAAGACAACTAAAGTCAATTAAAGAAAGACAATTAAAGATCAATTACAGTACAATTACAAACCAAATACAAATATAAAGGCGAATTGCTTTATGCTGCTATAAAGCAAGAACACAGTGTTATATCAGTGTTATACCTAACTGAGAGTCAAATATATCCACCATCTTATGTTATCTGACAAAACTGAACTGTTGAACCGTCTTTTGTGATTTTATTCACCACGTGTTTGTACACAGAAAATCCGCTGCACAAGCAGCAGTGTTATAAGAAGAACGTTGAAGTTATTAAAGAAGTTATTTAAAAAGTATTTGGTGTGCTCTTTAAACCTACTGTTTCCATAGAACGGTGATAGAGGAATTACAGAGTAATAGACAGTCTGATCTGACTAAAGAGAGAGAGTCATTTCATAATTCTTCTAATGCCACAGCGCACAAGGCACTAAGTGGTGCTGCGCCTGCCATACAGTGTGCTAAAGGAACCACAGTATCAATCGTATTTAGGAAATGAGATTATACATCGATTTGCCATACAGGTTGATCTGATCAATAATGTTCTGTGGTCCAGATTACCAGGAAATCTAGAGGAATTCCAGGATAAAGAGCAAACCCTGAGATGGGGCATCGAACACCCTATGCAGTGAATATCTATCGCCAAAAAGGTAAAAGTCCCTGAGGGATGTAAATAATTTCTTTTACCCATTCAAATGAAGAAGAGGCAAAAGCTGAGAAATGCAGATGCATTCATTTGCTTATCCAATCGGATACAGCAATTTGGATTGAAGGTAAAACTGAATCCCATGATAAACATTCATCAGGATCCATTATACATGGCTATCCATAATATGAGTCCTTATAGCATTACGTTTCAGGAGGACACAATGATTGGCCTAGCCATCGATTCAGAATATTACACTTTTGGGTTCCAAAATGATATAATTGAACTGATACCTGAAGAACATTTGACAGAGGAACAAGTAGTGGATCAACATTAATTCTCAACACCTGAGGGATTGTTCAGTGTTCACATTGTTTATCCGTTTAGTCCTGAAGAAGGAACATGCTACATCGATGAAACATCATTAGTCTTCAACCATGAGATCGATGAAAATGAGTATGAGTCGTTCCAACAGGGGAAGGATCAGGTATGTTACACCCAGGATAACCTGACTAGTAAGATTGAAGAGGCTTATGAGATAAATCAACCCAAGATTTTTCCAGAATTTCAGGAACGGGTGGAAGAACAACTATCTATGGTGGACGCATGTTTTGATGAATCAGAGCGACAACAGTTAAAGAAAATATTCTTGGAATTCCAAGAAATGTTCGCCAAAGACTCTTATGACTGCGGGGAAACTAACCTGCATGTTACAAGAATCCAGACAGATCTAGATGCACCCCTTGTGTTTGTCAAACAATATCAACTTCCGCTAGCAGTTTATGAGTCACTCTCGGAAATCATCAAAAGTCTGGAGAAAAAGGGTATCATCGGTCCAGTACACAGTTCTTTTAATCATCCAATACTTGGAGTCTTTAAACCCAATGGTCAGTTCCATCTTTATTCAGACTTAAAGGGCAAGGAAAGGCAAAGAAATAAAATATCATTTTTACTTTCTTTAATGAAAAAGAAATCTATCTCCAATATACTTTGATTTAAAAATGTATACCGTTTTTATAAGAAACCTGACTGTATGCAGTGAAATTCTCCCTTCATTTAGTGCTGTGGATAGGAATTGTCAGACAGTCCCTAACTTCTGGCAGGGAAACAATCATACTTATGAACAGCAGGGGGAGCCCCTGCCTTACTTACCAGCCATGCAGAACTCAAACAGCTTTGTTTTTTGATCATTTATGATGATCCCTAAGCAGCACAGACCATACTGAGCATGTGCAGTGCCAGTGTCAGGCAAAGATGTATAACAAAGTTACAAGATGACAGCCCCTGTGGCCAACTTTGAAAGCATAAACCATTTGTTTGATTAGGCTTGTGGTGCAGTAAGTTCATGTTTATGTTTAGTATACAAAATACAGCATTTCTAGCCTTATTCTATTTTAGACTTTCCTTGTCCTTTAAGGCAGTTGAACAAACGAGTCTACATGTCTGGTTGGCCCGTACCATACATTGAGCAATCCAAGGGTCTGAAATTTTCACCTCCCTTGACTGTGCACAAGGATATTGGACAATTAAGATAGACGAAAGGGATCAATACAAACTGGCCTTTACCTTTGGGAAACAACAATATGCCTGGACCCGATTACTCTTCAGTATATCAGTGTAGGACATGAGTTTGCTGAGTTCATGCATAAAGCAATGTCTGATGCGGCTGAATACGGTACCTTATCTTATGTGGATGATATTTTAATCAAGAGTACAACTTTTGAGGAACACATTGCAGAACTGAGGTATGTCATAAAACAGCTGGAAAAAGCTGGTGCTAAACTTCCTTTACAGAAAGCCCAATGGTGCCGAACTAAGGTAAATTTCCTAGGACATGAAGTTACTGCTGAAGGAATCAACCCACAGAAAAAGAAGGTGGAGGCAATAAAGAACACGAAATCTCCTACAAGTCTCAAGGAGCTGAGATCATTTTTGGGTATGATGAACTATTCACACAAATTAATAGATAATTATGCAGAAAAAAACCTCTTTTGCAGTTGCTGAAAAAAGGAGCAAAATGGGATTGGAATGAATGTCACGAACAAGCAGTATCTGACATTAAAACTAAACTTATGCAGGCTCCATGCCTTGCTTATCCAGAAGCTGGAAAACCCTTCTATGTGGACACAGGTTTTACCGACAAAAGCATGAGTGCAGTTCTTTTACAAAAACAAGAAAACCTGAATAAAATAATTGCTTATGCCAGCAAGTCATTATCGCCAGTTGAAATGAAATTTAATAACTGTGCGTTATTAGGGACTGTATGGGCTTTGCAATATTTCAGGAGCTTTATTCAGGGCGAAAAGATTATCGTGGAAACTGCACATCAATCACTACAATATTTACAGAGTGATCGGTGGTGTGGCTTCTCTGGAGTACAGGCGGTGGTATAAAACTCGATCAATGGCTTTCTCTTTTTCAAGTTGTTGTAGGCAAACTATCACCTTTTCTTGTAATCACTTGTTGGGTCTTTCCTTAAGGGTTCATATGTATTGCTGTAAGGTAACAAGTTCCTATCTTCCCCAAACCTTTCAGCAAGCTTGGCCCGGTGTACAGGAAGGAGGTCGGCCACACTCCTGGATCTGTGAATCACAAGAATTACCCAACACTCAGAGCCAGTGAAGCGGGGATCAACCCCTACGTGTTTAATTCAGTCAGTGATGTAACGTTTCGGGGGCGCAGGGGTTGATCCCCGCTTCACTGGCTCTGAGTGTTGGGTAATTCTTGTGATTCATATGTATTGCTGTCACTGAGTAGTGTGGTTATTTTACAGTGATAGTCAGTTGTGTTGAGGACCACTGTGCATCGCATTTTATCTGCTGGCAGGATAGTGATGTTCGGGTCCTTTCTCAAAGAACTGAGAGCTCTCCTCTCTTGTGAAGTAAGATTAGAGAGAGGTGTTCTGGCACATGACAAGGCAGCTGACACTTTTAGTCAGAGTTGTTACACTTCTTTCTTTTTTAAGTGATTATTATTGATAGCCAATACTATCGCTGTAGTGAGTTCAACTACTGGGATGTGCTGTGGTGTCACTGCATAGTTTAACCCCTTGGCTAGCACGTCCTATACCCTGATCTGATTCTTTACCCACGTGTCTTTGGTGTTCTGTGGTGTCTCATCTTTCTGCCTTTAGGTTAGTTCTTCTATCCTTTTCCAACTGCTGCTTCGTGACAGTAAGGTGGAGAATTTGCTTATTTGTCTCTCCTTATTCTTAATGTGTTGGGCCATCTGTGCATGTTTAACAAAAACAACCACCCTTTCCAGAGTCCCATCAGGCAGTTGTTTTGCCAGACTCTGTTTCAGATGTTCAGCTTCCTGCTTAAAGAGATGCTGGCACCTGAAATTAAACTCTTTTTTACATCTATTATAATATTAGCTTTGAAAGCTACTTCTAACTTTGCCATAAAGTATTTGCATGATGCTTTTACATTACCTGTCTGATCCCCCATGTTCCTGTATGAGGGGGCTGCCATATTTGTGCAGCAGGCATCTGTTATCATTAGAAACTGTAACAAAGTAATTTCTGTATATTTTTGGAAAACCCAATAAAAATGTTGAAAAAGAAACTGTAACTAACAGACTGAGATGGGACTGTTAGTGTATACAAATGGCCTGCAGGTGGCACTGTGCATACACTGGACTTTCTGTACAACTTGAAAGTGAAAGTAAGACTTACTGCTGTTATGTAATGGCTGCATGAACCTGCTAATAAAACATTGTTATACTCCCCTCATCCTCGGCTACCAAACACAACAAATGGCGACAAGGATGTCTTTTCTACCTCTGCAGCAGCCTGCACCTTTTCTACCAAACCCTGGTGAGCCTACCATACCTTTTACTGCTTGGATCCGTATGTTTGATAATTACATTATTGCTGATAACCAAGGGGAGATTTCTGCAGCTAGAAAGCGTGCTTTACTTATTCACTGCCTGGGAGCAGAGGGACAGCGTATATTCTATACATTACCATTGCTTGATGATACTTATGAAACTGCTCTTACTACTACAGTATAAAGAACTTTTTTGTGCCAAAAGTAAATGTGGTTGCTGAAAGATATAAATTCCACCAACGTGAACAACGTAATGGCAAATCCACAGAACATTTTGTAGCAGCTTTGAGAGAGCTGGTTGTCACCTGTGAGTTTGGGATTCTAAAAGATGAAATGCTAAATAGTGGAAAAAACAAACTCACCACGCATTAGAGAGAGACTGCTCCTAGAGCAAGATTTAACCCTTGAAATGGCTATTACAGTTGCTAGCCAAATTGAAACAGTTGTGGCAGAGGCTAAAACTCTCAGTCAGAGAACTGCTGGGAATGTACAGATTGATTGTGAATTCAAAACTGTGGCCTAATAATACGCAGTCACAGGAAAAATACAGTGCTAAGGAAAGGGATTCACTGAAAAACCATGCAGCGAGTACAAATAAAAAATACTGCTTTTGCTGTGGTTCAACACAACACCTTGCAAACTATACTAAATGCCCTGCCAAAGCTATACAGTGCCGCAAGTGTTTGAAAACAGGTCACTTTTCTGGGGTCTGCCGTAGTTCTGTTAAAGATGTTCATGAACTCACTACTACAAATGTTACAGTATTAAGTGTGGATAAAGCTGGTACATTTATTCCAGACAAGTTTATATGCACTGTCAGTGTCAGTACTGCTTCTGCTGACAAGGGGCACTCCATTAACCTGATGCTTGATACAGGTTCAGCTGTTTCTATACTACAAAAGGATATTTTCTTGAAATACTTTACAAAAGATCCGCTTGTTGCACCAGCCCTGAAACTGGTCAGTTACTTAAAGGATCCAATCCCTGTGCTTGGTTGCTTGCCAGTGACTGTACAATTTTAATCAAATTCTGCAAAATGTGACTTTTACATTGTGAATAAAGGTACTGCTATACTTGGAAGAGATCTCTTTGCTGCATTAAACCTACAATTAGTGGATGGTATCATTACTACAGCACCAGTGCCGGCCACTTACAGCCAGTACCATTTCCTGATACAGCATGGGAAAAACTTGCTATTGATATTGTGGGTCCTTTTGCAGATGCTCCTATTGACTGCAGATTTGCTATAACTCTGATAGACTATTACAGTAAATGGCCAGAAATTGCATTTGTTTCTCATGTAACATCAGCTACAGTAATAACATTTCTGTCTACAGTCTTCAGCAGAGAAGGAAATTCAAAGGAGGTAATATCAGACAATGGTCCACAGTTTATCTCATATGAGTTTGAATCCTTTCTGAGAGAGAGGAATATTATGCATAGGAAATCTTCAGTGTATTACCCACAAGCAAATGGAGAAATCAAGCGATTCAACAGAAGTCTGAAAGAAGCACAACAGACTGGGAAAATCTTGGAAAGTATTTACAACAGAGAGTTTGTACACATGCCATGCAACAACCCAAGCATCTCCAGCTGAATTATTACATGGCAGACAGATGCGCACTAAGTTACATGTTGCAGACATCAAACTTCCACCAATGACTATTCCTACAAAATCATCTACTGCTGACATTGTGAAACGTCACCAAGCCAAATGCAAGGCTTATACTGATAGAAAACGTGGTGCAAGAGAAGTGCACTTTCAGCCTGGATCTTTGGTCAGAATTAAGAAACCAGGAATACTGAAACAAGGACATTCTAAATTTACTTCGCCACTTGAAGTGAGACGCCAGCGTGGACCATACACATGAACGCTCATGGAATGCAAGTCGTCTTGCTCCTGCTAGATATGACTTTGGAGATGTTCCATTTGATGAAGGACATTTTCCTACACCTAATGCCAACCGCAATAGGGCAGAAGAAAGTGAACCTATAAGGCATACTGAGAGAATCATAATCTTTCAGCTGTCTATATGGTACATTCCTGAGCGCATCCAACAAGCCAAAACCTTGTGGCCAGCAGCAGGAGGCCCGGATCATTAACATCCCTATGGAACCAGCTATGAATGTGGTGAATGTGGTGGATTTGGTTGGCGGGAAAATAGTGGCGTAGGTGGGGCAAGGCTAGGCCCCCTTTATCAATCAAGACTGTCCATGATATATGTGGAGCCTTGTTGACCCACAAGAAACGTATTAGGATGGCATTAACCGTGCTGAATAAATTTTTTGGAATCCTGAAAGGGGAATTATGTAATTTGTAGAGCAGTTTTGGCAAGTATATATGGAGTGCCATTTGTTTCAAATATATTTTGTATTCAAAACTATCCCTAATATACATAATAAATGTCTCTTATCGTATATAACTATTTGTGACCATATACACAGATAAAAAATATATAAAAGAATGAGAACAAAATATGGTTAGGGCACAAAAGGATGTCATTATATTACAAACTCCATTCTGTAAATTTAAACAATCAAATTGTCTCACAAATATATAACCTCTATTGCACTTATATGCAACGTTACTTACAGAATGAATTATGTTTAAAAAAAACTTGGACAGAATATATAATAGTGTAACTAACTAGTGCATGCCAAGCTAGATTTGAATGACAAAATAGATATTTGTGACAGAAAGCAAGATTTTATAGTACAGGATTCATTCTATCAACAAAATGAAAGTTTTGTTTCACAAAACAGATAAAATAAGCCAGTAAGAACAAAGCTTACTGCCATATAACAAACAAGATCCACTACCAGCCAGTTTGTCACACTTATTATCTTGCAGCCGAACTCTAGCATCAATATAATAGGCCTAAAATCCATTCAATGATGTCTAACAAACTCTCAGAGTCAGTTATACATTTTGTATATGGATGTTCGGCTCTAGTGTCTCCTCCTAGCTCTAATCTTGCACCAGTTAGCTTTTAGCACTCACACACAATAATGTGCTTAGCTATAGGTCAACTACTACATAGTAGGTTTAGCCAAAATGTGGGACTGATCACATACCTCCCAACTGTCCCATTTTCAGCTGGACAGCCCTACTTCTGACACCTTAACCTCCAGTCGAGCATTTGTAGAGGAAAGTCCAGACTTTCTCTGCACTGAACAGCCAGAAAAAGAAACAGTATATAACTTAATTGGCTTTTGGCAGAAAGCCCAAAACAGCCACCGGGTGCAACTAAGATACTTTGTAACAATTCTGAGATAAGCAAATCTCTCTTGGTAAAAGTCAGAAAAGTTACAGCTTAAAAGGCAATTCACCTTCATTAGCAAAACTGTAATAATTAAAATATGTTCAAACTTTAATAACCTGCCAAATTTTGTAAAATGAACATGGTAATTAGGGGGTGTGGCCACAAAAATGGGTGTGGTTTAAAAGATGCACATTCTTTTGTCCCTCTTGTTTGCACACATTCTGTATAGTATGATGAATGAGTTTTATGAATAGTCTCGTAGATAGTTGTAGTTCAACTACTACATAATAGCTTTAGCTGCAGATGTGGGCATGATCATGTGCCAGTGTCGGACTGGCCCAGCGGTATACCAGGAGGCCCAGATGTCAGTGGGCCCCTTTGCTTCTAACCATATGGCCTATTTCACATTCCCTATTTCTTTATATTAAAAAAGAGGCTTAATAATGGAAGAATAGAGTATAGTAAATAAATTAAAAAAAAAAGACTTGGAGAAAAAAGTGGTTGAGTGAGGAGAGGAGGAATAATAGTTTTGAAAGTGGGTCCATGGTCGAAATGTTTCCGGTAGGCCCCTGGTCTAAGGTTTTCTGGTGGGCAGGGCCGCTCTGGCCATGAGGCGAGGTGAGAACCTTGCCTCAGGCGCAGGCCCAGACTGGCAATATGTGGGTTAGGGCAAATGCCAGATGGGCTGCTATAAGGTGCCATAGAAAGTCAGTATTTAGTGTGCTGGTGGGGACTGTTTGGGCCTCTATGTGGGCTGATTGGGCCTCTGTGTACCTGAAATGCCAGGGCCTATTTTGATTCTCAGTCCAGCGGCACGGAGCAGCCGGTTACAAGGGGTGGCAAAAAGCCGCCTCTTGTAACTTTAAGAGCAGAATTTCTGGGTTTCAACCCGGAAATTTGGCTCCACTGGTGCAGAGAGCGCAATTGCACTCAAAGCACTAGCGATACCGCCCCCTTTTCACCTGCTTAAGTGCGGAGAGGGAAGGGGGGGCGGCATCGGGGCTGTTGCCTCAGGCGGTGCTGGTGGGCCACTGGCATCCCAGTCCGACACTGTCATGTGCAGCCACTCCTGAGTACTGTGTGCAAACAAAATGGGTCATTTAGGCAGGGGCAATTTTAGGGGATTATAATTTATTCACTGTACTGAAAATACTTTTTTTCTAATTATTAAATGATATGCACCTGGATTGCCACTGGGGAAGGAGCTGCACAGTTCAGATTTGGCAGTATTAATTATACTATGTCCCTAATCACCAATTATACTACATAGACTTTAGGGGTCATTTACGACACAATAACCATGTTTTTTAACCACAAAATGCAGGCAGCATTTTACCACCTGTCCGGTTTTGACATTTGACCTGTCCGGGTCCAGTTTTCCAAAAAAAAAAAGGGCAGGCTTTTCTGTGAAATTGCCATGTCATTGCCCTGCCCCTGACATCATGGCTTAAACCTCATTGCAGCAAGACCTGCCCCATTACATCACAGCCCACCCCCTGCCTTGAGTTACACAAGTCAAAAGATGGCAGCTTTGACACAATTGCATCAATGCACAATTACATTTGTGATTTGACGCAAATCAGATCCAATTGTTATTTTCTAATTTCTGGGTGTTGTAATTTCTGAGGCGCAGTTGTGCTCTCTGCACTAGTGTTGTTCCCCCTCAACCCACTCTGATGTGAAAGGGGTAAGAGCTGGGTAGGTAAGGGGCAAACCATCATTAGAGCCCTTTTGTTATAAATAAATGTAAAGCATTGTGCAGCTTGCTGCTGTTATATAAATACATTTTGATCTCCCCTAAAATTGTCCCTGCATAAATGACCCAATTTGTGCCTCAAACTATTATGTAGTATCTGATTCTGAGTTACAGCTATGAGACTACTAATAAGACCACCCATCATACTATACAGAATATGTGTGTGCACATGATCGGTCCCACAACTGTGGCTAAACCTATTATGTAGTAGTTGACTTACAGCTAACTATGAGACTACTCATAAGACCCATCATACATCATCATCATATAATAGAGAATATGTGCACACATGATCACTCCTGCATCTGTGGCTAATAGGGATGGGAAAACTTGACCCATTTCAGCAAAAATTCACCATTGGTGAAATTTTGCAGACGCCCATTAAAGTCTATCGGCGTCAAAAATTTTGTGATGTGTGGAATTTTGTTAATTTTGTGACGTGTGAATTTTTTTTGACACATGCACCATTCAACTCTATGGGTGTCATTTCCGCTGTGAAACAAGGTGAAAAAATTCACCCATCCTTAGTGGCTAAACCTAATGTAATAGTTGAACTACAGCTAACTATGAGACTACTCATAAGTCCCACTCATCATACTATACAGAATATCTGTCCTACATAGGGTTGTCACCTTCTCTAGACAAAAATACTGGCCTTCCTATGTATTTTTCTTTTTCCCTATCAATAACATTGGGATCAACCAGCATTTTTACCAGCCAGGCTAGTAAAATAACAGCCTAGTGGCAACCTTAGTCCTACATCTCTGGCTAAACCTATGATGTAGTAGTTGAACCCCTCCCGCGCTAACCCCCCCATAGACCCCCCCGGCCTACCTCTCCCCCGGGGCAAATGCCCCTAAGTCTCTACTTACCGCTCCGTGCAGGTCCCCTCATGGGCGCCATCTTCTACAGCAACGTCTTCTTCTGTAGGTGAATGGTGACGTATGCGCAGTAGGATGCATTTGCCAGTTTGTACTACTAAAGTTCACAATGTTTGCCGATTGAACTTATATACATTGACTTTGGCCCACAAAGTAATAGGCAGGCAAGGCCATACCGTCACTGCGGTTTTAAACTGATCAACAATTGGAGCGATATTCTCTTGGATGTATTTATCAGGCTCAGAGGAGATGCTGATGCCCAGGTGTTTAAATTTAGTCACCCACTCAAGACCCTGGGTGGCAGGAGGATGGGCTGGTATTTGATCAATGTGGAAAATTACATATTTAGATTGATTTATTGTGAGCCCATAGTAGGTGCCAAATCCTTCAATGATTGTGTGAGCCTCCAGTAGAGAGGCCCCAGAATTCTCAAGGAAGAGGGGGAGGTCACCTGCATAAAGTATGAGTTTGTCTTCCAGTGCACCATATTTAAGACCTATCACCACATGGAACTGTCGGAGACTGATAGCTAAGCACTCAACAGCAACCACAAAGAGAAGCAGGGACAATGGGCACCCCTGTCTGGTGCCCCTTGCCAGGGGGAAGGGAGAGGATAAGGCACCATTGACTTTAATACGAGCCACAGGTTTGAGATAAAGCATTTGAGGAACCATGGGCAGAAAACGAATCTCTTCATTATCTCCCAGAGATACTGCCATTCCACACCTTATTGACACTAGGACCCTAGAGTCGGCATTTATGTGATTAGTTTGGAGCTGTATAAATACTCTCTTTAGATTAGAAGCAGTAGATTTAGTGCGAATGAAGTCAGTTTGATCTACGTGGGGGCAATTTTGGCTAGTATCTTAGCAAGAATTTTGATATCTGTGGTAATAAGCAATATTGTCCTATATGAATCACATCTTTCCCTGACTTTACTATCAAAACTATGGCTGCATCATAGAACGAGAGTGGTAGAGAATCCTGTTCCAAAGCATATAAATAAGTCTTGTGAAGCTGTTTGATAATGGTATTTCCTTGCATTGTATACCAAGCAGGATAGGATAAGGCAGAGATTGCCTCTGCTACATCTGTTTCCGTTATTGGACAGTCTATATAGGATGACTCCTCCTGCATTAATTGGGGAAAGGTGATTATATCTAGGAATTGGGAGATTTGATCTAGGGAATGAGTAGTCCTAGTCTGGTACAGGTTCTCATAAAAGTTTTTTAAAATTGTAAGAATATCTACTGGGTCATTGACAGGGCTCCCTACTGGATCCCTAATTTGTGCTATTAGAGTTTGTGAACACCTGGTAGATTATAACCTTGCCCGTAGTTTACCGACTTTATCACCATGGTCAAATATTTTCTGGTCAGTATACAGTAGCCGTTTCCTAGTTAGTTTCATTTGGGACAGCTCTAGAGTCATCTGTGCCCATAGGCGGATTTTCATTAAGGCTTGGGGAGGCTAAGCCTTCCCAAAACTGTTTGCATGAAAAATTTAAAGAAAATTTCAAAGCAAAAAAAATTAAAAACCTCTGACTGACCAATGTGTCTATTTGAGTTTGTCTGGGGGAGGGGCAATGGGTGCTGCTGGGGTCAGGGCCAAGAGACAAAGCAGCTTCTAATCCTCCATCTGCTTGCTTGGTATGTGGGGAGTGTTTCATACTTACATTACACAAAAAATAAATACCATCAATGATCAATGGTAGTTCCATTGATCTGTTCAGGTAGGTGTTATCTGAAACTGGAAAAAGTATGAAGGTGTGATGCAGCCATTATATTACCACTGTGACCAGATCTCACTTTCACACCTCTGAGAATTTTATCCAACACCTATTTGAATAGTTCAATGGAACCATTGTGATTGGATATTGGTGACTGTTTCTTTAAAGGGGATGTTCACCTTCCAGAATGTTAAACAGAAATCAAGACTTTTTTTTCAATTGCTTTCCTTATTTTACTTTTTACTGTTTTCCCAAAATTGAAGTTTAAAATGTAATGTTCCTGTATCTGGGGTTTCAGTCTGGCAGCTCAGTGATCCAGGAGCATCTGAACTGTAACAATTTGCTACAATTAGTTGATACAATTAGTTACAATATTTATCAGCAGTATATGAGGAATATTAGCAACTATTGTATCAATTCAATTCACTTTTCTCTGGATCAACAAACAGATCAGTTCAGCTACATTCACTTACACACAAATGTTGTGTTGATGGTTGAATGTAAGTTTTTTCTCAACCTCATCTACTATTATGTTGTATTATTTTGATACTGCAGTAAAAGGGCAGCTACTGTTTTTTGACGGGACCAAAATACATCTACATTATACTTTGTATGTATACAATCTCTCATAAATGATAATTAGCATATCCCTTGTGTTTTATGTGAAAGTAGACCAATAAATATGCTTTAATGTTAAACAGCCCAATCATTAGCCCTGATTTCCATTAATGTGGATGAACTGAACTTTTTCTATAATTTTGATAATAAGAGAGTGCTATGCACATTATTTTCAAAATAGTCTGGGCTTCATATGCAGCATGTGGGCCCATGAGTTAGTAGCTCTTAAGTCAGACCATGTATGGGACAGAGTTCAGATTGTAGTGCATATTTAGACAAAAATCCTACCTGTGTGCTCAGTCATGTGAATTACAACTGTTGCCAATGCTTATAATATAGGATTGAATCGGCTGTTTCTGCCAGTGGAAAATCACTGTTGTAAAAACTGTTGAAGTAACATTAGGGCTCTTACACACAAGCGTTTTTACCTGCGCTCCCCTGCGTTCCATTTTGCTGTCTTCAGCCGCAGGGGAGCGCAGGTATAGATGCACTTATTGCTTTTCAATGGGGCTGTACTCACACAAACGCATGTAGGCGCCAAACGCAGGTTCAGACGCAACATGCTGCAATTTTCCTGCTTTCGGCACCTACATGCATTCGTGTGTAGTGATGGGCGAACCTCCCGCGATTCGCTTCACCTAGAGATTCGCGAATCGGCGAAAAATTCGCGAAACGAGTCGCGCGACTCGTTTTTCGGCGAAATTTCGCCAAGCAAATTTTCGCTGGTGATTCGCAAATTTATTCGCCAGCGGCAAATCGCGGGAATTCGCCGCAAATTCGACCTAGGCGAATAAATTCGACCATCACTATTCGTGTGTAAGAGCCCTCATGTGTAAGAGCCCTTAGACTTAGCCTACCCAAACAAAAAAATCACCCTCTGCCTATGTCTGTGCCTGACCCAGTGTCTGATAGGATAACACTGTTGGTGTTTGGTTGTTGGCCTTGTCCGCCCCTGTGAAAGCTATCTCCCCTTCCTCCACCTCTGCCTTGGCTAATTTCCTAGCGTTAGATACTGCACAGATCAAATCACCTCTAGCCATAGGGTCTCAGGTGTGGAAGACCCTTGATTGGTTCCCAGTAGGAGGTGTACTCCTCTTGAGAGCATTCTCGGATTTGAGTATTTGAGAGCCAAAGGGGACACAGCCTCCAGCCAGCCCCACCACCTCTAGCCTCTGTGCGGATGGAAATGGCCAGTGGGGAATGACCGGAGAAGGCTCTAGAGAGATATTCATCAGCGGTCAGCAGCTGTGCAAAATCCGCTGAAGCTAGGGCCAAGTCTATTTCAGAGTGGGAGGCATGAATCGCTGAGTGGCAGGAGTAATGACACCCCATGTGTTTCCAGGTGTTTGCCATAGTTCTATGAAGCTTAGATTTTCCACCCATCTCTGCAACACTGGATTGGCTGAGCCTGTCCAATTGGCGGACAAGTGTAGCATTATAATCACCCAGCATACAAATAGGCACATTGGGAAAGGAGGAGAGCACTGCATATATCTGTTCTAGTAATGTATTAGAAAATGGTGGAGGACAGTAGACATTAACCAGTGTGAGAAGTTGGTTTAGCAAACTTACAATGTAAAGCTATATACCTGCAGTAGAAATCAATGCGGATCCCAATGCATTAAAAAAGTATTCCCTTTCTTAAAAGTATTGAAACTCCTCTTGCATGCATGGAAATGGGGGCATGGTAAGCATGAGCCACCCAGTGGCGCTTGAGTGAGAGGAGTTTTTGGCCCGTTAAGTGAGTCTCCTGCAAACACAGCTCATTCAAAAAGTATGCCCTTTCTGATTAGTATTGAAACCCCTCTCGCATGCATGGAAAAGGGGGCATGGTAAGCATGAGCCACCCAGTGGCACTTCAGCCTGGGAAAGAGTCACTAGAGCAGCTTTGTAGAACCTTTGCGAGCCATAGCATAACAACAACTCCCATAAACCCAGATAACCACTTCCTACCACCCAAACATGGGTAAACCTAGACCCATAATGTAGAACTTCTTGTGGGGAAGAGCTCTGAACTAACAGGACCTCAGGGTCCTACAAAAGGGTTTAACGTTTACATGACCCGTGCTTACAGATCAGTAGGTTGTAGCCGACAACTAGCTCCTTCAGAATACAGACAGCTCAGCGGGGTGGGGATCTCCGGACTCTGGCCTCCAACCATGTGAAGATGTCCTCCTGCATCATGAAGAAGTGTGCCCTGTCTCCTTCTTGGACTCTCAAATTGGCAGGGAACAGCATTGCATATGGCAGTTTGAGCTGCCTAAGGCACTTTTTGGCCTCCACAAACTTTAGCCACTGTTTGCGTATTTCCACTGAGAAATCAGGGTAGATAGAGACCCTGACATTGTCATGGAAGATCCCCTGGGCTTCCATTAGGATCCGGGCGCAGTCTCTGTAGTTAAGGAGCCTTGCGATAAATGGTCAGGGAGGATACCAGGTGGTGCAGGACGAGCTGGGGTCCTGTGGGCACGTTCCACAGTGAATGCAGACGAGAAGGTATCTCTTCCCAGCTTGTTCCTAAGCCACACTTTTAGGAACAATTCAGGAGTTTTGCCCTCAGCCCTTTCTGGCAGCCCGACCAGTCTAATGTTGTTCCTGTTCAGTCTGTTTTCAAGATCATCAGCTTTGGTTTCTAAAATAGGCAGTTTCTGTGCCATCTCAGAGACCTAATTTGAAATGAGAGCGGTGGTGTCCTCCAGTGTGCACATACACCTCTCCGCCTCTAGTGTGTGCTCTCTTATCTTTTGCACATCATGCTTAAGTAATGCAAAGTCTGCTTTAAGGTATGTTGAGGTATGTTAAAAACTCATTATTTATTTAACAAAAGATTTAAAAAGATAGGCATACAGACCAATTGTTGTTCTGCCTTACGTGTTTCATACCTCCCAAGTATTTTGCTGATAAGTGTCATGAGTTGTACCATAGTTGTTTGAACTGTTATTTGTTCCAGTGCACCTGTATCTGCAGTATCTGCAGTTCTACACTGAGTGGGCGATTTACCCGTGGAGTCTCTAGCATACCTACTCAGCAGATGCCCCAAGGTTTTTCACCCTTTTTCATGAGTCCTCATTATTTGAGTCCTGGCACATACTGGAGCCACGAGTTGCAGAGGCGCCATCTTGGATTTCAGGGGCAGAGGCAGCCGGGGTGCTGTGTGGGTCAGGGTGCGGTGCTTCCCCATACTTTATTACCTGGAGCGGATCCTAAACTGCAGGTGAAGTTTGTGCTGCCTTACCTGGTGTGTTTTAGGAGTTTCAGCAGGGTAAATGCAGTATTTGAAAAGCATGGGAACGGAGCGGCAGATTGACGCATCCGTCCTGTTCAACTGCGGCCATGCCCCCCACCGAGAAGGCTTTTGACCACCTTGCTTGGAACTACATGATCTCCCTATTGGAATTTATGGGATTTGGAAGAGGTTTCCTCTGGGCGATCAGGACCTTATATAACCAACCTACAGCAGCAGTCAAAGTGAACAATAATCTATCCACTGAGTTTAGGATCAACAATTGAACAAGACAGGGCTGTCCACTATCACCCCTCCTTTATGAACCATTATAGAACCACTGGCAAAAGCCATAAGACACAAACCAGATATTAAGGGAATAAAATTTTGTCAGAACACCTACAGATGCAGTCACTTGGATTTGTAAGTTAAATGCGTCGTGACTCAGGGCTAATTGAAGAAACTGTGTTATCTAAAGTTATCTTAACTCATTTAATGCATTTAACCTTTTCATTAGCATACCAAAGCCCCATTGTTTTCATTGGTGAACTCTTTAATTGGATGGGATGCTGTGACACAATATTCTGTGCTAAGTGGGATAAATGATATAGATGAGTTAAGTCACGATGCATTTAACTTACAAATCCAAGTGACTGCATCTGTATAAACTCCCCCTCTTTACTGATGATGTCCTTTTGATGCTCACACAACCATATACCTCTCTTCCAAAGCTACACAAAACACCAGTGGCGTAACTACCGGGGGAGCAGGAGGTGCAGTTGCACCAGGGCCTGCTTCCTCTTGGGGCCCGCGCCACATCCTGCACCCCCAGGCCGGAAGAGAGGAGAGCAGTGTAGTACTGATGCTGCTCGTCACTTTCAGCATGAGACCTAGCACTTAGCAAGATCAGTCAGCGCTTCCCTTCACTCATTAGCGCTCCCTGGATTGGCTGCTCACGTCTTCGAACCGGTAAAACCTCTCTAGCCTCGATTGGTAGATTGATGTGCGTTGCTGAACCTGGGGATCTCAAACATTTTACGCGCAGTGAGAACCAGCAGCTCCAGAATGCAGACTTTGCATATTGCCTGGTATGTGAACTGTTTCCCAAAAGTGTCAGTGCCCCATACAGGAGTCTGTGTGGGTCCAATAAATCTCCATTTCAAGGCTGCGAAGCTCACTTTCATTTCTTAGAGATAGCGTTCTGGCAGCCTGGGGGTGTAACAGACCACGATATCTCAGGAATGTACTCCTGCACGGGGCCCTGACACTACATCAAATATTCCAGCTCTTCTATTTGCTGCCCCTGTAGTTACGCTGTGGTGCAGTGACTTTCAACAGACCATATGTGCAAGTAGTGAAACAAAGTTTAGGCCACAATATATTCAATTTTTTACATTGTAGTAATATTGTGATTGCTGCATTACCAAGATACGGAGGGAATTTTACACAACATTTTGCTTGTGTATGATATGTAAACATGCATTAATATATAAATAAATATTATTTGCTTACAGCATCATTCATTTTAATTACATTAACAATGTGGTGGGGGCTGCAGGGTGGTAGCTGAACCAGATCAGTTTGCAGATCTCTGCTTTATGAGATGCTTAAGGTCAGGGACAGAATTTGGGGACTTTGTTCTTATTATAAACAACTAAATATTGCTGTTCAAAAGTCTGCTAATGTTTTACCCTTTTTACTCTCCGGAGTCTGAAACTCATGAGTGAGCAAGCCATTTTTAAATTGTGTCTTGATATTTTTGGACATAAAGTGTGTGTCCTATATTGTCTTTGACTAATGCTAATGTAGGGACCCATAAGTAGCATGGCCCTTATGGCTTCATTCCCTTACCCTTACCTTCCCTTTTTCCTGTTACTGGGCTAAATCCCATGTAACAATTTATTGGTTACGGGTTGTGACCACCCCCTGCAGTGCTGTAACAAAAGTACTTGCAGGGAGGGGCACTTCCTTTTTTGGCCTGCAGCAGTTGATCTGAGCAGAAGATCCACTGAGCCTGAAGTCAAGGCCCCAGAGATAACAAGGCCCTAAAGGTACAGCCACCTTTAGTAAAGTCGGGGATACAGGGACCCCGTGAATGAGGACTAGTTAGTGACAGGTTAAATCTGTTATAGCACTTTCTAGTACAAGTGAGTCAGAGAGGAAAGATAGTACGAGCAGCTCAAGCTCCAACAAGGAGGATAGAGGGGAGTAGTTCTTCCCCAGGCTCTACCTTGCCTGTAGTGAAGGGATCACATTATTGAGAGGGACTGCAGGAAGAGTTCTTTAACCCCTGACCCAAATCTGCTGTTGGGATCCGGACCACATGAGGTATTGCTATCCTGGAGGGTAAGCCTACTAACTCCAACCTACTGATCCTACCTGAGAGTCTTTCCTGGTTGCCTCTGATATACCTGTGACTGTGCATATATTGTAGCTGCATATTATCCACCTTGTTGTGAGTATCATTTACCCTGTGGTGCTGTGTTGTAAATAAACATTGTTCTACTTGTTTGCAAAGAACCCCTGGCGTCCAACACCTGTTATTTTACACATCTTGCAGTATTGAGTTGTAGTTCAACTACCTCACACGTGTATTTCCCCTTAGCGAAAGCCCTACCTGATGAAAGAGGGTCGCATGTAGCCCATGCTCTACCATATACTAGTTGGTTTGGTTCTAATACAGGCAAAAAAGGGTTACATTTTGGCGCCCAACGTGAGCCCGAACACGTGTACTGCCATGTAATATTGCTTTAAATTTTGCTGACAAGCGCTCCGGTACATTGCCGGACGCGATAGGAAAAAGGCACTCGTTTTCTGACACCCTAGAAATTGGCCGTGGGTTCGGGTTTGGGGTTCTCTCCCGTTCCCCTAACGGCTCTAGCCAGTAGTGCCTCCTTGTGCAATTTTTGATTTTTGTGTGCCGCATTAAGTGCGCATACTTGTTCTGCCACTACAACATTTTGGTGCGAGAGTGCCCTTACCTGGCCGCCAGAAGTAACATAGCCGCCATATTTGGAAAGGTACTCAGCGTTACCGCACCTATCCTCTAGTGCGCACCAAGTCACGCGAGAGTCTCAGCGGCCATTTTGAAAGTTCACAACGCGCCTC